>JAQPPZ010002432.1:0-510590 GCA_028583015.1 Wollemia nobilis
CAGTGATGTCAAATTCCCGTTGATGGAGGTCAAATTGGGGGAATCCGACCATCTGGGTCGTCCCAAAATTCCCCCAATTAGCTAACCCCTATGTTTGCAAGTCTTTTGGAGATCCCAAGATGTGACATTTGGGCAGGATTACTTCGACATTTTGTCGCAACAAAATTCATCCTACCCAGGGATGAATTACAGTCGAATCCATCCCGCCCAAGGACGAATTCAAATCGGTAGCCAATTTCCTAACTGTTTTGATGGCAATGGCCCTCTGGTAATGTTCTCTATTTCCTATTAAATTTGCAGATGGTTTTGAACTGGTTTATTTATCGCTGTAATCAATCTTTTGCATGCATTTGTCATTGTTTTGTTAGAGAACAAACATTTCATCTTTGACACAGGTGCTACTAATGACTTGTTGTTTCTTTGAACATAGGAGGAGCAGCAAGGATCAAGGATTCATCAACACCAGCGACGACAACACTTTGGCTCGCCCATTTCAAATGTGGGCACGTGGAAGGAGGAATACTAAGTCATGATTGTAACCAAAAACTCATTTAACGCTCCTAGCCCCTGAAAAAGGAGGAGGCATCTTTGTAACCGATATTAAGAGAGTTAAATAAAAAGGGTTGTGCTTTCTATACTTTCTTTTATCTCAGTTCAATTCGTATCTTTCATTTCATGCATTTCACGTTTTAGGACTTAAGCGTTACATTTTGTTTTGCATTGTATAGCTTTAGTGTTTCTTTTTGTTTCTAGAATCTCATGCTTTCATATCCACACATTGCATATTTGTGGTCATAAAGGTCAAAGCGCCATAGACTATCATTACTTGGAAAAACCATCATCTTCTACATTTTTTTTGCTTTATCAATAGCTCATCGCCTATAACCGCCATTCACGTTATTCTCCCACATCATAGTAAGTTGTTTCTAATGTATCGAGAGTTTTTCGTCATTCAGTTGTCATTAGATTTTTAGCCACATACTGTAACGAGTCAGACAGATTTTATGAAGGTAGAATTATAATTGGATCACACCTTGTTATGTAGCATCCCGACACAAGTTAAAACATATAACAAAATTCCCAAGTTGTGTGAACGAAAGATGAACCCTGCAAAGCAATCTAGGTCACCATAAGTGAAATGGTTATCTTGCTCATCCCCCTATGCGAATGACCCCAAGAATGCTGAGAGTTGGCAAAAGGAAAAGCATCCTCCCTACCCAATTCACCAAGAATCCCAAGTTCTCAAAAGTTGCAAAACATCAAAAATTTACAAAACGTCAAAAATCCAAATTCTAACATCACAAACAAAGTGCATACATCAAGAAAAGCACATAAAATAGTGATTCTCGTCACTCCATATCCTAATACCTTGCTCAAAAGAAAAAAAATGAAAAAAATAAAACAAAAATAAACAATGATTCTTATCACTACAAAAGAGCAAGTATCCCAATACAATTGAAGAAAAGAAGGGAGTAGAACTTGAATCCTTGGAACACTCAGCATTCCAATAGGTCATGAGATGAACCTCAGTATCGGTTTGGTTGATAGCCTATCGATCACTCATGGCAAACCTCCTGCATGATGATATATCTATCGCATTAACCTATGTGCAGATCAATGTTTGCATGTGGATGAGATAGCTTATGGTATCCTGGATCGCACTGTAGATTAATCTGGCTAAACACAACAAAGGAGTTAGTGGAGCTAATCAGGTGATCCTTAGTACAAGTTTGGTTGATAGCCTATCTAGCACTGGCGGTATCCTGACAAACACCACATAAATGAACTCAATTGCACACACAGAGATGTGAAATAACTTGGTCAAAAATAAGTCTGATTCATACCTTGGTTAGAAGTCTTGTAAGATAAAGTACAGTCATGGCTAGATAGTTAAAACATCTGAGTCTCAAAAAACCTTAACTACATTCGAAACCAACTTGCCATATTTCATTCTCCCATTGAAAAAAAAAAAAAACACAACATGTATGCCTACAAAGCTATTCACCACAGCAATCGCCTAAGAAAAAAAAAAAGCCATAAAGTTCTGAACAGTCTATGGTGCGACTACCAAACATCACAAATTCAATTCATCCATTCCATTTTTGCATATCACATATAAATAAAAAACATTTGCATTCATCATAACATATGCATCCATCAAAATAAATTAATATGCATACATCCATACTCATCACTCATCATGCATATAATCAAATCATCATATGCGCATAAACAAAATAAAGTCATCTGTATATATCATATAAAAATGCACCAAAATAGTCAATAAATTTTCCTGATGAGAGTACTTTGGCACTTGACATTTCAGGCATGCAAAATAGACGTCAGGGTCACAAATACTTGCTATCCTACTCCTTAAGAAGGCTACCATAGCCAAACCACTCCATGGTAGGATGGATCTGCGAGAATTTCATCCCCAAATGGCGTCACCAAAAAGGGTCAAAACCCACCCAAAAATAGCAATAGAGTTGCCGAACGAAGGTGCCTTCGCACCTGACATTCTTGGCATCCAAAACAGATGTTGGGGTTATAAATCGTCACCATCCTACTCCCTAAGAAGGCCACCATGGCCGGACCGCCCCACGGGAAGATGGATTTTTGACAATTTCAAATCCAGAAACGCGTCACCAAAAGGGCTAACACCCACCAAAAATAGGTCTAAATGTCAAAAAACTGCACACAGATTCAAAGATAAATCTCTGAAGGCACCCTTACACAAGTCATCTTGGGTCAAGCGACTCGTCACTTTTCTCATGAAGGTCATTCCCTAATAGATTCATCGCTTGAGGGGGTAGTCACACTTAGTCACAAATCAACAAATACACACCCAATTAAGGAAAATGACATGCATTCAAAGAATCATTGACAAAGACAATTACACTTCTGCTTGGGGCAATAAACAAGCAATAATCACAAGCTGATCAAACACTTGGCATTCATGAATCATGAACTCAAGGTTCCCACAGACAAAAGGTTGTGCCTTTTGCCTATTCATGACTGATCAATGTCCAAGTTCAAGTAACACCTCACCGAAAAAGGTTAACACTTGAATTGAGTTCCTTCGCTCGTCAGAAGCAAGGATTCAAGAATGCATGCCCTTTCCATACTTGGGGCATCAAAAGTTGGTTAGGTTACCAAGAAACCCTAATCATTAGTGCTTTGGTTATATATTTTTGCTCGACGCTGTGCCATACACAGCGCATCCCAAAAAGGGGCATTTGTAGACACCAAAACAACACCAATCCAATTATGTGACTGCAAACACTGATCACTTTGACACACACAGCCCCAAGGGCAGCCCCTAGAGGTTAAACAATGGTCCTAACCACTCTCACAGTAGTTTTTGAAGGTCAAAAATCATTTTGGCACCTTTAGGCACTTTGCTCAGTATCTGTTCCACCCTGGAACGAATTCAAACTGGGATTCGCCCCACCCAGGGATGAATTTTGGATCCGCTCCAGGGTGGGGCGAATTACATGTTTGATGGGAAAAAAGTCAAATCTTGACAAATGGCAGCTCAAATCCGCCACTCAATGCTTCCTTCATCACATGGGAGTATGGGTGAGTGTTTTCAAGAATTAGAGGCATTTGCATGGTTAGTCATGAAGTCCCAATTCAGGGAGGAATCTCCTTCCCCCCGAGAAGGCATGATTGCCAAGTGGTGCCTCTGCATGCCCCTTTCAAGAGACCTCCAGGTCTATAAATTGATGAGTTTCCTCATCCCAAGAGATGGACAATAAGAGCAATTTTGAGCAACAAAGTGCTACCATTTTATTTATAGACCTTATACAAAGTGACTTTAAGCTTGATGGAAGTGGTAAAAATCACAGTTTTAAGGATTATGTTGCATGATAGGACAGACATGAAATATTATTTTCACCTCACCTTTTCATCCAAGTATGGTTTTGACCATTTTGCTCAAGATTCTTTTTAATGTGCATGGAATGTGCTTGGTTCAAGATAGTTTGGGCATCAGTTCCCAACCTTAGGATTTTTTTATGTTTTCTGTTATAGAATAACCCTAAGAGGATTTGACATCTTCTCAATGATTGCACATGAAATGAAAATGTAACTGAGATGACATGTATATGCAATGTGGAATGTGGCATGAGATGTGAATGCACTGGTTCTTTTGGAATATATCATCTACTTTCCCATAATGTGCAAAACTGACAACTTCATGCATCACAAGATTCAAACGATATTATTTAAATGTTTGTGTTACTTGTGGAGATTCTACAACACAATTCCAATGTTTCATATTCTCCTAGTCTTAGGCATAAGTTGACATCTCAATTTTTTTTCATAAACAAACCAAAAATGTCCAAAGGACCAACACACAACTTAAATCCAAATCCAAATAGCAATCCCTAAAAGGAAACTTGAAAACACAAACCAAAACAAAAAATCAAAACCTATATACAAATGTACAATATAATACAAGATGATGCAAAGCTTGGATTATCATTTTCCTGGATCCCAAACATGATTAGAACATTTCAAAAAAAATATAACATGATATGCATGCCAAATGTTGTGGGAATCCAACACAAACAAGACTAGACCAAACAATGCAACCCACTTCAACTTCCCTCTCTCACCCCACCAATTAAATTCAGTTCCATTAGTATTCTCATAGGTGGGATTGAAATTTTCAAATTGATTAGACAATGATTGATTTTCAATTTTATCATGTCTATTCTTGAAAATGTAAATTTCATAATTCCCTCCTTGATTTAGAATTAGGCTATATTTTTCAAATATGCAATTTTGTAACTAGGAGCCTATTTCTACAAATTTCAAAGCCAAATCATTTTCCAAATTTGTAGGCCAATCAAATTTGTGCAACAATTTACAATCATCTAGGATATTTACTAAATTAGGATTAAAAGTTTTTATCCTAGATTCAATTAGTAATTGTTGATGAATTTGATTTAACAGTTCAAGTGCATCAACTTCTTTTTCATTCATTAAAACAATGTTATCAAAGGTGTGATTAGAAATCATACCCTATTTTTCATTCACCTTTAACGACATTTCATCATAAACATCAATCAAATTCAAAACATGGTCATACAAATTCTCACCTAAATCTTGGATGTTTGAACAAAAAATGTTAGATTCTAACTTTTGAACATTTTTATTTACCAAAATTTGATGGGTATTTGTAACTCCCTCTTTTACCTCATGGTCTTCATATTCTTCATTGATTACTTGTTCATCAAACATACCAAAATTGGGCACCCAATTGAAAACATGCCCATCCTTTTCAACCCTCAAATTTTTTTGGTCAAAGTGTATGTCCCATGACTCATCTTGATGATCCTTCATTTGAGTTGCTTCCAATTGATCAATCTCTTTGTCATTTGGTTCCAATTCTTTGTTCACTATCCATGGTATCTCTTCATGTGAGGTAGAAGTTTCAATATCTCTCATATCAAGTGAAATATGAATTTCATTTATAGGGATGTGAGAAAAGAATACATTATCATATCTCCCCCAACCATTATAAAAATTATCTTCCAAATTTGTGGGATGAAACTCCATGGTATTTGTGACATGATCTTTTGATTCATTCATCAATTCAATTTCTTCTTTGTCCTTGGTAATAGGATCATTATAATATTCCAAAATTTTATGAGATTTGAAACTTTCTTCCAAAACATCCTCAAATTGTACAGGAGTTGTAAAGTCTTCCTTCGAGTAGGTGATTATGTTGTCCTATATATCAATTGGCACACAAGTTTCGTTAGCAGTTTTGGAGTGAGTGAAGTCTTCCCACTTCTTCCAAGCATCATAATAATCATCTTTCAAAATCAAGTGGTGACGTTTAAATACTTCTTCAACATCTTCCAATTCATCAATGTGTTTCTCCTCAAATTCATCTTCACCTTCCTTAGATGGTTCAATTATTTCCAAAAGTGGGTCATTTCTTGAATTCAAATTTGTAAGGCCATCATAATCCAAATTAGTAACCCATGATTCAATTTTATCATAATTTGGAGGGTGAAGAATTTCTTGATCTTTAATTTTACACATCTCATCAATAGTATCTTCCAAGAACAAGTGGTGAAACTCTATCATGTCTTCAAATTCATTTATTGGTTTTTCTCCAATTTCACTTTCAACCACTTCATTCAATTCTATGGTAGGTTCCACCCTATCACATATATCAAACATTGTTGACTTTAGAACCCCTTCATCCGAATAATCATGTATCTCTATGAATGAAATCATTTCTGCATAATCTTCATTAGCGGATGTTGGTTTAGCACTTTGCACCTCCTCGTGGACTACATCTAAGGTGGTGGTAAGATTTGGATATTCAAATTCATCCCCTTGATCATTTACCTTAGATATCATTGGAGTGGAGGGTGCTATATTTGATGGTTGGTGTAGGTTGGCATCAAAAGAACAATCTCTCATATGAACATGTTGTGCCTTTTATTCTTCAAGACCTTGTCGTTCTATCTCTTCTAAGATCTCATGGATTTTCTCTAGAGACAAACCACCCATTTTTTCCTCAATGAGTGAAGCAAGTGTGGGGTGTATGGCTCCTAGGTATACTTCCATGGCTTCCTCTTCTAATGTGTTAAAATTTTCCCACATTTGGGAGTGCAAATCGTGAAATCTTCCATTGAATTAACTCAAGGATTCATTAGGCTCCTTACATATGGAGGTAAACTGGTTTTTCAGGATTTCTAGGTCAACCTGATTACCAAAATGGTAAAGATAGGTTGCTTCTAGTTGTATCTAAGAAGTCCTAACCTCCATGGGTAGTTGGATATACCAAAAGAATGGTTTATCATCCAAAATGTATGCAAATAACTTACAAGCCACCTCCTCATAGAAAATCTGGAATTTACATAATGTATCCTTGTAGACATACAATTTTTGCAAGTATCCTAGTGGCACCTCTTGATTAAAACACCGTAAAAAATCCAATAACATTTTAGGAATTTGATAGGGTATCACATGCAAACCCTTATAATGATCCTCCATCATAGATACCATTCTTTCTCTTAGAGACACTATTTCAGCTCTCAGGGATACCATTTGCTCCTCAAGTGTTGCCATTGGTGAAACTTAAAATGTAATTTTAGAACCAAACCTATTGAATATTCAACCTGCAATGTATAAAAAAAAATCAAGTTAGCATCAACTAAGAGATGTATTCATTAAAATCAAATGAAAAGTAATTGCATGAGACCAAAATTTTCAAAGTTAAATCAAATCACATTATTTCTGTATGAACAATCAGAAAAGTGTTAGAATAATATACAACATACCTGAATTGCTTAAAATAGAATAAGTAAACCAATTCAGGCCATCCTTTTTACAATCTGCTAAGTGTTAGAGGCCTAAAGCATATGAAAATTTAAATTTAAATCACACTAAAATAAACCCGTTCGTCCTTCCTTCTAGCGCCAATCTGTTGAGTGGTATTTTCACCCGATTGTGAAAACACACTCTCCGATAGGATTTGGGTTCTAAATCCTCTCTTGCAAAGAAATCAAACAAATGACTTCTCCAAGGTCTTCACTATATTAGCAATTTACATCTGTGTATTAATAATCTCAAATAAAGATAT
Organism: Wollemia nobilis; assembly: GCA_028583015.1. NCBI lineage: Eukaryota > Viridiplantae > Streptophyta > Pinopsida > Araucariales > Araucariaceae > Wollemia > Wollemia nobilis. The sequence continues at coordinate 7,610 of JAQPPZ010002432.1, forward strand.
TCAATTAAAATGCTTGGAACACCTTAGTGACTGCAAGTAACTATTAACAAGGGCACTGTTGGTTTATTTTACTGTGAAACTTTAATGATTGTTCATTGAACCCAAATAAAGCAAATGTGATTTAGCTCTTGTATGACCACACTATAACTTCAAAGTGGAAATTGATGAAATGTCATACAACAGAACTCCTTCAATGAAATTGGAATTTTCATGAAGGGAATGTCATCATCGACTCATGAATGAAAAATAAAATTAAAAATGAAACTCTGGACCTGGACTGAAATTTATATTTTTGGATTTTTATGACCTGAGATAACATAGTGACTTTAGTGAATTTATAAAATACTAACAGATCCGAAAATGAAATTTCTAAATGCATATTTAAAACCTGCAGTATGACCTATGCACTGTGAAACTATTTTTTTTGTATATTAGAATTTTTTTAGTTTTTTATTTTAATGACTGCAAATTAAAATGAAGTAACAGTTTCTGAAAGTAAAGTGCAGAAAAAGAAATTAAAATACAAAAATAAAAATGAAAATGAAATTGCATTAAGTTTGATGCTATCTTGTTTCAACAAAATTAAAGATGTGAGGTTTCCATGCATGCAACCTAACCTATTGGACCTACATGACATGCATAATCCCCATAGACTAAGTGCTAGTTCCTAAGGTACGAAATACAATTCAGATTTCAAATATTAGCCTAATGTAACCCACAAAGGTGGTATTTAACATTATCTACAAATCCGAAATCTAAAAGAATGTGAAAGAATAAACATTAAATCCATAGCATGCACAAAAGATCTCCTTCTTTCTTGCCGACAAGATGCAAATTTTTGAATACTTCTGCATTAAAAATATGTCATGTTACAATAGCAAAATTTTTGGTTTTCTAAACTAGTATGTGGAAGAGAAACAACTCAAACAGGCCCAGAATGGCATTCTCAACTCTGGCTCTGCAACTCTGCTTCAACGGTTTTTTACCCTTGTACCAATTTGTGCTTTTGCTTTTATACTTTTTGGCAATGCTCTATGCTTCACCCTACGGTGCTTTGTTTCATTTCCTAGATTGCATCATTTCATATTCCTGTCTCTTCGTTGTCTTTGGCTTTCTGCACGTATGTCGAGCGTTTGATCTTCTCTGTGAACTGTAACACTTCTGTAGCCCTTACACTTTATGCCACGTGTTTCGTGCTTCTCTGCATGTTCTGTAACTGCCCCCTGTAAATCATGACCAAAAATAGCATGTCGCGATATCACGAAGTTTTTATGTATGTAGCTTAGCTTTTCTTCTTTCACCACAAAAATGAGACATGTCGTGATATCGCGACATTTTCCTGTCAACAGCCTTGTCTGCCACCATGCACAGTGAAAATGATACATGTCATGAAATCATGACATTTTTATGCTATCGGGCCGTGTGGGTGCAACCTGTCATGAAATTGTGACATTTTTCTGCTTTGGGATATGCAGATGCAACCTATCACAAAATAGTGACATTTTTCTCTATCGCTGGGTTTTGTTGCACTTAGCCGAGAAAACGTGACATGTCACGAAATCATGACACTTTTCTCTTCTGCACCATATTCTGCTTTCTATCATGAAATTGCAACACTTTTCTCTTTTGCACCATCTTGCTGCTTTCTGTCGCTAAATCGTGACAATTTTTCGTTTCGTACCACTTGGCTGCTTTTTGTCATGAAATCGTGATGCTTTTCTCTTTCAGGTTGTCTCGCTGCTTTCTGTCGTGAAATCGTGATGCTTTTCTCTTTCAGGTTGTCTCGCTCCTTTCTATCATGAAATCATGATGCTTTTCTCTTTCATGCTGTCTCGCTGCTTTCTGTCATGAAAACATGACCTGTCGCGATTTCATGACACTTTCTTTCAATTTGCTCCTTCCTCACTTTCTTGCAGCGAAAACCTGACGTGTCGCGATATCGTGACATTTTTGTCTCTGCCCTTCATCTCGTCTGCTTTCTATTGTGAAATCGTGACACTTTTTCATTTGGCATCATCTCGCTGCTTTCTACCGCGATTTCATGACAAGTCGCGATATCGCGACATTTTTCATTTCATCTTTCTCTCTCCTCTATGAACCGTTATTTCACGACATGTTGCAATATCGTGACATTTTCTCTTCATGATGCATTCTGCTGCTCTTAGCTGTGAAAACATGACCTGTCATGAAATCACGACAATTTTCCATTTTGCTGCATTTTGTTACTCTTGGTTGCAAAAAATGCGACATGTCACCAAATTCTGACACCTTTTCGTTTTCGGCCACGACGGAGCAACATGTCACGATATCGCGACAACTTTTCATTTTTAGCCGCGACGGAGCAACATGTTGCGATATCACGACAACTTTTCATTTTTGGCCGCGACGGAGCAACATGTCGCGATATCGCAACAACTTTTCATTTTCTAGTCATGACGGAGCAACATGTCGCAATATCGTGATACTTTTTCTCTTTTGTGAAATTTTGCTTTTTCCTTGATTTTTTTAGCATCTGGGTCACTGCGATCTTTTTTTTTTTTTGAAAGCATGCAAAAAGGTGGGTCCCCAATTTTGGGGTGTGTTGTGGATCAGCCACAACAGAACGATCAGGAATGTGTAGCATTATTTCCTCTCTATCATTTTCATTCCTTGCATTTTTTTTCTATGTTGTTAGATAGTTTACAATTTTGATTCCATTTCGTTTCGGTTAATTGTCATTATGCTATCGTGTTTTTGCTCCCACTAACTTGCATACAAGCATCATCAAATTACAGTTGATGGAGGTCAAATTGGGAAAATATGATCATCTGGGTCTTCCCAAAATTCCCCCAATTAGCTAACCCCAAGTTTGCAGGTGTTTTGGAGCTTCCGAGGTAGGACATTAGAGAAAGTACCTTTTTGACGTTTTGTTGCAGGTGAATTCGTCCCGCCCCGAAACGAATTCAAAACTGCAAGGAATTTCCTGACTGTTCTTTTTGCAGTGTCCTCCTAGTGATATCTTGATACCCCTATCTAATTTTTAGAGCATTTGGATTTGTTTTGGTCATATTTTAATTCATTTTTCTCATTCATTCATCGTAGGTTTGGGGATTGCATGTTTTGTTTCACCCACAGGTGCTATTGATCATTTTTTGTTTCTTCGAATGTAGTATCAGAACATCGAAGGAGTAGAAAGAAATCAAAATTCGTAGACACAAGCGACGACGATGTTTTGGTCCGTCCATCTTACATGTGGGCACGCAGAAGAAGGAAGGCTATCCATGGATGTAACCAAGAGATGAATTTGACGCTCCTCGCCCCTAAAAAGGGAGGATGCAAATTGTAACCGAGTTGTGGAATACATCAATAAAAGATAAGGGCTATTATTTCATTTTTGGTTTCAATTCACGTTTTCTCCATTTCATGTGTTTTTAGTTCGTAGGATTTAGCGTTAAGTTTGGCTTCATTTTTTGCATTGTGCTTGTAATATTTCCTTTCTTGTTTCCGTATCCTCGTGCTTTCAGTTAGTACACAAACTTGAACTAAAGGAAACATGTACTTGGATATAAATACTACATCAACAATAATTTCATGATTATTTTGAACATAAATTTAATTCCTTTTGAGTGAATATATTTTGGTGTTTATAAAAACCCTACCATATATTGTGTTTATTGTATGTTGTATATTCATTTTTGCTAGAAATATTAATTAATATGTAATTTCATTCAATTCTATAAGCTACTATGAACTATGAAATGGTATTAGAGTGAGTGTGAATCTTAATTATTTGATTTATTATATTGATAGTATATTTCTACTCTTAAGAACAATTCTAAAGAGCTTACGTAGACTTTGTTTTGAAGCTAATAGTGTAATCTAAAGAAATATTTCTAGTAAAAACCTTAATGGACTTGGATTACAATGATCTAGTTGGGATCAATAGATTTGATCAAGAATTACTCTTGGAATTTTTTTTTTCCTCTCATTACAACTCAATATTATTGTGTTAAATTTTCTATCCATATGGATGCTCTAGTTTCAATATTGAGTTTTTCAAGGTTTTTTCAAAATATCATTTGCCCTTTATAGAGTTTTTGAAAATTTTATTTTTGTTCCTCTTCTAACTTTTGATGACCACTAGTAGCATTGATGAGAGAAGAGACTCGGCTACCATGTGAGAAGAAAAAAAGGCTAAAAGTTTCTAGATAGAACCTTAGTGCTAGAGAAGTCATGGGTAGGCTTTTGTTCTTAGCTAATATATTGAAGCTACTTGAACAATATGCAAAAAATGTCCACCAATTGTTTTTCTACATAAGTATGAGAGGTCGACTTGATAGGTTATATTTACAAAAATTCTTATGTAGAGAAAAACATAGTAGATATGGATGAACAATTACACTTTCTATATTATTTGCAAAATTTTAGGGGGGTGGGCATAATTTAGAATCTTTTATCATTTCACCCCTGGGTACTCCCTATTTGAATTTGAAAATTATAGCAATTTCCAAAAAAATTTGGATTTTTAAATTTAAAATATGGAATATTGCATGGAATATTCCTTGATCTAGGTAGAAAATGCACCATTGGGTATCCTTACATCATGATGATGCACTCTTACATAAAGCAAATTGTAAGGGGGAAACTAAATTATTTCAAGTAAATTTATTTTCTTATTTTACCTCCTAAGCCATGCACTTGAAAAGGTGATAAACACATTCTATGCCTTAGCATTTCCTAAGGTAAGTATTGAGTTTGAACATCCTCCCTCTCATTTTATATTGTCAGACAATATGCCTTTTCTCTTGATGATATAAATACAAATGATGACATTGCTCCAATTTTTCTCTGGAGTTATGGTGTGGTAGGGTGTATAGTTATCATATGGTAGCCCAAATATCTAAGGTTACATGTGGTATTCCATCTAGTCAAGTTGATAGGCACATGCACATTGAGAAAAAACATTGTAGTCCATACAACTAGCATGATAGTATATACAAATGACTTGGTAGGTGGTGCATGAATCATTAGATGACATATGGTAGTTGATGTTGTAACCTAGGATGGTGACACATGCTGATACATATCAATTTATGAAGGTGTCGTAGTGGCCTACTTTTCAAGGAAACACATGGTACATTTTGGTTGCTCCAACATGGCTATCCATACAATAGTCAATCTGGAATTCCATACACCACTTTGAACCTATAAAAGAGGGATCAATAAATCGCATTCTACCATATCATAAAACATAGCAAACAACTCATATATTCAATAGTAGACATAGTGATGCACAAATTTTAGAGTAAATTAGTCAATAATAAGTAACGTAATATGGTTCACCAGTACCCTACATAGTCAAAATATAGTAAGCATCCTATTAGCTAGTCACACTATGATACATGGAGCACTATCATTCACCATAGGTACTAAGAATTATTTTCTAATTTTTTAAATATTTGGAGGAAATTATTACAAATTTAGAGCTAAACTTCCTAGGGCCATAACTTTTGTATAAAAAAGCATTTTGAACTTTTTTTTAATGATAAAGTTGTTAAAGATATCTAGATTTGTAATGTTTATTTTAATCATAAATACTTGTAAAATATTTATGTTTATAAATAAAAGGTATGAATCACCATGTGTTCTTGTTGACTGGTCCAAAATATGCTACATGGAAAATGAAGACTAAATATTTGCTTTGAAGAAGGGGTTTGTTCAAGTATGTGAATAAGAAACATAACTAAATTGATAATAAGGGGATAAGATAGATATATAGGTATAATAAAAACAAATCTCAGGGTACGATTGCTCTCCGCATGGAAAATGTATATAGTACCTATGTAAGTAGAACCGTTAATACTAAGGTATTGCTTGATAATATTTAGGGACTAAGTGATTAGATTGGTTCCACTTAGTAGTAAAAGGAAATTTAAGGAGCTATATTTCAAAGGCTTGGATGGTACTAGCAATGACGTATATAGTTCCTACTTCTTTTTGATAGGTTTGGCAATAATGCAATGTTACATGACTTAATGTACCTCTTGATATCATTCCTTATCTTTGTATAATATAAGTACTTTCAAGGTATTGCACATCCATACAAAAGTGACTGAACACTTCACTAAAGTGCACTTTCCAAATTATCTTTATGTTCTAACTAGTTGATACACAAATGTGTCCCATGTGACAAAGGAGGTTATCCTACAAATAAAAATAAAAAACATGCTTATCCACATGAAGAGCTCAATATATATTTATAAAATTAGAAGTTGCTTCATACAAGGTTGGTCAATTGGAAGTAGCATACCCATAGGAATTAAGAATGGTGGTTTGTATTATGATTAGAGTTTGGATCAAATATTTTCTACTAATTTGAAACTCTTGATGATCATACAAAAATACTATAGATATATGGGCTACTTTTTATGTCTTTCATTCCTTAGCTTACTATATGTCTTAATGAACTCCAAAGGTCTATTATCTATGTGAATGATAGTTTTCTTTCTCAATATGTAGTGTTTCCATTGTTTACATTCTTTAAAAATGCCATAGATTCTTTATCATATGTGGAGTATTTTCAAATAATATTAGATGTTTTACTATGGTAGGTAATTAGATGCTCATTTATGTGAGAATAGCTCCTAATACAAGCTATATTGTATCATCCATTACATCAAAACCTTGATATAAATCAGGTAGGGAAAATTAATGACATAAATACAATTGGTCCTTCAACCTATCAAATTCCCTCTATTGTGTATCTATCCAGTTGAACTTAGATTTTGCATCTCCTTTGATCACTTGGCATGAGGTCAAGCAATATATGAGAACCCAATACATATATTTGATATAAATTGGCAAGACACAAGAGCTATGAATATTTATTATATTATTTGAAGTAGATCGATATCTAATTATCTAAATATTCTCAAGATCAATATGGATTACCTCTTTGTAAACAATATATCTATAAACAACCAATTTTAACATGCCTAGTGATCCTTAAATCTAGGTAAAAACACCAAATATCATATCTATTGTCAATAATCCAAAACCAAGCAACCTATACATCAAATTAATCCTCCTATAAAAAAATCCACACTTGTCAAAAGTGCCAATGATGTTATTGCAAAATAGTGGTACTTTTACAAAATTGTCAATTTTTGATATTTTGATCGATCAACTTGATCATTTATAAAATATAGCACTTTGTAAAGTTTATCACTAGACATTTGTGGAACTTTTACAAAATAATAAAAATATATTGGTATGAACTAAGAGCACATAGATATCTCAATATTACTCTCTACTCTAATCACACATGCTTAGATATCTCCTCAAGCCTATGAAATTCAATTTTGATCCTTGTACTAATAGAATATTTGACCCTTCTTCCATCCAAGGATGATCCCTCCCAAAATCCTTAAATAAACCCCTTGATATCAATGTTTCATAACAAAATTATTGATAGCCATTCTCTACAAAAAAATTAGCTCATTCTTTCTCATTCTCATTTCTCTTAGCTCTTATATTTGGAGATCTTCCATTAGGCATTGGGGGTAATTGAAGCAAGGATAAGAGGAATTAAGATAATAATATTACATTGGAATGAAGAGTAGGTCTTACTAGGTAGTAAAATACCTAGCATCCTTCTCTTTCAATCTATCTTTCTTTTATTATCTACATTATCCTCTTATTTCAAGCCTTGATAATACTTGTATCTCTGTTGTGTAAATACTAATATTATTTTTCCTTTCCATTTTATGAATATAATACTTGTTTTACAATATTATAAAATATTTATTATGCTTCTCTTATGTTATTTGCATCACTAATCATCTTGTGTATGGTTTCTTACTTTTTTTGCCTCTCTAACTCACTCGCTTCTTCATATTTTATAATTTATAGCCATTTATTTTTGTTATCTTGTTTATTTACAATAGTATATGCTCTCTTTCACTTAACAAAACATATTTTATGGGGTTTTTTCACATTATAATTATCTTATATGCATTCTAAAATCTTATTTGTAGGTTATTACATCTTTCTTATAAGCTATTTACTCTCCTTTCATGCTTAAATCATTAAATTTATGTTATATATTGATAGTTATATTATTTGTAGGCCCATAGGCTCATTTAAGAACTTATAAAATTCTATTTTTTAGACATAATCCTATTCTAAATATTCTATTATAGCATTTTGTATCATTTTGTATATTTTTGGTGATCTTCAAGCATTGAAAAACTCTATGATATTATTGTAGTCCTTAATTTGACCATATCAATAGCATATAGTCTCACTTATTATATTTTCACTATCTCTTTTATATTATCCCAAGTCCAATTAGGATTTGTAGTCTTCTCATTACATATATATCCATTTTAGTGCAATCTTTCAACATTTTAGGTATCTCTTAGATTTGACATGAGCTATTACAAGCGTCTAAGTGTAATTGATTCTAAAACTCCCTCAACTATATCCATTGGTGTTATTATTATAGGCATACCTATTTCCACACCCTCTTCCAATATTTCCATGACCATTCTCACTGCAATATCCAATTCCATTGATCCTTTTTGAGAAATGATTTATAAATTAGTTATATCCCCACACCCACTATATATAATCAACTTACACAACCTTTAATATATTTACCTCATACATTATTTTTTTTATAAATAAGAATATTTATATTGCTGATAGGGTTTTTAAGGGTCCCTTAACCTAGTTACAAAAATAGCCATTATGGCTATATCATGATAAGGATAAGATGAAAGTCCTTAGCAATGCATTTACTAACATGAGCCAAATACGAGGACGTAGCCTCAGGATTGAAAATCCAAGATTGTGACAGTGACTAAAGAATGAGGGCGCAACCTCAGACTTGAGGACACTACCAAAATAGATAAAAACTTGAAATAAAAAACTATAGCTAGGTATGAAGGCTTCCATGCAGGGAAGACAAGAAACCAAGAAAACTCATATTAGCCGAAATAAACCAAGATCCACGCATGGTAATCGAAGAAACAACAAAACAAGAAGTGAGGAAATCAGTCTTCAGTCGAGGTTTTCTCCTCTTCCTTAGTGTCATTATTCTTAGTGTCCTTAGGCTCATATTCCTTAGGCTCAAGTAAGGAATATCAAAATATAAATGCTAAATTAGAACATCTTGAAAAGAGGGATTCTAAATTTGAATAATTAGAAAGCCAAGTTACCTCTATTCAAAAAACATCTAGGCAAAAATACTCTTTTGATGAATCTTGTTGTCAACCTTTAGATGCTATGATATTCAATCATGCTATTCCACCCAGTTTTGAAACACCTAAGATTTAAATATACAATGGTAATCAAGATCCCATCAATCATTTAAGATTGTTTCAAATCACATGTAGTGATACAACTCATGATGAAATATTACTCCTTAAGTTATTTTCTAAAAGTGTTAGTGGTTTATCCATAGAATGGTATTTTTAAATACCCCACAATTCCATTAATTTTTTTGAAGAACATATGGAGGCTTTTTTCAAACAATGTTTAGTCTATATAGAATATAAGGTCACCATAGATTATTTTTACGAAGTTAAACAATATAAAAATAAAAATTTCACTAACTTTTTAGCTAAATGGAGAGCCTTAGTGGGAATACTCCACTATATTCCTCCCCTTAAGAAACTCTTGAATACATTCATTTGAAACTTTCACAAACAATTATCTTACAACTTATAAATGAATAATATTATATCATTTGAGGAAGCAGTAGACATGGCAAAAAGGGTAGACGTTGTTATTATCAAGGATAACTTAATTATAATAAGGTAAGAGATAAAATTTCTAATAAAGGACAATACACAAATAATCTTGTTTTAGGGGATGGTATAACTAATTCTCTCCAATAAAATAATATAAATATAACTCAAAATGCTTCTCAAAAGCTATCAACGCAAGATAGACCTATATTATAATTTGCAAAAACTAGACAAACCCAAATTATTTTTCTAAACACATTCCTCAATTCAAAAATGATAGACCTAGAAACCATTATACCATGAGATACTTATAAAAGTTTACCCAATCTTTATAAAAATAACATCATGACTATCATCCCATAGATTATCACAAAATTGATATATGTATCACTTTATAAATCCTTATTACATATTTTAAATAAGGGGAGGAAATAGTCTTCTATCAACAAAAGACTCCTAATCAAAACTTTGAAAATTTTCAAAACCCCCTATTGGATTATAACCATAAAGATACTAAGTTTGTAGTCAATATTTAATATCAGAACCTTACCTTTCAAGAGGTACAACTAAGTGGGTTATTTCCCTAAGCAAGTTCAATCTTGATTTTATCAATCAAAAATCATTAAAAGGACAAGATAAAAGGAATAAAAATATCTTCTTATATGTTCTTAGAGATAAAACTGAGGAACAAAATAGAAGATAATATTCTACTTCTAATGAAAATATTGAACATTCCAATGGAAAATCTGCTACTACACAAATGGATAAAAACTAAAGTAATCATGTTGGTATTAATGTGACTATGGAAAATCCAATTGATTATACAACTCCCTGAACTATATCCATTGGTGTGATTATTATAGGCATACTTTTTTCCACACCCTCTTCCAATATTCCCATGACCATTCTCACTAGAATCCCCAATTCCATTGATCATTTTTGACAAATGATTTAGAAATTAGTTATATCCCCACACCCACTACATCTAATCAAATTACACAACCTTTAATATATTTACCTCATACCTTACTCTCAAACCCCACAAATTTTACCACCATCAAATAAATCAAGTGACTAATATAAAAATATAAATACTAAATTAGAACATATTGAAAAGAGGGATTCTAAATTTGAAGAATTAAAATGCCAAGTTGCCTTTGTTCAAAAAACATCTATACAAAAATACTCTTTTTATGAATCTTGTTGTCAACCTTTACATGCTATGATAGTCAATCATGATTTTCTACCCAATTTTGAAACGCCTCATATTTAAATATACAATGGTAATCAATATACCATAAATCATTTAAGATTGTTTCAAATCACATGTAGTGATACAACTCATGATGAAATATTACTCAAGTTATTTCCTAAAAGTGTTAGTGGTTTATCCATAGAATGGTATTTTTAAATACCCCACCATTCTATTAAAATATTTGAAGAACATATGGAAGATTTTTTCAAACAATTTTTAGTCTATATAGAAGAGAAGGTCACCATAAATTATTTTTACCAACTTAAAAATCTAAAAATAAAAATTTCACTAACTTTTTAGCTAAATGGAGAGCCTTAGTGGGAATATTCCACTATATTCCTCCCTTTAAGAAAATCTTGCATACATTCATATGAAACATTCACAAACAATTATCTTACAACTTAGAAATGACTAATATTACCTCATTTGAGGAAGCAATAGACATGGAAAAAAGGGTAGAAGTTGTTCTTATCAAGGATAACTTAAGTATAATAAGGTAAGAGATAAATTTTAAAATAAAGGAAAATACAAAAATAAGCTTGTTGTAGGGGATGGTATAACTAATTCTCTCCAATAAAATAATATAAATATAACTCAAAATGCTTTTCAAAAGCTAGTTTTAACAAAGCAAGATAGATGTATATGATCATTTGCAAACACTAGACAAACCCAAATTGTTTTTCTAAATGCATTCCTTAATTAAAAAATGATAGACCTAGCACCCATTATACCATGAGATACTTATAAATGTTTACCCAATTTATATAAACAAGAACATCATGACTATCATCACATATATTATCATAAAATTGATAGATGTATCACTTTATGAAACCTTATTCAAGATTTTAAAGAAGGGGGGAAAATAGTCTTCTATCAACAAAAGACTCCTAATAAAAAATTTGAAATTTTTCAAAATTCTTTATTGGATTATAACCATAAGTCTACTAAGTTCGTAGGCAATATTTAATATCATAACCTTACCTTTCATTAGGTATAACTAAGTGGGTTATTGCGCTAATCAAGTTTAATCTTGAATTTATAAATCAAAAATCATTAAAAGGACAAGTAAAATGTTTAGTGGAATAGTGGTAAAATATTTGAAGAACACATGGAGGCTTTTTTCAAACAATGTTTAGTCTATATAGAAGATAATGTCACCATATATTATTTTTACCAACTTATCTAAAAATAAAAATTTCAGTAACTTTTTAGCTAAATGGAGAGCCTCAGTGGGAATACTCCACTATATTCCTCCCCTTAAGAAACTCTTGCATACATTCATATGAAACATTCACAAAAAAATTTCTTACAACTTAGAAATGACTAATATTACCTCGTTTGAGGAAGCAGTAGACATGGTAAAAAGGGTATAAGTTGTTCTTATCAAGGATAACTTAAGTATAATAAGGTAAGAGATAAACTTTCAAATAAAGGACAATACAAAAATAAGCTTGTTGTAGGGGATGCTATAACTAATTATATCCAATAAAATAATATAAATATAACTCAAAATGCTTCTCAAAAGCTAGTGTTATCAAAGCAAGGTAGACCTATATGATAATTTGCAAACACTAGAAAAACCCAAATTGTTGTTCTAAACTCATTCCTTAATTCAAATATTATAGACCTAGCACCCATTATTCCATGAGATACTTATAAAAGTTTACCTAGTTTGTATAATCAATAACATCAGGACTATCATCACATAGATTATCATAAAATTGATAGATGTGTCACTTTATGAAACCTTTTTCAAGATTTTAAAGAAGGGGGAAAAATATTCTTCTATCAACAAAAGACTCCTAATCAAAACTTTAAAATTTTTTAAAAACCCTTATTGGATTATAACCATAAAGCTACTAAGTTTGTCGACAATATTTAATATCAGAACCTTATCTTTCAAGAGGGACAACTAAGTGGGTTATTGCCCTAAGCAAGTTCAATCTTGCATTTATCAATCAAAAATCATTAAAAGGACAAGTAATCATAGATAAACTAATTCTATCACCCTTAGATCAAAGTACCCTTTAAATATGAGCATTTATATTGAAATTATTTTTGACTATAAAATCCCAAGAACCTGATGCATGGAGTCTATATTTTGATAGAGCTTGATGCATCAAAGGTGTAGGGGCAAAAATTGTCCTAGTTACCCCACAAAAAAAAATCATACCTTTTTTATTCAAACTTCAATTCATATGCAACAATATCATAGGAGAATATGAAGCTTTTATTTTAAGTCTTCAAGCCACACTAAATCTAAATATCAAAGTCCTATTAGTACTTAGTGATTAACCAGATTAATAGTATATACCAAACTAAAAATGACAAGTTAATACCATAAAAAGATATTATGGGTAATATAATAGTTTGTTTCAATAATATTACAATAGAATGTATTTTGTGATCTAGAAATCACCATGTAGATGTTATGACTACCACAACTTCTCTTATCCCTTTAAAATTAGAATATGGATAAGCATCTATTGTCATACGATCAATAAAATAACTTTCAACACTAAAATCAAGTCAACAAGATTTAGATGTTTGTGTCATTGAATCTACTTGTCAAGATCATTGGTACCAAGATATCTTCAACTTCCTAAATGATGGAACATTTCCTAAAGTATTATATCATAAAAAATACAAATATATTAGAAAAAAAACATGCAAATATATAATTAAAGGAGAAAATCTATGCTCCTTTGAAGATATACTCCTTAGATGTATTCACTTATAAGAAAAAAAATTAAAATTAAAAAACCTCATGACTGATCATTCAATGAGCACTTTAGTGGACTAGCTATAGCTAGAAAAATCCTTAGAATGGGTTATTATTGGCCATCTATGGAAAAATACACTTGCAACTATGTCAAGAAATGTGACAAATACCAATGACATGATAATTGTGTTGTAGGAATTGAAACCAATCATGTCATGTTGACATTTTTCCACTTGGGGTCTAGATATAGCAGGTAAAATTAATCCTTAATCATAAAATGGGTATAAAATTATCATCACTACCACTAAGTATTTTACTAAGTTGGTTGAATCCATACCCCTATAATGAGCAACAAGAATTCAAGTTTTTAAATTTATTGTCGATAAAATTATTAGTAATTATGGTATATCATATATTCTAATTGTAGATAATGTTATGGTTTGGGATGAGTTTTCGCGCTCTGGTGATTTGGCGGGAAAACTTTTGAAACGGCGTCGGGTGCTGCTCGTGGGCCTCTGGCCCGACAGATCTTCCTAGAGCCTTTGTTTGATTGTTTCTGCACTACTCTGAAGACTTGTAAGCTGTTCCGGGAGGGCCCGATGGGGTCTCCTCCAGTCTCTTTTGCTGGAAAAAAGAGTTCATACGCTGAGATGCTGAAAGAAAACCCCTCACCCTCCACTGGTGAAGCGCAGAGGACTACTTTTTAGACGTTACTCAAGAACGCTGGCAAGGGTGCTTCCACACACCGAGTTAACAGTTGCCTTTCACAATCAACTTCCAGACCAAAGATTATTATAGAACCAAAATTGGTCGAAGACACAATCTCCTATCATGCTCATCACGACCCAATTTGAAAATTCATGGGTATCCGTCCCACTCTGAACTTTTTGCACACCTGGGTTAGACAAAATTGGGAGCCACTAGGTGAGTACTCCTTATGGCCTATTAGTAATGGATATTTCATTATTAGTTTCTCTTCTTTAGTAGATAGAAATAGAGCATTTGAATCAGAGAAGAGGAACCATGGCCCAGCTGGGTTATTTGTTCAACCTTGGAGAGTGGGTTTTGACCCTCGTATCGAACCCACGATAGTCCCGGTCTGGATCCGACTGTATGCTCTCCCGATGGAGTTTTGGGGTGAGCAGGTTTTAGAAATGATTGGTAATTCATTAGGCAGATTTATAGGAGTCTCCAGAGACACTATAGAGGGAAACACAAATGTCTTTGCTAGGATTTGTGTTGAAATGGACATTAGCCAGCCTCTACCAGTCGAGGTGGAACTTGAGTTGACAGGGCTCTCCTGGATACAATAGTTAGATTATGAGGCACTACCTTTTAGATGCAGAGTCTGCCATAAGCACGGCCATCTTGCGAGGTTCTGCCCAAATATTCTAAGCAAAAAAGTGGAGGCACCGCTTGGAAATCCAAATCGCCCCAGAGAGGGCAAGTTTACCCCTGTCCAAGATCCGTCTAGTATTCCTCAGGATTCTGATCTCCAGAAAGATGGTTTTGAACAACCGAAGTGAAGGAGAAATAAAAAGAAAAATTTCAAGGAGCAGACACAACTTAAACCAACCAATCGGTATGAAATCTTTAAATCCCTAGTAGATCAAGAGGACCAAGTTATGGAAGGAGTGGATGGGAATGTTGAGGATATTAACATTCACTCTCAGGATTCCCCTTCTTCTACTCCGGTCTTAGAACAGGTAATGGAACCCTCTGGGACAAGGCAGCCAGAGAACTCAGGGACACTGGTAATCCACTCCCCAGCACAGCCGGTTATTAAGGACATCAATATGGGAAGCTCTGAAAAGAACAGGGAAAGGCCGGTTCTAGGGATTACCCAGGTGGAGAAGAGGTCTAAAAACAATAATTCCCAAGGAGCAGGCAGAAAATCCAATAAGGATCTACTAGCAGTACAAGGAGACAAGCTGATCAATGGAGGATCGGTGAGGCCAATTGAGTCTTATTGCTCACAAGGTCCTCAATGATTATTCAATCCTGGAATGTTAGGGGTTTAAATAGCAGAACCCATCAATCTGCTATTCAAGGACTTTTAGGAAAATGTAAAACAGACTTTTTGCTCATCCAGGAGAAAAAAATGTCTGTAGATCTTATGTGCAAGACTGCTAACAGAATATGGCGGGGTGCTGATTATATGGATGTAGTTGCTCAGGGTGCCTCGGGGGGGATTGTTACTCTCTGGAACCCTCAAGTATGGACAGATTTAGAACACATAGCTTGGAGGGGTGTTCTCACTTCTCTATTTAGAAACAATGCCACAGCTGAACATGTTCTTATTACAAACTTCTATGGGGCTCAATGCTTTGATGGCCAGCGGCTCCAATGGCAAGCTGTACACAACATGAGGTCATCCCGGGAAGTTTTTGACTAGATCATAGCTGGGGATTTTAATGCCAAATTATCTGTTAGGGATCAGGAAGGTGGTGCCCCAGTTTTGGATCCTGGGGACCGGTTCTTGATTGCCCAAATCCAGGCCTTTAATCTGGTTGATATCAAAGGCCCTGAAACCTACTTTACTTGGAAAAACAAGAGGAGAGAGCCACACAGGAGGAAGGTTAAGTTAGACCGGTTTTTGGTTTTTTAAGAGACATTTATTAAATGGAATCTTAAGTTCCAGATTTTGGAAGGTCCAGTCTCAGACCACTATCCCCTTTTGTTGGAGGGAGGGCCGATGACAGGTCAACACCATAAGCCATTCAAATTTGAAAATTTTTGGTTGCAAAAGGAGGATCTCCGAAGGAAAATTCCACAGTGGTGGGAAGAAGGCCACCTACCCTTGGGGACTGCAATGTTCAAATTTCATAAACAGCTCCATTTTTTCAAGTGTAAATTGAAACAGTGGAGACAAAACAATAAGTCAGACTTCCAGCTCCAAAGGGCCCCCTTGATGGCTAGATGGGAGGAGGTGCAAAAACACTTCGGGGAAGGTACCATTACCGAGCACCTTAAAGCCGAGGATGATGCTCTGCGCAAAGCGGTTGAGGACATTGATAATCAAGAGGAAATTTATTGGAAACAGAGAGCAAGAATCACTTGGTTACTAGAAGGTGATAGAAATACAAAATTTTTCCATCGCTCAGCCTGTGCAAGGAGACAAATGCATAACATGGAAGTCCTTCACGATGAGAATGGACACTCCTTTGATACTCTCCCCTGGAATGCATTTCCACTCAATGGATTATTTCTCAAACTTTTTTAAGGAAAGTAGGGAACAAGATGTGGAAGCCCAAAATGAAGTTATTAATGTCATACCTTCTATTATCTCTCACGAAGAGAATCAGACTCTCCTTAGACCCATTGACAGTGATGAACTAAAGAAAGTGGTCTTTGGGATGAGCACGGGAAAATCGCCAGGTCCAGATGGCTTTCCTATAGAATTCTTTTAGGCCTTCTGGGATACTCTGGAGAAAGATGTTTTGGCTATCGCAGAGGAGTCCAGAACTAATAAAAGAATGCTTAAGGCTCTCAATCACACCTTCATCACTTTAATTCCAAAAGGGGAGGGGGGGTTCATCTCTCTGATTTCAGACCGATTGCCTTATGCAATGTTATTTATAAAATAGTCACGAAGATTATGGCTAAATGGCTAAAACCTTTTATCCATAAAATAATTTCCTCTGAGCAAGGGGGTTTTGTTGAAGGAAGACAGATCTTGGATGAAGTGGTCCTTGCTCAGGAGGCAATCCATACAATGCAAACTTCAGGAAACAAAGGAATGTTCATAAAGTTGGATATGTCTAAGGCTTATGACCGGGTGGAGTGGGGCTTCCTGGCAAAGATGATGGCAGTATTTTGCTTCTCTCAGGACTGGATTGACTGGGTCATGAGCTGTATCTCCACACCTTCTTTCTCTGTTCTAATCAATGGGCTTCCCTCGACTCCTTTTGGAGCCTCTCGGGGTCTTCGTCAAGGGGACCCTTGCTCTCCTTACCTCTTCCTCATATTAGCAGAAGGATTAGGCAGACTCTTCCTGAGAAGACGACAGCTAGGTGTGATAATAGGTATTAAAGTGGGGACAAAAGTTTTGACCCACTTACAGTTTATGGATGACACAGGATTGGTTGGAGTGGTCAGCCTCAGGGAAGCAAGAGGAATTAGAGATACTTTAAACATCTACCTTCGGGCCTCAAATCAAGTCATTAATGATAAAAAATCCAAAGTGGTCTTCTTCAATATTGACCGAAGGTTACAGGAAAGAGTTACTGAGATCCTGGGATTTACTAGGACTTCTCTACCTGTTGTTTACTTGGGGGTTCCACTGCATTTCAAAAAACTAAAAATTGATATCTGGAAGGATCTTTTGGATGGCATCAAAGAGAAAATGAATCATTGGTCTCATAAATGGTTAAGCTATGGAGGCCGACTAACTTACTTACAATCAGTTATTCAAGCAATGCCAATATATAAATTCTCCATCCTGGCTACCCCACATTCTATATGGAAAGAGCTTGACAAAATGGCCAGAAGCTTTTTATGGGAGGGTGCAAAAGGGAAGAAGAAATGGGCCTTGGTTGGATGGGATAATGTCACCCAACCCAAGGATAAAGGAGGGTCTGGGATCGAGAAGCTCCAAGCTTAATAATCAAGCTTTGGTTGGTAAATTGTACTGGAGGTGGATTTCCCAGCCAACATCCCTCTTTAGCAGAATTATTTCTAGCAAATACCTAGGCCATGCTCACCCCAATGATCTAGGACGTTTCCCTTTGGAGGGTAATGGATCCTTAGTATGGCAGACTCTCAAGTTGGGAGCTCAAGTTATCAAAGATCAATTGTTTTGGAAAGTGGGGAGAGGGGAGAAGGCCCGTTTCTGGACTGACTCCTGGGATCAGCACCCTCCCATCATTGCTATGTTTCCAGAATTGCAACCCATTAAATCTGCCATAGAAGACAAGGGCTGGATTCATATTGAGCGTTATTTCAATACCAGCCACATTGGGGAGTACAAGTTCAAAAAGTTCAAGAGGTTGGAAGAGTGGCCAATTCCAATCCCATCGGAGCTGGCACCAATCTTAGAAAAAATTTTGAAAGCTAGGTTTCTTACTAAGCGGGATGAAGAGGATGAACTTGCCTGGGGCTTTGGGAACCTTGGGGTTTACACTGTGAAGGCAGGATTTAACCAGATTCTTCCAGAGCCCCTCCCACAATCTTTCCTGGTCCATGTTTGGAAGAAGATATGGCACCCCAAGGGTTGGCCGAAGGTGAATTTTTTTTCCTGGCAACTTATGCACAATGGAATTCTCACCTTTGACAATCTTAGACACAGAGGCATCATCGGTCCTTCTCAGTGTGTTTTATGCCGCAAGCATGAGGAAACTGCTGATCACTTGATGTTTGAATGCCCCTTCACACGGCAGATTTGGATGCGCTGGTTTTCCCATTTCAAAATTCAAGCCAACAGTGAGGTGACTCGGACCAATATTTGGAACCGATGGAAGAGAGGCAGATTTAAATCCAAAGCTCTCCGAATTGGCTGGGAGCTAGGATTTCTTTTTATTTGGTGGCAGGTGTGGCTGGAGAGAAATGCCCACATTTTTTGTGAAACATTCTCTTCACTTGATGGAATATGGCAGGTTATATGGAGCAAAGTGGTGGAAACAGTTGCCATCTATGTTGAGGAGGAACATCAGTCTGTTTCTGTGCCACTGGTTGATGGAGTTGTTGCTCTTGAAAGATAGGCTCATGATAGATGGCACCCTCCCCCAGTAGGCTGGATCAAAATAAATACTGATGGAGTTGCAAAAGGAAATTCGGGTAGTGCTGGTACTGGAGTTGTGTGCCGTGATCATGGTGGGTCCATGCTTTACTGGGAACTGCACGGTCTGGGTCATGCCACAAATAATGAAGCGGAGGCCTTGGCTGTTAAATTTGCTTCTATCTGGGCTGTCAAGCAGGGCCATAGAAAGATAATTCTTGAGTCCGACTCCTAAATTCTGGTGGGCGGTCTCGATTGCATGAGGAACTTTGATTTGCAAGCCTGGAGGTTGCGGAGTCTTGTCTCTCAGATAAAGGATCTCTAGAAAGAATTAGATGATGTGGTTCCCATCTATGTGAGTAGGGATTTCAACAAGGCGGCCAATTTCCTTGCTAAGATAGGTGCTGAGAAGGAAGTTGGAGTGTAGATGCATAGTGATATGCCTGTGGAGGATGCTAGGATTCGGCAAGGCCTTGAATGCTACCTATGATAATGTGCAAAGTTTTTGCTGCTAAGGAAGGTTTTTGTCATGATTTCACGACATGTAGCGGCATCGTGGCCTCTTTTTGGAAGTTGTCGCGATATCGCGACAGGTTTTGCCTTCTCAGCCTTAGAAAGGAACATGTCGCGAAATCGTGACATGTCACGAAATCGTGACATGTCGCAAAATCATGACGTTTCTGGCGCAGGGATGATAAGGAGGATTATCGTCGCGATATCGTGACATTTTTGGTAAACTTGAGCAAAGGGCACATTTCGTCGTGATATCGCGACATTTTTGTCAATTGGAAGTTGCATGGTAAAACTAGCGCGATATCGCGACAGTTGGGGCACACTGGCATCATCTGGATTTCTTGTCGCGATATCGCAATAATTTTGAAGACTGGCTGCAATGAGGATTATCATCGTGATATCGCGACTTTTTTGGTGAACTTGAGAAAAGGGTACATTTCGTCGCGATTCCGTGACATTTCTATCTATCGAAAGCTGCATGGTAAAATCGTCGTGATATCGCGACAGTTGGGGCACACTGGCGTCATCTGGATTAATTTTCGTGATATTGCGACAATTTTGAAGATAAGTTGCAATGAGGATAACTTGTCGCGATATCGCGACAGTTTTGAAGATTAGGAACTGGAAGGAAAATTCGTCATGATTTCGTGACACTTTTGGCACATTCATGGCTTTGGTAAAAATTGTCGCGATATCGCGACACTTTTGCGGATTGGGAGTCAAGATGAGAATATGTCGCGATATCGCGACACTTTTGTTGGCTGGGCGCTTCGGAGAAATTCCATCGTGATTTCGTGACCCTTTTGGAGATTTGATGCTTCTTGGAGTTCTTGTCGCGATTTCGCGACGCCTGTGATGATAGACCGTCGGAGGGAGTTGTTGTCGCGATTTCGTGACTTTTTTGGCGATCGGACGCGGAGGGCTTTGTCTGTCGCGATATCGCGACATGTCATGTTTTTGTGACTAATGGCGCTGCTGCGGCCGCGACGGGCTTGATTGCCGCGATTTCGTGACATGTCGCGTTCTCGCGCCTTGTTGTCTTCTGTGCTCTGTGGGGGTTAGCGTTGCCTTTGTGCTCTCCGCTTGTTGTATTAATACGAGTTTTTCAATTTTTTCAAAAAAAAAAATTGTAGATAATGTTATACCTTTTAAGAATAAAGAATTTTATAAGGTCTATATAAAAAATAAAATTCAAAAAAAATGGTCAACACATTATTATCCTCAATGAAATGGTCAAGAAAAATCCTCTAAAAACTATTAATCAATATCCTTATAAAATTGGTCGATAAAAATTATCACAATTGGTATTTGTAGGTATATCATGTTTTATATGCATATCCTACCAATGTTTGTAGACTCACTAGTGTGACACATTATACTCTATTTTTAGGGAAGTAAGGCTATATTTCCTTTTGATCTTGAAATTCTATCTCTAAGAGTCTTATTTCAATACTCTTTGGTTGGTGATGAATATCATTAGTCCATATTCATCAATTAGAGGTTTTAGAAGAAATGTGCATCAATGCTCTAGAAGACTTAAAAATTTAACAAGATAGACTTCAGCATGCCTATCATAAAAAGAATACCCATGATCCTTTAAAATTTGGGAGGTAATCATAAAATAATATGTAATTATCCTAATTTATCCACTCATTTATATATATATATATATATACATACACATATAAACTCACTGTCCACCCAACGATAAGTCACAACTATAATAATGAATAAAGACATGATCTTCCCATTAAAGTAAGTAGACCGAATTGCAATAGATGTAGGAACACCAATTCCTACATTACCATCTCACCATCCCATACTAGTGAATGGATATATCATAGGGATCCTCACCCAAGGATTACCCTTCTCCAATTCTCCATACTACCAATGAAGGCTAGTAAATTAGGAAAATCAACATTCTATTGCAACCATGGCTACTAACACATATCATGGGATTAAATGTCTTAAGAATTACTTATCTTCATGGTGTTGATAATTTTGGTGGTGGCGGGTTTTAGTTTATGAGTTTTCAAGACCTTGGTGTGCCTCCTCTGTATATGAATTGTTCATGAATTATCCTCCTCCTACTATGTTTTGAATGTTTAGTTCTCAAGCATATACTCCTATAACTTAAAAGAAGTAACTATACAAGCAAAATGGAGAACAATCTTAATGCAACATACTTCCATTAATATTCCTCTGGAAACTATACATCATCTACCCTAATTGATACAATTACATTATTTACAATGCTATCTCGTTGTACGTAATTTCTATCTAATTGAAATGCTTTCATCATTTAAAGAATTCCTTTCTAATTTATAAAAGCAATAAGATAAATATATCAAATACTACAACCCTTGGCTTTATATTTTTCATCCATTTAAAATTACATTAATAATAAATATAATCAAATATACATCAACAGTATTTAATATTGGCTTCTTGGATCTTCTCTAGAATCCTTGCATCCTTAGGAGGTGTAACACATTCTTTTTCTCATACATCTCAATAAGGAATAATTCAGAATTCTATTAACATTCATTTGGAATATACCCAAATATAGGAGATTCCCATACCTCTTCCAGAGGATTGGACACGAATCTAAACCTTCTAATTGATATATATATATATATATATATATATATATATATATATATATATATTCTTTTTCACAAAGGAAAAATGAAATTCAGCAAAAACTGAATCTAAAATCATTAATTGAAATATTATTTATTTTCATTCTAAAACTTGTATTGCATAATTTATGCTTACACTCATTCTTTATAATTTTAACAACCAAATTATCATAAAAATTCTACACAATTTATCCTTTGATATGAGGTTCACCAATCGAATCTCCCTTAAATTGAACAAGTTTAATATACTTGTTAAATTTAAAAATCCATAATCTACTTCTAAAATTATATCATAAATCTCTATATGTGAGTATGACTTCATGAGTATTTCATTGTAAGCAAACACAAGGGAATGTAAAACATAAAGGAGATAAAACAAACTGATTTTAAGATTTTAATCAAATTTCCCAATATTTGATTCCTATACTTCCTTCAATCAGTCCGATTTGCTGTTTCCAAATAAAAGGGTCATTATTCATACTAGACTTGAGATCATTATTTGTTCTAAGTTTCATGAGAAAAATCTTTCATTATTTTTTTACTTATATAAAATAAATCCCAAGCCTCATTTTTTTTTAAATACTTTTTATACATATATCCGTCATGGAGTTGAACCCAGGTCACATCACGGATAGTGCAAGTGGTATCCTTGCAGGTAAACCACAAGAAGCCTCATTTTCATAGATCATTATCGTTTAATGAGATTTATATATCATCTTACGGACACTGGTCTGTAGAGTAGTCAGGGTTATCTCCAAAATTTTATTGAACGTGGATTGCGTATCCAAAGGTACAGCATGGAGAATCACAAAACAGATCGTGAATTATATAATTTTCTATACTACGTTTTATACTGCCAAGATACCGTTCAAATCTATGTTACCAAAATAATCTTATTATAAGGCCCAATTTAATTTTATTGGTAAATCCAAGACAGCTCAAGATATATCTTAGGCTTCTAACAGTGGTGTCACGGGTATGTTATGAGTATGACTATACGGCTCTACTCTTCAACACGAGCATTATCATATACAATAACAGTTTTGGATTCAACAGTGTAAAGTCTAAACAATATGATTTCTTAGGCGATTCGGGTAAAAGTATTCAAGCTCTCTTTTTTATTTAATATTTGGTTATTCAGGGCTTCGCCATAGGAAAGTGAAGAACAAAAGTTGTCACGGATCGCTGTCGCTTGGAGCAACAACGAGTAATTCTTTTGAATGCCTACGAGCTAGGGAAAAAGGGCATGAATTTTTATAAAGCCGCGTCAAGAAGAAAAACATGTATTTTTTACTAAGTAAAAATTTTCCCCAAATCACTGTTTCTTGGAGCACTTTGGCGTGACTTTTCTACTCTTGAGTGCTTCAGGGCAAATCTGCTACTTGAGCGCTTCAACGAGAAATCACCCCAGATCGCTGCACTTTGGAGTGCTCCAGGGCTAATTGGTTAGTGTCAAGCGCTTCAGGGCAAATCTACCACTCGCCTCTCCAGGAGAAATCACCTTAGATCGCTACAATTTGGAATGATCTAGGGCTAATTTTCCAGACTCGAGCACTTTAGGGCAAATCTGCCACTTGAGCGCTTCAGGGCAAAAATTTCGAATGGTGAATAGGATGAAAATATAAAATACAAATAGCTTAATAAAGAACAAACTCTTGGCTTTTAATTTGATTGAAAAAGTAGAAGGATGCCGCAAGTTGCTATTAAAGTGAGCTAATCCCATAATTGCTCAATTTGGTGAGCGATAGAGAGAAAAAGGTACACCAGGGAGCGATAGAGGGAGAAATAGAACAAACCAACAAAAAATACAAATTTTATTGAACGAAGGTACAAATAGAATTCTCCAGAGGAGATACAAACTTTTGCATAAATGTAGGAAAAATAACAAGAGTAGGGATTCCTAAATTGCTATTCGAAAAGATTTTTTCCTGCTTCAATATTCTCCTCTTCACCTCTCGCTTCTCCGACTTTACCCCAAACTTGCATTGCTATGTACTATTATGATTTTACCCCGGATGATTTTCTAAAAACCCGAACTACCTTTTATAGCCTATGGAAGGGAGGATAAGGCTTACCTTCTGACAAGCTTATCTTCTGACAACTAGGGTTTCTGACCAGAAGTGCTCTTTTGATCATCAGTGCTGCCAGCCTAGTCACTATCTGTGTAGCCCACTAGTTCCAACTTGTCTTGTCTGGCATAGAAAATACCATGGTTGCGCATCCTGTTGACATAGCATAGGATTCACTAGCCTGCTTGCGAGTGTGTGTCCTTTGGAGTATCCATGAACTAATTTATTAGTCTGACTCCAAACATCAGATCTAGCCGAGTTGTAGTCAGATACATTAGACTGCCAAGTAGCCGCTTGAACAAAGTTGGATCAATGTTCCTACCTAGATCCAAATTTCTCAACTTCAAGCCTGTAGAAATAGGTGTGATGGCAGGTTTGCTATCCTCCATCTTGAACCACTTCAGGACATCCTTCACATACTTGTCCTGATAAATGAAGATGCCATCTATCGATTGGTCAACTTTGATGCCGAGAAAATACTTCATCAGCCCTAAGTCCGTCATCTCGAACTCCTTCTTCATTGTTGTTTAGAACTGGTCAAACAAGACATTATTTTTACCAGTGTAAATCAAATCATCCACATACAAGCAAATTATTATGAGCTACCCTGCTTCATTTACCTTTAGGTACAAGGTATGCTCATATGGGTATTTGATGAACTTGTTCTCCTAAAAATAGCCATCAATCTGACTATACCATGCCCTGGGTACCTTCTTCAACCCATATAAGATATTCTTCAGTTTTAGGACCTTACCCTCCTGTCCTTCAATATCGTAACCTGGTGGCTGGTCTATGTAGACCTCCTCCTCCAAAACATAGTTGACAAAGGCTGACTTGACATCCATATGGTAAACACTCCAGCCCTTATGAGCTGCTAGTGCCAGGATCATCTTGACTGTGTCAAGCTAGCCTACAAGTGTGTACACCTCATGATAGTCAATGCGTGACTTATGCTTGTAGTCCTTCACCACCAATTTGGCCTTATGTTGACCAAATTCACCTTGGGCATTGAATTTCGTCTTATACAACCACTTGAATCCAATGGTCTTCTTCCCTAGTGGAAGATCTTCTAGCTGCCATGTATCATTCTTCTCAATGGCTTCTTGTAGACACCAAAACAGCACCAATCCGATTATGTGACTGCAAACACTGATCGCATTAACACACATAGCCCCTAGGGCAGCCCCAGAGGTTAAAACAGTGGTTCTAACCACTCACATAACAGTTTTAAAAGTCAGAGATCAATTTGGCACCTTTTAGGCACTCTGCTACTTATTCGTTCCACCCAGGGACGAGTGCAGACTGGTACTCATTCCACCTAGGGATGATTACCAGTGCTCACTCCTGGGTGGGACGAATGCTAGGTTTGACCTACAAAAAGTCAAACCTCGACACATGACAACTCAAAACTGCCACCTAGCTCTCCCTTCACTGCATGGGAGTGCGAGTGAGTTCTTTTGACAACTCAGATCTGCCACTTGACTCTCCATTCACTGCATGGGAATGAGAGTGAGCTTTTTAGGACAACTCAAATCTGCCACTTGACTCTCCCTTCATTGCATGGGAGTGAGAGTGGGCTTTTTCATGACAACTCAAATTAACTACTTAACTCTCCCTTCATTGCATGGGAGTATGAGTGAGTTCTTTTGGGCATGCAGAAATAGTTACAGAAGCAGTTATGGAGCCCTTAATCAAGGAGAAGTCTTCCCTTTCCTGAAAATGCATTCATGCTAAGTAGCACTTATGCGTGCTAATTCAAAGAGACCCCTTGGGTCTATAAAATGGTGAGTTTCCTCACCCAAAATGATACAGAGGAGGAGCATTTTGAGCAACGAAGTGCTGCCAGTTTACTTACGATTTGTGCTTTTACATCCATAATATCTTAATCGAAATGGAGGTTATTGGGTGACTTTTGGAGGCACAAATCAAGACCTTAAACCCGATCTTCTGACCACAATATCCTACCAATTTTTTGATAACACGTCACAACAGGTTTCAGACTCATCCCAAGCAGATTGGTGTCGAAACAAAGTCTCAACCAACAGGTGGTTTGCATTCGGGCACCCCCTGCCTTATTGCAGGTTTTATTCGTCTCACCCCGAAATGAATACCAAACTATTGTAGGTTTATTCATCCCACCCCAAAACGAATATGGATCTGTATTGAATTTGGTGACTATTTCTTTTGCAGTATTTTGCTAGTTACATGATTATGCTTCTGTCAAATTTTTAGTCTATTTAGATTCATTTTAATCATCATTATATTTATCTTTTATATTCATCAACGGTACTCTTTCCGATTTGCAAGTTTCATTATCATACATAGGTGCTACTGACGATTTTTTGTTTCTTTGAATGTAGGAGTTGCAAGGATTAAAGATTCATCAATACCAGTGGCGACAACACTTTGGCCCGTCCATTTCACATGTGGGCACGCGGAAGGAGGAACACTAAATCCATGATTGTAATTGAAACTACGTTAACGCTTCAACCCCTTAAAATGGAGGAGACATCTTTGTAACCGAATTGGAAGAGTATAAATAAAAAGGGTTCTTCTTTCTATACTTCCTTTTATCTCATTTAAATTCCTCTTTTCTTTCATTTCATGCATTTCACTTTATAGGACCTTAAGCGTTAACTTTGGGTTTTGAATACATCGCATTAGTTTTCCTTTCAATCTTTCGGAATCTCGTGCTTTCAATGGCGATCACGGTGGGACGCTTATGGTGATCTAGCTATCCTCAAGCAGTATGAGGAATAATCTATGGTGGCATATGGGAATCGATGGAGGACGTTGCTTTCAAAGCTATCCTACCTCCCTCTTATGTCCGACCTAACTCAAATGTTCGCAAAGAGTTGTTTGCGATCGATCTCTGTGCTATTGCAGCTACAACAATATGCCACTTTAGAAGAAGCTTTGGTGCAAGCTAGAATTATCAAAGAGATCAAGATACAGGATGGCAAAATTGCCAAGCCTAAGAAAAAAGAATGGAACAAGAGCACTAAAACAGGGACTATGCAATAGAAACCCGCCACGATCAATAAAGTTGCTATCAATGCCCCTAAGCTTGCCCAAGCAACACAGCCTCCAAAGGCTAATTATCAGGCAGTGCCTCCCAATAACTATGAGAAACATAATCAAAAGAAGGAACACAATCAACAGTGTCGCCCTAGGCAGAAATTTACACCATACATCGAGTCCAGGGACTCCTTGTTTGATCGTTTGTCAGTGGTAAACTTGATTAATCTACCAAATATTCAAACAATAGATCCTAATGCGTCAAAGCCTAAGGGCTACAGAGAGGATCTTTATTGTAGATTCCACAGAAGGAAAGGGCATGACCTTAATTCCTGTTGGAAGTTCAAAGGTTTAGTGCAAGATCTCATTGACAACAATACATTGGTAGTGGATAATCCCATAGCGCCTAACAACCAACAAATGGACATTTTCAAAGATCCTTTTCCCACACATGATGCACAAGAAAAACCTCTTCATGTCAATGAGGTGCAATAGAATTGCCCCATGGAGGGGTATGTGGGGATGATAAGCATCGTGACTCGGAATAAGAGATACCCAAGAGTTGCCCCCGTGGTAGCCACAAGGGAAGTTCCATCCGTGTCACAAACTCAACTGAATCCTACATAGCTTCCCCCACCTAGATCAGTGGCCACAATTTGAACTAGACTTACTCAAATTCTAAGGACCACATTGGCTAGGCTCTCCATATATGAGCTTATTCAACAATCGGCGCCCGATTGGGAAGCTCTCATGGAGATATTAAAGGCAATTGAGCTACAACCCTAAGAAGCAAATTCGTTCAACAATTTTATGGGGCATGTAAAATAGTGTACCGAACCAGTCATCACATTTAGGGAAGATAAATTAAAAATGGTGATTGGGGATGTCATGGATCCACCCCTGCACATTATTGCATGGGTCAACAAGATTCCGTATAAGCGGGTGTTGGTAGACACTGGTTCGTCCAGTAACATTATTACAACCGCCGCACTGAAACATTTGAAGTTGCCAGCCTCTCACATTGTACCTTCCACTTATACTCTTCGAGCATTTAATGATGCGATATGCTCAACAGTTGGCACAATTGTCTTACCTATACAAGTGGGACAAAAGACCATTCACACATAGTGCCACATTTTAGAAGGTGAGATGGCTTACAATATCTTGCTTGGGCGACTTTGGATCTGGGATATGAAGTGTGTCCCTTCAATTGCTCATCAATGTTTAAAGTATACATTTGAAGGACAAGTGCATGTGGTCCCCATAGATTTAGAACCTTTCAAATACTGCAATTTAGTGCAACTAATGCCGCAATCGACCCTTCCTTCAACGCATGTGGATTTTTAGTTAAATCCATCTAAAAGGGGTCCGATTACGCAAGAATCTCCATTACCAAATCAATCAAATTCCCATGTGGGTTCATTTTCTTCATCTGGTCCTCCCACAATGACGCCACCTATGGTGGCCACACCAACGGACAAAGGAAAGAAGCCCCTGGAAGCGGAACCACCCTTAGTCTCCAACATCTCGATAGAAGAGATGCCTAATAGAATGGAAGTCGAGACGCCTAGTTCACCCCACATGGAGTGGACTCAGGGAGAACTCCCATTTGCTTCCTCTCAATCACAAATGATTACTGATGAGATGTCTAACACAGGCATGGGGGAGTATATAGTGTGCAATGTTGTAGCAACGCCCACACTTAAGTCTATGCAAGACATGGGAAGACCTTGACTCCCCATAGGCTTTGTGGTTCCTTTAGGCTACCCACCTAATCAGACAAACATTATTTTTGGGGGCCTGGATAATGGCGTTGAACCTTCCCTACAAGAAGAGGAAGATGAAGAGCCCTTTGTGGAGGATGTCAATTATCTGTCTAACCCAGACTTCACATTACGATATCTTAGCCAATGCAATTGGCATGGATATGGGTTGGGCGAGATATGAACAAGGAGTGCGTGTTTTGTGCCAACCAAGATACCAAATGCCTTATGACAAGTCAGGAGTAGGGTTTAATCACCCTTTGCCCCTCGACATCTTGGTCAAAAACATGCAAGGCCTAGGGATAGGCAACAAGGATGGGTTGGCATCAGATCCATATGCCAATCCAAATACAACTTATACATTGGGGGATTATTTCCTATTACACACAAACAACCTTGTTGACCTCAACAACCCTTTCCCTTCGATCGCAACGGGAGACAATTCCAAGACTCACCTCCATGAAGGATATGACCAAGACCAAGCAGAGTCTTCGGATGATGAGTTGGAGTATGAGGTAGCACCTTGGGATTCTCTTGAGTCAGGAAGCAATCATTCCCACATGCTTCCCATGGATGATTATCAAGAAATATTCTTGACCATGTTCCCATTGAATGATCCCATTGAGCATAGATTACCTCAAGAAAATCAGGTCCCCCCATAGAGAGCGGCACAACCTCGTTGGGACCATATTAATTTTCTCGAGCAAGATGAGCTTCCCATGTTGCAAGCAGTTATTGGAGCCAATGAAGGCCTGTGGATCTTTGACAGTGATTACGAAGACGAAACCGAGATGGCCTATCTCAACCACATGCGACAAATGCAACAACAATATCCCTTGGACATAGATGACATGTTTGAACACTTACACATAGGTCCAAGACATAGGTGGCACCTCAACCCGATGCAGTTATAGCAATTACTGCACCCGCCACTCTGGTACATAGAGAGCATCTTCCTCCTGGAGACCCTATCAAACCATCAGTGCCTAGGGCAGAACCTGTTTGCATGTCTGTGCATAGGGTTGATCCCTTTGTTCCCATGCCTACAGAGCCAGATCCAACGCATCAAGAACATCTCAAATGTCAGAGTTATCACACCTATGGTAATGGAGGTTACAATCATTTCATAAACATGATCTCCATTGACTTGATCGCCCCCATCCATGATCCATCCAATCCAACATGATCATTGCATCTAGACATAGAGGCTATAGATTGGGATCACGCTGACACACCACCATCCCCATCAAAGTATTGGCCTTGTGGTGGGATGTTTCATTTCACTCTAGGACAGACTCAGGATGTCTTCCATGCTAAAGAGGAACTCGACGTTCCTAATGATGATCTTAATTCAACAAATGATATCCATCTGATCCCAACTCCACACCAGTTGGAGGACAGATCCCACATGTCGATCGAGGCAATGAATGATGTAGACATCAGCACCGATCCAATGAATCCACGGATTCTCAAGCTGGGGGTAAGTCTTTCCCCCAAAGAGCAAGTCGATTATGTTGCCCTTCTTAAGGAGAAGAAGGAAGTTTTTGCATGGTCATACAAGGATATGCCGAGACTAGACCCACAACTAGTCACGCATAATTTAACGCTTGATCCAACAATCAAGCCAGTAAAGCAAAAACTATGCAAGATGCACCCAACAATGGCCTTAATGGTAAAATACGAGTTACAAAAGTTGTTGGATGCCCAATTTGTCATCTGTGTGGATTATCCTCCATGGTTGTCTAACATGGTTCCCATCAAGAAGCTCGACGGGAGGATTCACATATGCATCGATTTTTGAGATCTTAACAAAGCGAGTCCTAAGGATGATTTTCCCTTGCCAAGCATCGACGCATTGGTAGATGCCATAGTGGGCCACAAAATGCTTTCCCTTATGGATGGTTTCTTAGGATACAATCAGATTCGTATCAATCCCAAGGACCAACTAAAAACGACATTCACAATGCCTTGGGGGACATTTTGCTATAAGGTCATGCCTTTTGGCCTTAAAAACACTGGCGCCACTTACCAATGTGCCATGACGTACATATTTCATGATTACATGCACAAGACTTTGGAAGATTACATGGATGATTTGTTGGCCAAATATCTTTTGCGCCTAGATCACCTCGGTGACTTGAGCAAGGTCCTCGATCGCCTCATTGAACATAAAGTCAGACTAAACCCCAAGAAGTGTGTCTTTGGCGTCACCTCTGGAAAGCTCTTGGGTTTCATAGTCTCCAAACGAGGAATCGAGGTAGACCCAAACAAAGTCAAGGCAATCCTTGAAATGCTTCCCCCAACCACCATCAAGCAGCTCAAGAGTCTGCAGGGAAAGGTTGCATCAATCAAGCGCTTCATAGTGCAGTTATCTGACAAGTGCCGACCCATGAATAAATTATTGCATAAGGGGGTCACATTTCATTGGGATGACGAGTGCTAGTCAGCCTTTGATGACATTAAATAGTACTTGGATTCGTCGCCAGTATTGGCACCACCTAGACCAGGAGTGCCATTCTATTTATACATCTCAGCCACTGAGGTGGCACTGGGTGCCATGCTGTCCCAGAAAAATGAACTTCACAAAGAATAGGCTACATACTATCTTAGCCGCACCCTGGTCAGTTATGAACTTAACTATGCATACATTGAAAAGCTCTGCTTGGCAGTGGTGTTTGCTACCAAAAAGCTATGCCACTACATGCTCAGTAATAAGATGTATGTTGTGTCTAAGGAGAATCCATTGCGATACATGATGAGTCGTACTTATCATAGTAGCCGCACGATGAAATGGATCATGTTGTTGATGGAGTTTGACATAGAGTTCATTGGACAAAAATCCATAAAAGGTCAAGTCATCGTCGATCAACTAGCCGAGGCTCCTCTTGAAGATGATCAGCCTCTGACTTTTGAACTACCTGATGATGGGGTCTTCCATGTTTCAGAATTGCTAGATTCTGATGAGCTTGAGTCACAGGCTGACATAACCCTATTCTTCGATGGTTCTAAATGTGAGCAAGGGGGTGGCATGGGAATTGTATTCTTCACTCCACAAGGGGCTCCAATGCCTTTGTCATTTAAATTAGACTTCTCGTGCACCAAAAACAATGCAGAATACGAAGCCTTGCTCATAGGTCTTCAAACAGCAATCACCATGAACATTAAACGTCTAAACATCTTTGGTGATTCATTGTTGATTGTCAATCAAGTGAAGGGGATTTTCCAATGTAAATGTCTAGTTCTACAGGCCTACAAAGCCCTTGTGGACAAATTCCTAGCACAACTTGAATGGTATGACATCGAGGCACTCCCTCGATCATCAAATCATTTTGCGGATACTATGGCCTCCTTGGGGTCACTAATCCCGCAAGACCCTTCTGGTGAAATGACAACCATTCAGAGTTAAAACATTATCACAATCTGCGATGGAGCATGCAAGCTATGATCCGACGCCAAGAATCCACCTGATCCAGATTGAACCATCTCCGGATAAGTTCTCTCGAATCCATGATTGTTTGACTCGAGCCAACTGGGGGTCCTTGTTCTCCCCGACCCCTCTTAATAGCAACACAACGCTATTTTTACAAGCTCTTTCCCACTCAGCTTTTGCTAGGGATGGACTTCAAGAGGGATTGGCCATTCATACTATCGAGGTTTCTAATCAGCAGGATTGGTACACACCCATTCGGGATTACCTCAAGCTAGGTAACCTCCCACTTGGATTGACACAAGCCGTGAAAAGATCATTCAAATAGAAAGCGGCAAAGCATGTCTTGTTAGGAGACATTTTGTATCATCGAAATTATGAAGGAATCCTCCTTCGTTGTTTGGACCAGCAAGAGTCCGCTTGGGCGATCACCCAAGCTCACGATGGTACATGTGGTGGCCACTTCAGCGGTATGGCCATCGCAAAGCGCATTCTTTGCATGGGTTATTATTGGCCATCTTTAGAGCAAGATTGTTGTGCATATGTGAAGAAGTGCGTGAAGTGTCAACACCATGCTAATTTGACACATGTACCTTCTCAGGCCTTGTAGCCGATCCAATCGGTTTGGCATTTTTTGTAGTGGGGCTTTGACCTAATTGGAAAGATCTCCCCTGCATTGTCTGGTCATCACACGTTCATTTTAATGGCCACAGAGTACTTCACCAAGTGGGTGGAAGCAATTCCGCTAACCTCTACGATTGGATCCCGCATTGCGGAGTTTATTTTGCATAACATCATATGTCATTTTGGTATTCCATCCAAGATCCTGTCAGATAATGGGACACCATTCAAGAACAAAGATGTGCGTGCTTTGACCACAAAGTACAAAATTTAGCATAGTTTTTCAACCCCCTATTATCCATAGGCAAATGGGCAAGCAGAGGCGTCAAACAAAATGCTAGTCGCCATTCTCAAAAAGATAGTTGTAGACAATCATAAGGACTGGCACATTCAGATCCCGCTTGCCCTATGGGCTTATCGCACTAGCATCCGGACGCCCACTGGGGCAACTCCATTTTTGTTGGTGTATGGCTCCGAGGCAGTCATGCCTCTTGAGTTGGAAATCCCTTCCCTGCGCATTTCAATGCAAGAGTTCATCGATGATGACACTGCACGACAGGCCCGGTTAGATCAACTGACGTTGCTCGACGAACGACACGTTAATGCTCTTGAGCATTTGCGTATCTATCAAGAGCGACTTAAGAGAGCATACAACATGAAAGTCCACCTCAGGGAATTTTAGGTTGGTGACTTGGTCTTAAAAGAGAACCAATAGAATTCTAATTTGCCGTCCCATCTACGGGACAAGTTCACGGCAAACTGGTTAGGTCCTTATGTCATTGACAGTAGAATAGGACCTGGAACATACCGGCTTGCCTCTCTTGAAGGAATCAAGGAAACAGAACCCTTGAACATCAGTCATTTGAGGCCATTCCACATCTAGAGAGCCATAGTCCAACTAAAAGCTCCAAGGATTCTCATAATCGCTTGGTCAAATCTAAAAGCTCCAAGGATTATTGGCAAAAAAGAAAAGGTCCAAGGATTCTCATAATCGCTTGGTCAAATCTAAAAGCTCCAAGGATTCTCATAATCGCTTGGTCAAATCCAAAAGCTCCAAGGATTCTCATAATCGCTTGGTCAACCCTAAATGCCCCAAAGGTATCTATAAACCCTTTGGTCAAGCCAAAAGCTCCAAGGATTCTCATAATCGCTTGGTCAACCCTAAAACTCCAAGGATTCTCATAATCGCTTGGTCAAATCCAAAAGCTCCAAGGATTCTCATAATCGCTTGGTCAACCCTAAATGCCCCAAAGGTATCTATAAACCCTTTGGTCAAGCCAAAAGCTCCAAGGATTCTCATAATCGCTTGGTCAACCCTAAATGCCCCAAAGGTATCTATAAACCCTTTGGTCAAACCCAAAAGCTCCAAGGGTTCTCATAATCGCTTGGTCAACCCTAAATGCCCCAAAGGTATCTATAAACCCTTTGGTCAAGCCAAAAGCTCCAAGGATTCTCATAATCGCTTGGTCACCCCCAAAATGCTCCAAAGGTATCCATAAACCCTTTGGTCAACACCAAAAGCTCCAAGCGTTACCATAACTGCTTGGTCAAAATAAATATTCAAAAATAAACAAAAACAATACAATCATCAAAAATAACAAAAAAATTGCATTTCAATTCCATGCATACTCATAAAAAATCAAAAATCACAAAAACAATTGCATTTCAATTCCATGCATACTCATAAAAATCAAAAATCACAAAAACAATTGCATTTCAATTCCATGCATTCTCATAAAAATCAAAATACAAAAATATAGGTTGCATTAGGCATCGCATCCATACATTATATATTTGCTAGGTCATACAAGTCAAAAGCACCATAGGCTATCATTACTTGGCAATTCCATCATTTTCCACATCAAATCCATTTTCATAAATGCATACATCCAACATATCACCATTTTCTTTTAGCATAGTCAGTTGTCTCCTAAATGTATATAGGGTTTTCGTCATTCAGCTGTCTTTAAATTTCTAGCCAAAAACTGTACACAGTTAAACAGATTTTACACGGGAAAGTTTTACTTGGATCACACCTTGTTACGTAGCATCCCAACACAAATTAACACACATAAAATAATTCCTAAGTTGTGTGAATGCAAGAGAAACCTACAAAGCAGTCTCGGGTACCATAGGTGAAAGATTAGCCTATTCATCCCCCTGTGCGAATGGTTCCAGAATGCTGAGAATTGACAAAAGGACGAGCTCTTCCCTATCCATTCACCTTAATAAACAGTGGTTTTTACCACTACCAAATCCCAATCATAGTTGGTCCCCAAAGTTGTAAGGATTCGTACTACACGTCCTTGCCAAGGATGGGTAGTCATCCCCAAGACCTAAAAGGATCAACGCCATTCACAAACAAAATTCCAACAAACCATCATCCTAACCCTTTCCATTCACCTTTGGTCTCAAAGTTGTAAGGATTCGTACTACCCGCCCCTAACCAGGATGGGTAGTCATCCCCAAGGCCTAAAAGATCAATGCCCTTACTTCATAATCTCCATTATCCCCTTGGTTCCCAAAGTCGTAAGGATTCGTACTACACGTCCCTGCACAGGATGGGTAGTCATCCCCAAGGCCAATAGGATCAAGGCCATTCACAAGCTCAAACTTACAAAGCTCAAAATACAAAATCAAATAACAGTGGTTATCACCACTATTCAAAATCCTTGCTCAAAAAGAAAAATAAATAGAAAAATAAATAGTGATTTTCATCACTATATAGACGAGCAAGTCTCCCAAATCATTCAGCCAACAAATAACCTGAACTTGAATCCCTGGAATTCTCAGCATTCGAAAACCATCTAGGTGATCCTCATTACAGGTTTGGTTGATAGCCTACCTGGCAATGGTGGTATCCTACCCGCATGACGATATGTCCGTCACATTAGCTTTGCGTGTGTGTAGACCAATATTTGCATGTGGATGAGCTAGCTTATGGTACCTTAGATTGTCACGTGGATTAATCTTGCTAAATACAACAACGGAGTTAGTGGAGCTAATTAGGTGATCCTCAGTACAGGTTTGGTTGATAGCCTATCTGGCACTGGCGGTATCCTGATGAATACCACATAAACGAACTCAATTGCACACACAGGGATGTGAAATAACTTGGTTAAATTCAAGTCAGATTTATACCTTGTTCAAAAGTCTTGCGAGATAAATGTATAGTCTTGGATAGTTAGTTAAAATATCTGAATCTCAGAAAAGCTTAAACTACATTTTAAAACCACTGTCACATTTCATTCCGTACATCACCATTCAAAAAATATGCAAAATACAAAAAAATAAAGTTTTCACATGCACAGGCATTCCACAAAGTCATCCCATTAATATAACAAGTCAGTCAAATCTTGTACAGTCTATGGTGCCTCGACACATTATCAACAACTCATTTCATTCATTCCATATGCATACATCATACAAATTAGAACCATCGCATCCATAATTGCATATGCATACATTAATGTAAAAACATGTACATAAAAACAAATCATGAAAAATGTATAAACATAAAAAAGAGTCATATGTATATATATATCATAACCAAAATGCCCGCAGGCTACAATGAGCCGGTCCTCGGACCTCGCTACCAAAACCCAAAAACTCAAAAACCCCCAAGCCTAGGGCGTCGGCCACCATGATCACGCAGGATCGGTGCGACGGGAACTACCCCCTGCAGTGTGGGTCCTATGGGACCTCTCAGGGTGACTGTTGCTCACCCCTGCATCGCGCCCACTAGCGCCTCCCTCATCTAGCCGCCTATGGTGGGATGATGCTGACTGCTCAGTCCTGCTGTCTCTCGTTTGATACGACGAGCCACCTCTAGGAGGCTCAGGTATTCGCCCACCAAGGCGGATAATCTCTCCCTCCATCTCCAGCCGATGCCGCCGCCAATCTGACTCCTACCATCACCAATATGACTCCCGTCGGCCCCAATCTGCCTCTCGTCGACCCCACTCTGCCTCCCATCGATGGTAGTAAGCTACTACATCGTCGCGCTGTGCTAGCTGCACCCGCAGGAGATCCCTCTCTCATGCAGCATCAGTATCCCCCTCCTATCGATGAGACGCAGCCCATGCGCTCTCCCGCTCTGCCAACTGAGTCCGCAAGAGATCTCTCTCCTGCAAAGCCTCTCCCAGCTCCCCATCTCGCCTCCATAGCAGGTCCTCCAATCGTGCTATCTCAGCATTGAGCCTCGCCTCCACATCCTCCGAACCTGCCTGAGGCATAGGTGAATCCGGGACAGCAACCTGCTCTGGCTCCCACTGCTCCGGGACGTCCTGCATCTCCGGCTGGTCCGGTACCCCAAAATCCCCTCCAACATCCTCCACCTCTACCATGTCCTCATCATCATGTGGAGCACCCCAACCCTCATCTGGTACCTCTGTACCCTCATCCCCTGCTGCTGCTGTGGCACCCCCTAGAGGCCCCTCGCCTCGCCATCATCGTAGAGTCCACCACTGCTCATACTCCGCAGTCATCCCGATGTCATCCACATCTGGGACGTCAATCACCGTATCTGAATCCTCGCCAAGTGGCGCAACGACTGGTCGGTCCAGCGTCCTCTCATCTCCCCGACGTCGATAGACTACGGGCTCACCAGGCATCCCCTGGTGCACCCCGAACTATCGGGTCACCCGACCGTATGGGAAGAACTCCTGCTCTGTCCCATGCCTCCCAATCAGCCATCGCCCCCTTCGTACCCACCGAAGCCACTCTCCAGCCTCAAGCTAGGCTGGACAGTCCCGGTAGGGGCGCCAGAACACCTCTCCAGGAGTAAGCCGAGCAAAGGCATTGGCATAGTGCCCTACGACACCTGCCCATCGTCGACTCTGTCCCTGCTCCTCCGACCTCCGCCATAGTACCCCATATCCAATCTCCCGGTCTGCCATCTCCGCCGTGTCATCCAGGGCAGCCCCGTCGGCCTCTCCACTGCTATGTGCTGCCATGCCCAGCACTGCAACAAGTAGCTGCAATCGATCCCCTTTCACTTTCGACAACGGACCTCATACAACTCATCATAGATTTGTGCCAGTAGTGTCTATCCCCATCTCATAATCATCGAAGTATCTGTCGGACACTCCACCAACCTGAATACCACCTCTAGCAGGTTCCATGGGAACCTCGCGCCAGAAGAGTCGGGGAGCAGCATGTTGGAAATGAGGCTCATGAGTAATGCATGCCTCGTTCCCAACACACCCCTCTCTAGCCACCATCGCACTAGTATGCCGCCAATCTGGCAATCGCCCTCTGCCCTCTCCATGGGGTTCTCCACACCCAACTCCTCCCCATGCCCAAAATAACATATCAGTACCATTGTCCTCCGAGCTCGTGGCATCGTCTGGATCGACAATCCGTCTATTGGAATCCACAGGATCCGATAAACATCCTCCAAGGTCACCGTTATCTCCCTTGTTGGGAGATGGAAGGTATTAGTTCGAGGATCCCATAGATTGATCAGGGTCGTCAGATAGGCCCGATCCTCGACTACCGGCTCCAGGCGAGTCACCTGCTTGAGCCCAAGGGCATCAAGCCAATCCCAGTCAGCCAAGGTCAGCGTCGCACGCGCTTCAGTAAACACAGTAGGCACCCGGTGCCGGCTCTTCACAACCTGCAAAAGAAAACAACACAAAAACATTAAAAACAATGAAAAACTGTACAACCCTAACATGTATATACAATAATGCATTAAAACTGTACAGCCAAAAACAAAGCAAAAATTCAATAAAATTATTTGTCAGTCCTAGGGTTTCTAATCCTAACTGATAAATTCAAAAACACTAACACAAAAATTCAAAAAAAATTAATTTGTCAGACCTAGGGTTTTTAACTTTAACTGATTAATTAAAAAAAAACAAAAACAGTTCTCTAGGGTTCTTAATTCTAGTGTTAACTGACAAAAACAAGTTTTCTTTTAAACCATTAAAAAAAAAAACAAGTTTTATTTTAAACCAAAAAAAAAAAACAAAAAAACCAAAAACTGAATTGGTTTCCTATAGTTTAACCTAAGTTTAACCATTCATACAAAAAAATTCATCAATTTTTCAGCATAGGATTTCATTTTAATCTTAACAACAACAAAAAATGAATTGGTTTCCTACGGTTTAACCTAAGTTTAACCATTCACACAAAAAAATTCATCAATTTTTCAGCCTAGGGTTTTATTTTTAATTTTAAACACACAAAAACACTGACATGGTTTACCTACGGTTGCGACCTAAGTTTAACCATCGCCAAAATCACAACAAAATTTTTCATCCATTTTTCACCTAGGGTTTCATTTTAATCTTAACAACAACAAAAAACTGACCTGGTTTACCTACGGTTTTGACCTACGTTTCACTTTGGTTTATCCTAAGGTTTTCCATCTAGGTTTAAATTGGTTTACCCTACGGTTTGCATACACGTTTCATTTTTGTTTCATGGTCTTTAAATCAATTCATTCACCTTTTTTTAATTAATTAATTAGGGTTTCGTTTCTTAAACAACAGAAAAACACAATAAAAACAAATTACGATTTAAAAAAAAAAAAATGTTCAAAATAAACCACAGGAGGAAGTGTACTTACTGGTCTCGCTTCGGCTCCGCCGCTCGATGACCCGGTATGTGCACTCATGGTGGCTAAAAAAAACCGGCAGCGCTTCGCTTCGGCAAATCGACCTCCTCCTCCTCAGAGCTCCAAATCGCAGACGATGAACAACACAAATGAGCCCAAATTAGGATTTTTGCCCTTAAATAGTTTTTTTCGCTCAAATTCGTCCCTGCCCGAAACGAGCGCTCTAGTTAGCGCTCGTTCCACCCTGGGACGATTACCAGTTGGTGCTCGTCCCACCCAGGGACGAATACAAAGCAGAAAACTCAAAATAACAAAAACAATAAAACATAACAAAAAATGCAACAACAAAGAGCCATAAACATTGTCGGACAAAAGTGTTTTTACACTTGACCTCCTTGGCATACAAAAACTGATGTCGGGGTTTACATTGTCACTATCTTTTCCCTAAGAAGGCCACCATGGCCGGACTGCTCCATGGGAGATCGGATTTTCGTCAATTTTAACCCCATATGACGTCCCAAAATGGGTTCCCACCCACCAAAAATAGGTTCAAAAATCGAGAAACTGCTTAAGCATTCAACGGAAAACATCTGAAGGCACCCTCACTTAAGTCATCTTGGGTCAAGCGACTCGTCGCTTTTCTCATGTCGGTCATTCCCTCATCGATTCGTCGCTTGAGGGGGTAGTCACACTTAGTTACCAATCAGCAAACACACACCCAATCAAGGCAATGGCATGCATTCAAAGAATCATTGACAAAGACAATCACGCTCCTGCTTGGGGCAACAAACAAGCAACAATCACAAACTGATTAAACGCTTGGCATTCATGAATCATGAACACAAGGTTCCCACAGACAAAAGGTTGCGCCCTTTGCCTATTCATGACTGATCAATGCCCAAGCTCAAGTCACACCTCACCAAAATAGGTTAATACTTGAAATCCAATTCCTTAGCTCGTCAGAAGCAAGGATTCAAGAATGCATGCCCTTTCCATACTTGGGGCATCCAAAGTTGGTTAGGTTACTGAGAAATCCTAATCATTAGTGCTTTGGTTATCTATTTTTGCTCAGCACTACACCATGTGCAGCGCTTTCCAAAAAGGGGCATCTGTAGACACCAAAACAGCACCAATCCGATTATGTGACTGCAAACACTGATCGCATTAACACACACGACCCCAGGGCAGCCCCAGAGGTTAAAACAGTGGTTCTAACCACTCACACAACAATTTTAAAAGTCAAAGATCAATTTGGCACCTTTTAGGCACTCTGCTACTTATTCGCTCCACCCAGGGACGAGTGCAGACTGGTACTCGTTCCACCTAGGGACGATTACCAGCGCTCGCTCCTGGGTGGGACGAATGCCGGGTTTGACCTACAAAAAGTCAAACCTCGGCACATGACAACTCAGAACTGCCACTTAGCTCTCCCTTCACTGCATGGGAGTGCGAGTGAGTTCTTTTGACAACTCAGATCTGCCACTTGACTCTCCATTCACTGCATGGGAATGAGAGTGAGCTTTTTAGGACAACTCAGATCTGCCACTTGACTCTCCCTTCATTGCATGGGAGTGAGAGTGGGCTTTTTCATGACAACTCAAATTAGCTACTTAACTCTCCCTTCATTGCATGGGAGTGCGAGTGAGTTCTTTTGGGCATGCGAAAGCAGTTACAAAAGCAGTTATGGAGCCCTTAATCAGGGAGAAGTCTTCTCTTCCTTGAAAAAGCATTCATGCTAAGTAGCACTTCTGCATGCTAATTCAAAGAGACCCCTTGGGTCTATAAAATGGTGAGTTTCCTCACCCAAAAAGATACAGAGAAGGAGCATTTTGAGCAACGAAGTGCTGCCATTTTACTTACGATTTGTGCTTTTACATCCATAATCTCTTAATCGAAAGGGAGGTTATTGGGTGACTTTTGGAGGCACGAATCAAGACCCAAAACCCAATCTTCTGACCACAATATCCTACCAATTTTTCGATAACACATCACAACAGGTTTCGGACTCATCCCAAGCGGATTGGTGTCGAAACAAAGTCTCAACCAGTGGGTGGTTTGCCTTCGGGCACCCCCTGCCTTATTGCAGGTTTATTCGTCTCACCCCAAAACGAGTACCAAACTATTGTAGGTTTATTCGTCCCACCCCGGAACGAATACGGATCTGTATCAAATTTGGTGACTATTTCTTTTGCAGTATTTTGCTAGTTACATGATTATGCTTCATCAAATTTTTAGTCTATTTAGATTCATTTTAATCATCGTTATATTTATCTTTTATATTCATTAACAATACTCTTTTAGATTTGCGAGTTTCATTATCATACACAGGTGCTACTAACGATTTGTTGTTTCTTTGAACACAGGAGGAGCAGCAAGGATTAAAGATTCATCAATACTAGCGACGACAACACTTTGGCCCGCCCATTTCACATGTGGGCACGCGGAAGGAGGAACACTAAATCCATGATTGTAATTGAAACTATGTTAACGCTCCTACCCCCTAAAAGGGAGGAGACGTCTTTGTAACCGAATTGGAAGAGTATAAATAAAAAGGGCTGTGCTTTCTATACTTCCTTTTATCTCATTTAAATTCGTCTCTTTTCTTTCATTTCATGCATTTCACTTTATAGGACCTTAAGCGTTAACTTTGGGTTTTGAATACATCGCATTAGTTTTCCTTTCAATCTTCCAAAATCTCGTGCTTTCACTTATATCTCCTCATCCATCACCTTCACCCACTTCTGATTCTGACTTACCTCTTAAAACTCAACTGGATCGCACTCAGTAAAGAAGGCAAAGTCAAAATTTTCCTCATCTTCATGATTATTGGATCACCAGAGCCTTGAACTCCTTGAACTTGCTGAAAGCCTTCGACTTTGGCTTTATGGGATATACCCATGTATTCATGCTGAAGTCATTAATGAATGTTAGGAAATACCTATTGTTGATAAATGTGTTGGTTTGCATTAGATCATAGATGTCTGAGTGCAACAACTCTAATGGCTATGATGCTCTCCAATACTCCCTGAAAGGAAATGAATCTCTGTGTTATTTTATGACTAAGAAGCCTTCACAAAATTGATTTTGCTACTCAATAAGGGGTAAATCATTCACCATCTACTTCTTGTGCAGCATATTCAGGCCACTAAAACTTAGGTGACCGAACTTGAGAAGCCACAACCAGGTAGCATCATTCACAACTGCACTCAGAGACATCAAAGATTCATTCTGAATCTATATTAGAAACATTTTGTTTTTAATAATGGACATAGTAGCTATCTAACCATGCATTTTATCTCTGATGGTGCAGGTTGTATTTGAATTGGACAATGTGTCCCTTATGCACAAGCTATCTCACACTCAACAGGTTGTGCTTCAGACTAGAAACATAGTACACATCACAAATCCACTTTCGTTCACCATACCTAATGTGGATGAGTATTTTAACTTTCCTTATTATGGGAACCTTGTTGTTGTTCCCCATATTGACCTTAGACTAGATAGTTTCATTTAATTATGAGAACATTGTTAAGATCCTGCTATAAAATAAACTCAAATAACACACTCTCACACAATTGCTTGGAAATAAACTCACATAAACATCACATTAATATAACATAAATTTGCATAAAGAACAATCTCACAATAAGACAGAATCGCGGGCCTCTTCGAGGGGGCAACCTCCTTCAATACTTCATTAATTTGCAAAAGATGGTTACATTGGTGCCTTTTCGGGTATTTAAGGAGTTTCCTTCCAAGGTTGGCTTACATGCAAAATGCCACCTGGATTACATGCATAATGCCACCCGAATTACATGCATAGTGCCACTTTGAATTACATGCACAATGCCACTCGAATTACATGCACAATGCCACACGAATTACATGCACAATGCCACCTATCTACCATGTGTTACATAAAAAGGGTGCCATTTGTCATAGGCACTACCTAAGCTAAAACTTAGAACATTACAAAATATTAATCATGGGTACTACCCACGTTCACTAGGAATTATTACATCAGGGAAGTTATTACATTAAGGGTTAGGATGAGATCCTAACATGCCCTTCTCCTTGAAGAAGCTTTGTCCTCAAAGCTGAAAATGAGGAAACTGTTGCTGGAGTTGATGGAGAGACTCCCATGTAGCATCCTCAGGTTGAAGTCCACGCCACTGAACCAGGACCTCTGTGATGGTACGGTTGCACAGAGTGCGAGTTCGACGATCCAAAGCAGCTGTTTCGGTGCAAGTAAGATGGAGCCTTCTTCATCCAATTCAGGGAGTGTTGATTGAACCTGTACCTTTGTGCCCATAACTTTCTTGAGAAGGGAAACATGGAAAACAAGGTGGATCTTGGAAGTGGGGGGAAGAGCCAATTTGTAAGCTGTTGGACCAATCCGTTGTAGAACCTGATAAGGACCATAGAATTTTGGAGCGAGCTTCTGACACTTGCGGAGTTGTAGGGATGATTGTTTGTATGGCTATAAGCGAAGGAAGACCATATCACCCACATCAAAACTACGCTCAGA
Organism: Wollemia nobilis; assembly: GCA_028583015.1. Taxonomy (NCBI): domain Eukaryota; kingdom Viridiplantae; phylum Streptophyta; class Pinopsida; order Araucariales; family Araucariaceae; genus Wollemia; species Wollemia nobilis. The sequence goes on from JAQPPZ010002432.1 coordinate 52,180, forward strand.
ACGATGCTGATCAGCTTGTTGGCGCATCCGATTCTGGGCCATGTTCAAATTTTTCTTGAGTTGGCGGAGGACCTCGGTGTGTTGACTCAGAGCATTGTCGACGACCTGGACCTTGGAGCTGCCCGAAATGTAGGAGGAAGGCGTGAGTGGAGGGCGCCCGTAAACTGCCTCAAATGGTGTGAGTTTGGTGGCGGTATGATAGGAAGTGTTGTACCACCATTCAGCCAAAGAAAGCCATTTTGCCCAATGAGTAGGATGATCGGAGGCAAAGCAGTGAAGGTAGGTTTCCAAGCATTTATTAACAACCTCTGTTTGACCATCCGTTTGCGGATGGTAGGCTGAACTCATTTTGAGCTGAGTCCCCTGCAACTTAAACAACTCTTGCCAAAAATTGCTAGTAAAGGTGGGATCACGATCAGATACAATGGAGGTGGGCATGCCATGAAGGCGAAATATGGAGTCAAGAAAAATTTGGGCAATAGTGGATGCTGTGTAAGGATGGGTTAGGGCACAAAAGTGAGCATATTTTGAAAGGCGGTCCACTACCACAAAAATAACAGACTTGCCTCCAGATTTAGGTAGCCCTTCTATGAAGTCCATGGAGATGTCAGTCCACACCTGATCTGGTATCGGCAATGGTTGAAGAGTGCCTGGGGAGCGCACTGTTTCTCCTTTCATCCTTTGACAAGTGTCGCAATCCGCTACAAAAGAGCGAATGTCCTGTTTTCATACCTTTCCAAAAGAAGGTGCGCTTGAGTCGCTCATAAGTTTTTAGGAACCCTGAATGGCCAGCAGATGGAGTAGCATGTGATTCCTTCATGAGGAGTTCTCGAAGTGGGGACTTAGGAGGAAGAACTAGGCATTGATGGTAACGCAGGTCCTGGCCATCCCAACTATATCCTGGTGTAGACTCTGGATCATCCCGAAGTGAAGCAACCAGGTCTTTCAAATCTGCATCCCGAAGTATTTCCTGACGTAAGGGCTCAATCCATTGGGGCAATGGTGCAGAGATGGCACACAACATACTAAGGGTCTCAAATTGGCGAGAGAGAGCATATGCCACAAGATTTTCCTTCCTTTTTTGTACGTGATGTCATAATCATAGCCCATGAGTTTTGATACCCACTTTTGTTGCTCGGGGGTGGCAACTCGTTGTTCTAGAAAGTATTTCAGGCTCTGGTGGTCAGTTTTGATGGAGAAATGGCGCCCAATGAGGTAAGGCCGCCAATGTAGGACTGCATGCAATATTGCCAACATTTCCTTGGCATATGTGGATTTTCCCAAATTGCGATCAGATAGGGCTTTGCTGGTAAAAGCCAAAGGGCGTCCTTCTTGCATCAATACCGCCCCAATACCATGACCAGAAGCGTCACTTTCAATGACAAATTTTTTAGAGAAGTCTGGCATGGCTAAAACTGGAGTGGTGGTCATGGCATGCTTGAGTTCCAGGAATGCTTGCTCAGCCGACCCTGTCCAAGTAAAAGAATCCTTCTTCAACATGGAGGTGAGGGGGGCGGCTATCTTTCCATAATTGCAGACAAATTTACGGTAATATCCTGTAAGCCCTAAAAATCCTCGAAGCCCCTTGAGTGTGTGAGGTTTCGGCCATTCTTGGACTGCTTGGATCTTCTTAGGGTCAACCTTGACACCATCCTTTGAGACAATGTGTCCCAGATATTCTACTTCAGTCAAACCAAAGGAGCACTTGGACCTTTTTGCAAATAGTTTATGGTCGAACAGTAGTTGGAGAGTTTGATCTACATGATTGAGATGCTCTTCCCATGTGTGACTGTAAATCAAGATGTCATCGAAGAACACAAGGATGAACTTCCGCAAGAAAGGGCGAAAGATGTTGTTCATCAGGCTTTGGAATGTGGAAGGAGCATTTGTGAGACCAAATGGCATTACCAAGAATTCATAATGACCTTCATGAGTGCAAAAAGCAGTTTTAGGAATATCTTCATCCCTGAGCCGGATCTGATGGTACCCAGAGCGGAGGTCTAGCTTGGTGAAGTACATGGTCCCATGTAATTCATCTAGTAATTCATCAACCATAGGGATAGGAAATTTATCCTTGACCGTTATCTTGTTGAGTTCTCGGTAGTCAATACACAATCGCCAAGAGCCATCCTTCTTGAGGACCAATAAGACTGGTGCAGAGTAGGGACTAGTACTAGGCCGAATGACACCCGCCTTGAGTAATTCTTGTATCATCTTCTCAATCTCTGACTTCATGGCATGGGGGTATCTGTACGGTCGAATATTGGGAGGTGTACTATCCGAAAATAATGGAATGGCATGGTCATGAGAGCGATGCGGTGGTAGTGTGGTTGGTTCTGAAAAGATGGCCTCATGTTTGTGGAGAACCTGTTGCATGTCTGGTGGAATTTCACCCATTGGGGATGTGGATGGTTGGATGGAGAATAGTTGTGCAATGACCCCACGTGATGATTTCTTTAGCAATTTCTCCATGCCGTTTGAACTGATAATTTGAGGTGTTCCTACTGGGGAGCCCTTGATGATGTGTGTTTGGCCATTCTGGGAGAACTGCATCCAAAGTTCAGCAAAGTTCCAACTGATAGTGCCCAACGTACTCAACCATTGAGATCCCAAAACAATATCACATCCACCCAACTGGAGGGCAAACATGTCCTGCTTGAGTGCATAGTCCCCTATCTGAATTTTAACATTGCGACACTTTCCCTTACAAGGTAAAGTTCCCCCATTGGCTACCATGACCTCAAAGGAATTACAAGTGTGGATATAGCAATTTGCCCACTGAGCAACTCTAGGGTCAATGAAGTTGTGCGTGCTTCCCGAATCTAGAAGGATGGAAAGACGTTGGCCCTTGAAAAATCTTGTAACCTTCATGGTTTGAGGAGTAGTAATGCCTGCAAGGGCATGGACTGTAATTGCTGTCTCAGGTTCCTGTTTCACTTCTTCTTGTGGAGGAGGTGTTTCTGGAGGGTCCTCATCCTTATCACTCTCGTCAGAGGTATCAGGTTCTTCAACATCTATTAGGAACAATTTTTTGTGTGCACACTTATGCCCTTTGAAAAACTTTTCATCACAATTGTAGCATAATCCTTGGGCACGACGTGCATCCATCTCTTCGGTGGTGAGGCGCTTGGGTGCAACAGGTTTAGTATCAATTGGGTGTTGGGCTCTAGGAGGAAATGAAGGTCTATTTTGCAAAAACTTTGATGGGCATCTTTGGGCAGAGAGTTTAGATTCGGCCAAACGGGCCAAACTGATAGCTTCCATCATAGTTCGTGGTTTCAACATTTTTACTTCTGCTTGGAGTTCCATCTTCAACCCACTGATATAACAACTCTGGAAGAACCCTTCACTCAATCCTCTTGTCCTATTGGCCAATTTTTCAAATTGCGCTTGGTACTCTCGGACTGACCCTGTTTGTTGTAGTTTGGTTAAGGCTCCTGTAAAGTCCTCAAACTCACTAGGACCAAATCGAGTGAGTAGTTGGGATTCAAAATCCTCCCAAGAGAGATTTGGGTAGGCAAGACGCAACCATTGAAACCAGTGTAGAGCCTCAGATTCCAAGTTAAAGGAAGCCATCTCGGACTCGATGAAATATGGGTACATTATGAAGTCGAAAGAATTGGTCAACCCGACATAGCCACCCATCAACATCCTTCCCACTAAATTTGGGAAAGTCCAATTTGGGCATTCTAAAGGGTGGATCATGGTCACGATTCCTTGTAGAACTCTCAGCTTGGTATTCTGATTTGGGTGGTTCTCTTCTCAGTTTGTTGTCCACTTCTGTTAGTGCTTCTTCTAGGCGGTTGCTAGTGGCCTCATGCTCTAGGCGAAGACCTTGGACTTCTTCCCTTATGGAGTGAAAAGCCGAGTGCAAGTTCTCAATGGCTTTTGTTAGGGATTCCAAGTGTTCGAGTTCTTTCTGGTGTCCACGGGTACCCTGGGCCATTTTTTAGACCTTTGTGACCAGTTACTAAAAATAGAATTGAATTTTTTTGGATTTACTATTTTTAGTAAGTGCCCAAAAAAGTGCTTGGGTGCTATATATCCAAACGATCAGCTGAAGGAGGTGGTCACAATGAGCTATATCTCTCAACACTACTTTTTGGCACCCCATATTTTTTTTTTTATCTCCTGTTTTGCTGAGTCTAACGGTGTTTACAGTTTTTAATTCTGAGCTACTGAGCAAAAGTTGGGTACTGGAGCACTATCTATAACTGGTCGTGTTTCACACTCAAGATTCTCTGTATTTTGCAGGTGACTGATATGACAGTTTCGTTTCCGACCTCGAAGACCGTGAATTCTCGCCTCGACCGTGTCGACCTCTCCGACTCGATCGACTCGATCGTGGATCGCCATCGTAAATTTTATCGTTATTCTCCGGATCGTCGACTTAAGTGTCACCCTCATGGCTTATCCCGAATGCATGTCCCTTCTATTATTTTTTTAGTAGAGGACTCCTTTCTCATATGCTCACTTTTGAAATGCAGGTTTACGAATAGGGAGGTTTGGATTTTTATTGTTATTTTTTTATTTTTTTGCATTTTTTACAGGTTGAAGTTTTAACAGAACCAGGGAATGCTAAGTATAGGAGTATGTACCACCCATAGGCCCTCTAATATATCGATAGTGATGAACAATAGTGCTCGGACCAATATTTCAGGCCACTACTCAAGGAGGATTCCACACATACCCTTGAGCACACTACCTGCCTCTCTGACAATACGGGAGGGTAATCGTCCAGGATGTTGTGTCCCGTAGACTATGAGTAATACAAGGCCGAAGAGCTTCCTAATGGCTAAAAGTTTGTTTAATCCTAGATGGTCTCCCGATATACCCGAAGATACGTGGGAGCTCAAGTCCGTGCGCGAGTTCTGTCTGAGGCCTGGGTATTGGAGCCTGATCGCCCCTCACTTCACTAGACGCTTTATGGGCTATCTAGCTTAGCCAATAACGACAGATCCTTCGCGATATTTTAAAACCCCTGGTACAGGGTTTCTACCTACTCAACTAACAATATATATATATTTTTTGTTTTTGGTCTAGAAAAAAAAAACACTGTATTTTTTTGGATTTTTTTTAATAAGGAAAAACAGAATGGGAAAAAACACACAGAATTTATACCTAACAGGCGGATTGGATGGCAAGAATCGTTGCAGTTGCAACAGAACTTGGCCCTGGAAAGCGCTCTGATACCACTTGTTAAGATCCTGCTATAAAATAAACTCAAATAACACACTCTCACACAATTGCTTGGAAATAAACTCACATAAACATCACATTAATATAACAAAAATTTGCATAAAGAACAATCTCACAATAAGACAAAATCGCGGGCCTCTTCGAGGGGGCAACCTCCTTCAATACTTCATTAATTTGCAAAAGATGGTTACATTGGTGCCTTTTCGGGTATTTAAGGAGTTTCCTTCCAAGGTTGGCTTACATGCAAAATGCCACCTGGATTACATGCATAATGCCACCCGAATTACATGCATAGTGCCACTTTGAATTACATGCACAATGCCACTCGAATTACATGCACAATGCCACTCGAATTACATGCACAATGCCACACGAATTACATGCACAATGCCACCTATCTACCATGTGTTACATAAAAAGGGTGCCATTTGTCATAGGCACTACCTAAGCTAAAACTTAGAACATTACAAAATATTAATCATGGGTACTACCCACGTTCACTAGGAATTATTACATCAGGGAAGTTATTACATTAAGGGTTAGGATGAGATCCTAACAAACATCTCCTTGTTCCCCATCATGTGATTGTTGCACCCACTGTCGAGATACCAGACATTCTTCTAGCTCTCCTCCTCAATATTGCAATTCAAAAACATGTTTCCACCTACCATATTTTTGGCTTCATCAATGTAATGGGTCTACTACTAGTTCTCCTTGGCCATCCTTTTTATACACTCGGAGATGTAATGGCCAAATTTCTTGCAATAGTAGCATTGGACCTTTGACTTGTCCTTATTCTAACCAGATCTACCTTGTTGGTTCTTTGCAATGCCTCTTCCACCTTGTTGATGGAAATTATAGTTGTTCTCTCCCTTATTAGGATTTGACCATCCTCCTTGCTTGTTTCTTTTCCCACACTTACCTCTACCTCTTCCTCCTTGATATCTAGAGGTGCCATGGTGGAGATATTGCTTGCCACTCTATCGAAATGAGACTTGTGCCTTGAATATCTGCTCCAGATAGGACTAAGATGAGCGGCTCAACCTCTGCTCATGTGTCTTCAAAGAACCCATGAGCTCGTCCATCGAGAGGGTTGTTAGATCCCTTGACTCCTCGATTGCTATCACAACCGAGTCAAACTTAGCAGGCAGGCTTTTGAGAATCTTCTCCATGATTCTATGGCTCTACATGATTTCTCCATTCAACCACATCTAGTTGATTACGTCTATCGTCTAGGTGAAGAATTCATCCATGGAATCCATCTAATTCATCTGTAGGTTCTCAAACATCCTCCTTAGCATATGTAGTTTAATGAGATTCACTTTGTTGGTGCCTTGATATGAGCTGGCCAAAATCTCCTAGGCTTGCTTTGCCTTGGTGGTCGATGCAATTTGTGGGAATATAGTCTCTTCAATCACTTGCATGATATAGAATACAGCCTTCTGGTTCTTCTTGGTGTTCTCCTTCAATAGGTCCATATATTCTTAGGAGAGGGTTCCTAGAGCTGCTATATTTGTCGGTTCTAGATAGTCGTTCTCGACCAGGTCCCATAGCTCCTAAGATCTGAATAGGATCTTCATTTGGATGCTCCAGTAGTCATAGTTCTTGCCATTGAAGCACGAGATCTGCAACTACAAATTGTTGCTACCAGAAGTCATGCTTCGATCTCTGTATCAAGGCACTAATAAACATTGATACCAATTTGAAGAACAAAAGTTGTCATGGATCACTGTCAGTTGGAGCAACAGCAAGTAATTATTTTGAACACTTGCAAGCTAGGTAAAAAGGGCATGAATTTTTATAAAGTCATGTCAAGAAGAAAAAACATGCATTTTTTATTAAGTAATTTTTTTTCCAAATCACTGTTCCTTGGAGCGCTTTGGTGTGATTTTTCTAGTCTTGAGTGTTTTAGGGCAAATCTACCACTTGAGAGCTTCAGGGAGAAATTGCCCCATATCGCTGCACTTTGGAGCGCTCTAGGGCTAATTGGCTAGTGTCGAGCGCTTCAAGGTAAAACTGGCACTCGAGTGCTTCAGGGCAAATATGCCACTCACCTCTCTGGGAGAAATTGCCCTAGATCACTGCAATTTGGAGTGCTCCAGGGCTAATTTTCTAGACTCATGTGCTTTAGGGCAAATCTTTAAGGCAAAAATTTTGAATGGTGAATAGGACGAAAACATAAAAAAAAATAGCTTAATAAATAACAAACTCTTGGTTTTAATTTGATTGACAAAGTAGAAGGATGTTGTAAGTCACTATTAAAATGAGCTAATCCCGTAATCTTTCAACTTGGTGAGCAATAGAGGGAAAAAGATACATCGATGAGTGATAGAGGGAGAAATAGAACAAACCACCAAAAAACAAAGATTTTATTGAACGAAGGTCAAAAAAAATTCTCCAGAGGAGATAAAAACATCTACATAAACGCAGGATTAAAAAACAAGATCAGGGATTTTGAAATTGTTGTTCAAAAAGATTTCTTCCTGCTTCAATCTGCTCCTCTTCACCTCTCGCTTCTCTGGCTTTGCCCCAAACTTGCACTGTTGTGCATTATTGTGATTTTACCCCGGATGATTTTCTAAAAACCTGAACTGCCTTTTATAGCCTGCGGAAGGGAGGATAAGGCTTGCCTTCTGACAAGCTTATCTTCTAACAACTAGGGTTTTTGACCACCGAAGTAGGGTTTCTGACTGATCGTCAAACTGCAATTACATGAATTAATTCGACGATCAAATTTACGGTGATCCGATCTGTTAGATGTTAAATCACTCTTGACTGGCGAGATGGGGGTCAGGTTTAATGTTTTTAACAGAAAGGACACCACTGACGAGCATAACGCAGTGTTAGCAGTGTATATAACATCAATTAGATTTGAATCGAGATAAAGTGTATTGGGTTGAAACTCTACTGACAGTAGTTAATCCACTCAGGCCGTCTAGTTGCCATGATTTTTGTATGATCATCACCACGGTGGCAGGCTTCAAAATAGTTCTCATGATGACATTTCATAATGTTTTTAGATGACGTCTAGAGTTATAGAACCTTCTTACTAAATTGGCCCGATGGCTGGATATCTCAATAGTCAAGAAGGCATTTACGTTACGCAGAGCGTAGCGCTGCTCAGAGAAAGATGCTATGATTATTGGGGTACCCTTATATATTCTACCGGTATTATGGGTTGAATGGTTTTTTACTCTGAGTAAAAGGATTCTACTAAAAAATTATCATTACAATCATCGTAGTGACAGAGTCTCGTTGGAAGTGAGAGGGCACCATCCGCATCAAAATTCATTTAAGAAATTGACACTTCAAAATACGGAGTAGGTCTAGCTTTTGAAAAGGACATAACATAACAATAATTGTTTAACTAGGTGTATGACTCAGATATCAAGCAACTACACCTCGATGAACATCAACGCAAGCGCAAGTGGTGATATCACCGCGTTTCTGAGGACGACTCGAAGTTCAAATACACACTCTACACTCGGATTATAATGGCTCTAAATTCATTTAGAGGCGTGCCTTGACGAAAGCCAACTTACTTGACTTACGCCCAACACTCAGACGGTGGACTTACCATCGAATCGAGGTGACACTCCAGCATAAAATATGGACTCTCTAAGAGTTTTCTCGATGCGTCACTAGAGATTCATAGATCAAACTGATATCCTAACAGATTTGGGTGTGAAAGGGACCCTATTTAGTTTGAATACACATGACTATTCATGTTAGCACCCGAGTTCACTCTCTAACAACGACAAAGAAGATTGGAAGAGTGAGAACCCTGCCTACACTTGAAATCATCGGACCCCACCAGAGAGAGGGTAATTTTAGATTTTCTAACCATGCCTGCCGACCTCGAACTCAAGGCCAATAAGTATTATAAACCCAATATCATTCTATGTTGCAACGTAATCGAACTTCTCGGAAGAAGAGTCCAACGTAGATGTTGGTACTATATTATGACAGGGAATTTAATGGGCTTTGATCGATATATGAGAACAATTATGGCCTTGCTATCGTAATCCCAATATGGTAAAACTATTACCATGAATTAGTAACCATTATTTAGATTACTTCCTTAATATCACATAGAAGTAATATTCGGAATGCGAGTATTATGGAAAACACTTTTCCATAATAAAGTCTTAGTATAACATAAAGACCTATGGTATAGTCATGTCACAGTGAGTTAGTCCGCATTCGTGGAGGCGATTACTTCCTAGCTTAATATTAAGAGAGCATCTTGCTTAAAAAGACATTCTTAAAAAAATACATGTTCGTATCGCAATTTATATCCTCTATTGAAAAACATGTATACATGCAGAGTTCAAACATTAGGAGAAAAAAGGAGACTTCCACACCTGGAAATCTTGAAATTTCACAGAATCCAGAATGTTGGAAAGTCCTTCTACTCTCGTTCTGGCCTCCCTCTTATCTTGCAAGCAAAAGCATGGCCTCACTCTCATCCCTTAAGTCAGTTTATAGACCCATTTCCTCTGGGTAGGAAGGGGCTTCCTATTATTTTATTATTTTCCAGTTTTCCATTCACATACAAGCTTCCTACAACACAAATATGTTATTTTATTACACTTACGATTTCCTAGGGATATGATGTGTGCAGGTTTCTTGTCTTACCCAGGGGTACTAACACTGTTAATATTAAGGGCAACAACTATTTGGATTGTTAGAGATAAGGAGAGAATCTCATCTCCCCAAAACAGTTATCCAGAGCTACCATGTGTAAGAAAAATGCAATATTAAATTCATAAAATGGTCTTTTCACAATTTGACCCAATAAAATTTTGACAAGCTCATAAAAGATAATGCACCTGATTTCTTTTAAAAAATAAGGTTAATCAAAATAAATAATTAAGCTCTAAACAATTAATCCCTTCTCTAGAGAATATTTTAAATTATATACACAATATATATATATATATATATATATATATATATATATATATATATATATATATATCCCAAAATATGGAAATATCAATTATTAATAATTATGCATTTCTAAGGTGGGATTTCTTCATGCAAATTTAATTATGCAATATTTTAATTTCATATTAATGGCATGCAAGTACTCCATGAACATGCTCAACATCTCCCATCACTATTTTTCCTTTGATTGAGTGGAACTTTTCAGAATTAAACTCAAGTATTCCACTCTCAGGGAGGTAATTTGTGATGGTTGAGATGAGAGCCTTACCTGATGAGTTTTTTATGTCATCCTTTACCTTCTCATCTCTCGCGGTTAATCTCCCACTTATGAGAATACATGTTCCTGCACATCAATCAATGCACACATCATCATTTTCTCTTTTTAAAAACTATTATAATGCAATTACATCAAGCATCAAAACCAACTATCAAAATATAAATAGCATATCAATAAGGTTCTTCCAAGGTGGGTCGTGATATAGTCCTCCCTTATAATAAACATAGTCCTATGTGTTTCCTGCAATATTACATATCAAGGAATAAAAGCTTAAGGTTTCCTTAGTTTCCACTTTCATAAGTGATAAATGTTTCAACCTGTATTATTACATAGCATTATCAAATAAGTAGGGAAAATGTCTTTTCATGTCCTCCAATTTTTCCCAAGTGGAATTCTTCCCAGAATACTGGTCTCCCTAGACCTTACACTGATTGATATTATGCTTCCTCCTAATTTTGGAGTGAATCTCTAGAATCTTGGTTGTTCCCATTGTAATGACCAAGGGCTTCACCATCACTCATGAGCAAAAGAGTGGCTTGTCCTCCCAAATTTGGGCTTTTGGTGGCAACATGGATTTTGTGATTCATCACAATTTTACTTGTTCCTACACGTTGTGGGCATCTCCTTTCATAGTGTTGTCCTTTACAAGTAAAACATCCCCTCGGAGGTCCTACAGGTTTCTTTCTCTGTTCTTGTTCAGTGGAAGATTATTCTTGTAACCTAGAAGTTTGATTAAGTTCTCTAATAGTTGGCCCTGCTAGACCAGTTGTTCCTTCAAGTCATTTGCTTGTTCTTTCAACTCAAAAATAATTGTAAATAGGTCCTCCACCATTTTGCCTAATATTCTCAACCTTCCTCCAGAGCTTTCAGTTTGCCTCATATTACAAGAGAATGTGTTCTCTCCACTTCTTGCTTTAAGGGCCATTTCCTGGTATATCAAGAATAGTGTTAGATTACAATATTTCCTCAAGTTGTAATTCTAACTTCTATCTCATATCAATATTATTGATAAATGATCATTCCATTTGGATTGTAAGTATGGAAGAGAATATTACCACTTTTTATCCACAAAAATTTCATATACATCCATATTTCATGAGGCAAGGGCATAATCATGTTCCAAGGTAGTACCATTTCAATTGGATTGTAAGTTATCAAGACAAATATTATCAAGAGATATTAAGACTTGATCAGAGTCACTCTTGAGTAGAAGTGATCAGCTTCTATGAAACCTTCATACCAATTGGATATGAGAACGTTGATTAGAGCATTGGGTTTCATCCCTCATAAAAGGAAAAATCACCAAATGGTCCACCAAGACCAGGTGAATACCTTGAAGATGGAGAACCACACCAATGGAAAACCATCATAGATAAAATAACCACACCAATGATTATTCATAGGTCTTAGATTTGATCCGCTTCATCTAGAAGAGGTCACTAAGATAATAAAATCACTATTCATGATTTAAACTTACATAATCCCTTGGAATAGTATCTTAAGCATGATCATACTTTCTTATTTCTCTTAAGGTTCATTGGAGTACCTTTTTATTTAGGCATCCCTTTGGAATCATAGGGCATTATCTAGCCATCATGGTGGTACAAACTTCTCATATCCAATCATTTATCAATTCAAAATGTAAGGCCTGACTTGATGTATAATTCAAGTCCCAATTCTTTTCCCCTTCGAGTTCCAACTTGGGTTAATTCATAATTTGTTATCATAACATTTCGGGTTACACCAACCACGAACGTTTGTAAGATAGTTATAATTCAATAGAATCCAAATTTTTTATGATTCTTGAGACTGTAACACTCATGAAATATCCAAGTGAGCAAGAGTTACATACCATTACATTCTATTTTCTCTTGTCCTTTATTTGATCATTTCATGGAATTGTTGTGAGTTCCTTAAACAATGTAAGTAGATTCTGTCCTTTGAGCCATATCATAAGCTTCTCACATAGTTTTCTGAACATGCATGCTTACCCTATATCAAACTCAAGGCTTCATTCCTAGGACCAATTTATGTATTATTATCTGATCATAAGATGGTACATTAAGAAGTCTCACAAATAGTTCATAACATTCCCCCATGAAGTTTTACCCTTGATGAAATATGCACTTATTTCGAATAAAATTTCTTTGTAAGAAATTTCTCCTTAAAAACACCTAAAAAATCTTCCCACTTCAATTTTTTAGATGAGATATTATGTTTTCTCTGTAAGTATTCCACCATTCTATTACTCTTTCTCGCAAATGAGAAAGATAAAATACCATTTTTAGTTGTATAGGAGTAGTGATTTATGAAGTTCAATATCTTCTATCGAGATCTCCACTACATTTATTTATTTATTTATTTATTTTGTGAACTTAGTCACTTTAATATACTTTCAATCATTCTCAATCCTTTTCTTCGTACGGATCCTGCTTGCATGCTCTTCAAGATCTTCATCCTTTCTAACCTTATCATTTAAAATGTTTATCTCCTGGTCATTTTTGGGATTTTATTGATAATTACCGGTTTGTAAAATTTTTTGAATCTGGTCTTACATAATAGACACCATAGTAGTAAGGTTCTCAACTTATTTATTTGAATTTCTTGAGCTTTGCCCTATTTTTTTGGCTTTAGGAGTATCAGAACTAACTTGTTGCGAGGTCACTTCTTTCCTCTCGTTCTTATTGCCATACTAACCTAGAGTTAAAGATTTGTATTAATATTTGCTCATTTCCAAGGCACAATGTTCTAATTAACTAGAATAATTTCCAAATAGTTTATTGTTGCTAAGTTGAGTCCTAGTTTTCTTTCTCTAACTTCGATTGAGATTTATACATCCTTGACATAAGGAATAAGTAGATCTTAAGATAGTTATGCGAGCAGTTTTCTAAAAGAGTCTAAGGTACACCACTTAAGTCCCATTAAGGGGGGTTCACCTAGCTCTTCCACTTTTCGAATGACTATGGATCTACTTTGTGGGAGAAAGGAGCTTGGACATCAGTGATCTCAATAACTGACCTAATCCTTAACAAGTATGCATCGTCAAGAGTTAGAGAGTTTATGTTTTGAATCATGCCCCAAATATTTTCACTAACCTAGATTCTTCTAAAATATATCAGTTAGCCTAAGCTCTGCTACCAACTATAATGATCCTAATTTATCCACTAAATATTTTTTTATATACATATAAAATTATGGTCCACTCAATGATAATTCACAACTATAGTAATGAATAAAGAGATGATCTTCTCATTAAAGTAAGTAGACAAAATTGCAATAGATGTAGGAACACCAATTCCTACATTACCATCTCACCATCCCATACTGGTGAATGGATATATCATAGGGATCCTCACCCAAGGATTACCCTTCTCCAATTCTCCATACTACCAATGAAGGCTAGTAAATTAGGAAAATCAACATTCTATTGCAACCGTGGCTACTAACACATATCATGGGATTAAATGTCTTAAGCATTAGTATAAGAATTACTTATCTTCATGGTGTTGATAAGTTTGGTGGTGGTGGGTTTTAGTTTATGATTTTTCAATACCTTGGTGTGCCTCCTCTATATATGAATTATTCATGAATTAACCTCCTCCTACTATGTTCCGAATGTTTAGTTCTAAAGCATATATTCCTATAACTTAAAAGAAGTAACTATACAAGAAAAATGGAGAACAATCTTAATGCAACATACTTCCATTAATATTACTTTGGGAAACTATACATCATCTACCCTAATTGATACAATTACATCATTTACAATGCTATCTTGTTGTACATCATTTCTATCTAATTGAAATGCTTTCATCATTTAAATACTTCCTTTCTAATTTACAAAAGCAATAAGAGAAATACATCAAATATTACAACCCTTGGCTTTATCTTTTAAGCCGTTTAAAATTACATTAATAATGAATATAATCAAATATACATCAAAAGTCTTCAATATTGGCTTCTTGGATCTTCTCTAGAATCCTTGCATCTTCAGGAGGTGAGATATGAGTTGTAAGGGATCAGGACAACTTGAATGCAAGTATGCCAATGCATCACATGCAAGCCATGCTTATGCAATCAAGCATTACATAAATGCTAAAGTATGTTACTTTCAATGCAATTACCCAATATGCAATTGTAACACATTCTTTTTCTCATACATCTCAATAAGAAGTAATTCAGAATTCCATAAACATTCATTTAGAATATACCCAAATATAAGAAAGTCCCATACCTCTTCCCGAGGATTGGACACCAATTCAAACCTTCTAGTTGAAATATATATATATATAATTTTTCACATTCAAAGGCAAAATCAAATTCAAAAAAATACTGAAAATAAAATTATTAATTAAAATATTATTTATTTTCATTCTAAAACTTGTAGTGCATAATTTATGCTTACACCCATTCTTTATAATTTTAACAACCAAATTGTCATAAAAAATCTACACAGTTTATCCTTTGATATGAGGTTTCACCAATCAAATCTACTTTAAATTGAACAAGTTTAATATACTTGTTAAATATTAAAATCCATAATCTACTTCTAAAAGTATATCATAAATCTCTATATGCGAGTATGCCTTCATGAGTATTTCATTGTAAGCAAACACAAGGGAATGTAAAACATAAAGGAGATCAAACAAACTGATTTAAAGATTTTAATCAAACTTCCCAATATTTGATTCCTATACTTCCTTCAATCAGTCAAATTTATTGTTTCCAAATAAAAGGGTCATTATTCATACTGGACTTGAGATCATTATTTGTTCTAAATTCCGTGAGCAAAATATTTCAATTTTTTTTACTCATGAAAATAACATTATAAAATAAATCTCAAGCTTTATTTATTTTTTTATTGAGTAAGTATTTTTTATACATATATCCGCCATGGAGTTGAACCCAGATCACATCACCGATAATGCAAGTGGTATCAGGATACCACAGCCAGCCCCATTTTCATAGATATAATGAGATTTATATATAATCTTATGGACACTAGTCTGTAGAGTAGTCGGGGTTATTTCCAAAATTTTATTGAACGTGGATTACGTATCCAAAGGTAAAGCATGGAGAATCATAAAACAGATCATGAATTATATAATTTTCTATATTTTATACTGCCAAGATACCATTCAAATATATGATACCAAAATAATCTTATTATAAGGCCCAATTTAATTTTATTGGTAAATCCAAGACAACTCAAGCTGCGTCTTAGGCTTCTAACAACGGTGTCACGCTTATGTTATGAGGATGATTATATGACTCTACTCTTAAACACGAGCATTATCATATGCAATAATAGTTTTGGATTCAACAGTGTAAAGTTTAAATAATATGATTTCTTAGAAGATTTGGGTAAAAGTATTCAAGCTCTCTTTTTCATTTAATATTTCGTTGTTCAGGGCTTTGCCATAGGAAAGGACGCCACAGACGGGCATAACGCAGTGCTGGCAGTGTATATAACATAAATTAGATTTGACTTGAGACAGAGTGTATTGGGTTGAAACTCGACTGGTAGTAGTTAATCCACTCAGGCCACCTAGTTGCCATGATTTTTGTATGATCATCACCGCGGTGACGGGCTTCAAAATAGTTCTCATGATGACATTTCATAATGTTTTCAGACGACGTCTAGAGTTTTGGAACCTCCTTACTAAATCGGCCCGATGGTTGGATATCCCGAGCGTAGCGCTGCTCAGAGGAAGGTGCTATGATTATTTGGTACCCTTATATATTCTACCCGTATTATAGGTTGAATGGTTTTTTTTTTACTCTGAGTAAAAGGATTCTACTGCGAAAGTATCATTACAATCATTGTAGTGACAGAGTCTCGCTGGCAGTGAGAGGGCGCCATCTGCATCAAAATTCATGTAATAAATCGGCACTTCAAAACATGGAGTAGGTCTAGCTTTTGAAATCTTATCCAAAGGACATAACATAACAACAATTGTTTAACTAGGTGTATGACTCGGATATCAAGCAACTACACCTCGATCAACATCAATGCAAGCGCAAGTGGTGACATCACCGTGTTTTCGAGGACGACTCGAAGTTCAGATACGCACTCTGCACTCGGCTTATAATGGCTCTAAAGTCATTTAGAGGCGTGCCTTGGCGAAGGCCGACTTACTCGACTTAAGCACAGCACTCAGGCGGTGGACTTACCGTCGAATCGAGATAACACTCAAGCATAAAACGGGGACTCTCTAAGAGTTTTCTCGATGCGTCACTAGAGATTCATTCTCAAGGCCAAAAAGTAGTATAAACCCAATATCATTCTATGTTGCAACGTAATCGAACTTCTCGGAAGAAGAGTCCAACGCAGATGTTGGTACTGTATTATGAAAGGGAATTTAATGGGCTTTGATCGATATATGAGAACAGTTATGGCCTTGCTATTGTAATCCCAAGATGGTAAAACTATTACCATGGATTAGTAACCATTATTTATATTACTTCCTTAATATGACGTAGAAGTAGTATTCGGAATACGAGCAGTGGAAAACACTTTTCCAGAATAAAGTCTTAGTATAACATAAAGACCTATGGTATAGTCATGTCACAGTGAGTTAGTCCGCATTCGTGGAGGCGATTACTTCCTAGCTTAATATTAAGAGAGCATCTCGCTTAAAAAAATATATTCGTATCGCAAGTTATCTCCTCTATTGAAACAAATGTATACATGCAGAGTTCAACATTAGGAGAGAAAAGGAGACTTCCACACCTAAAAAAAATTGTAAGTTCATAGAATCCAGAATGCTGGAAAGTCCTGATCTCGTTCTAGCCTCCCTCTTATCTTGCAAGCAAAATCATGGCCTCACTCTCATCCCTTAAGTCAATTTATAGACCCATTTCCTCTGGGTAGGAAGGGGGCTTCCGATTATTTTATTATTTTCCAGTTTTCCATTCACATGCAAGCTTCCTACAACACAAATATATTATTTTATTGCACTTAAGATTTCCTAGGGATATGGTGTGTGCAGGTTTCTTGTCTTACCCAAGGGTACTAACACTGTTAAGAGTAAGGGCAGCAACTATTTGGACTGTTAGAGATAAGGAGAGAATCTCATCTCCCCAAAAAACTTATCCCAAGAGCTGTCATGTGTAAGAAAAATGCAATATTAAATTTATAGAATGGTCTTTTCACAATTTGACCCAATAAAATTTTGACAAGCTCATAAAAGACAATGCACCTAATTTCTTTTAAAAAATAAGGTTAATCAAAATAAACAATTGAGCTCTAAAAAAATAATCCCTTCTCTAAAGAATATTTTAAATTATATGCATAAAATATATATTCCAAAATATGGGAATATCAATCATTAATAATTATGCATTTCTAAGGTGGGATTTCTTCATGCAAATTTAATTATGCAATATTTTAATTTCATATTAATGGCATGCAAGCACTCCATGACATTCTCAATATCTCCCATCATTGTTTTTCCTTTGATTGAACGAAACTTTTCAAATTTAAACTCAAGTATTCTGCTCTCAGGGAGGTAACTAGTGATGGTTGAGATGAGAGACTTTTCTGATGAGTTGTTTATGTCATCATTTCCCTTCTCATCTCTCATGGGTACTCTCCCACTTATGAGAATACATGTTCATGCACATCAATCAATGCATGCAGCATCATTTTCTCTTGATAAAAACTATTATAATGCAATTATGTCAAGCATCAAAACCAGCTATCAAAATACAAATAGCATATCAATAAGGTTCTTCCAAGGTGGATCGTGATAGAAAATCAAAATAATAACAATGCTAAAGATGAACTCAAAAGCAATTTTAAGCCTAATTGATTAGGTCCATTCATCATCACCAAATTTGGTTTTAAATCCTATCACCTTGCCATATTAGATGACAAATAAAATAAAAAATGAATTAACATAATGCATCTTAAATGATAGTATGCTTGAATCTGCATGTCTTGCTTGATAATGTATTTGATTATATGGTTGCATGCCTACTTGAATTCATATTTTTCTAAAATCACATGCTCGACTTCATGGTTACTTAGATTTATCTACCCATTCCATCAAGTTAGGAGGATTTACGATGAGACAATGATGATCCTAGCTAGCAAAATGATAGATAAAGTAAACCTATGGATAGATAAATATTATCATATTAGACATTCCATCATATTATCATGATGGATAGCAAAATGGTGGGTACCCTAGAAAATACATCCGAAAATCTTACATATTAGACATTTTATATTTATTGGTGCAATCCTTCCTAAATATGATAATTGATAGATAAAGTAGACCTATCGTGATTGTCATATTCAACAACACTCTCATAAAAAAAATCCTAACTCCCTTATATATCAACGAGAGAATTGAAATCCCACATTCAACATCTCGTGTGTTTAAAAAATTATGTATATGCATAGATGAGGGATAGGAGATGTTGAATCCATTCCACAATATAATAGGTAATTTATGATGATATCACAACAATTATATTAAAATAATTATTTTATCATAAATCTTATATCTAAACATATGGCTAGTTTTAAGGACTAATGTGTCATTCCAGTATCTATGCACCTTTTATTCACTATATTTCATATTCATAACTTTTTGCAATTAGAGTGAGTATTGTATAAACCATATCTATAACCATGATTATCACACTAGGTAGGATACTTACTATACCATCCACATGATACCTTATATCATCAAGGGAATCAAATCCCCTAATTTGGTGCCTTTCAATTTGTAATTTTTTGTATGTGCTAGATAATGAAATGATGATATTTAATCCACTTGATGTTATACTAGGTGATTTTAGACACAATCATTATAATCAAATTTTCTTTCCTTCGATATCAATATTAGCTCTAACATATCTTTATTTATTTTTTGTTAGTTATCATTTAAATCTCTTATTCACCTATTTGATTCCCTTATACATCATTGAATATATCAATATCCACATACCTATATCCTATAAACCTATGATTATTTGCATGAATTATGAGGAATAAATGTAATGTTCATTGATAATTCCAAGGGTATATCACAAAATCAAATTTAGGCATCTATCAATCCTTAATAACAACCATATAAATACACCTCATCTATTTATAGACCCATAAGAGGAATGAAACTCTATGATAAGTAGCTTATAAGTGTGATGGATAGTAGATCATGGAGTACCATTGCTTCTCATTGGTATATAATTTCTAGGGGACATCATCTTTCATCATCATGATAATAAAAACTAGTTTTCATATATCATTGTTATATGTTTTTTCAATAAAATATAATATTTATTGCAATGTTCCATGTATATGCAATTTATTATACATATGTTGGCCAAATATGAGGGACAAGATGTGACATTGAATATTTATTGTCACATCCTTTCTATACAATCACATATGACCTTTGCAAAATATCATGTTAGCAAAAAGTGTTAGCCCTTGTACTATGATAAAGTATAGGACCTCTATGGAAAGGTAACTTATTTTACCAATGTTTTACAAATATGGTAGGAAAATGTGAAGTGCTTCATCTTTTATTAGATATCCATGTGATATCATGGTGCAAAGCATGTAGCCTTGTTGCATGCATGCTCTAGATTATATCCTAGATCACTCTAAGATTGATTGCATTAATCCTATAACTTTTAACTACGTAATTATTTATATGCCTACTAGTTAAGGGATCAATGATATTAACCTTTTGGCCTAGTCTATTAGACAAGTATAAGACAAATTGAATCTCAATAAACATACTTTCTAAACATAGAATCTGTAATTTATATATGTGGTTAGCTATGACATCCAACTTGCCATACAAGAATGTAGACACTTGTCTTCTAGTAACTTGCATGTCTATAATTAATTGTGAATGTGCTAGTCATTGGAAGATAAGGTATCTCCCTTACAAAAGGCATATGTGATAATACTCCTTTCAGAAAAAGGTCCTAATTTATTTATACATCAATAAATGAATTGGATCCTCATGTGTCTATAAAATATTTTGCATATATGTTTAGTAATAGACACTAGGTTTTGAACCTCTCACTAATATACTAAGAAATCTACAAAATATTGATTACATATCAATAAATAGATATCTTATGGTCTACACTAATAATTAGTAGTAATGCCAAACATGTCATCCAGGGAAGTAGATACTTTTATTCTAGTTTCTTGTATATTTATAATTATTTATAAATATGTGAAATACTAGAAGTAAAGCTTCTACCTCTTAATTGGTATCTTTAGCAAAACTTTCTTAATACAATCATAATTTCCTTATATATAAGTGAAGGATTTGGCTCCTCATGTCTAATATTTTGTGTATCTACAAAATATTTTGCATATGCATTAGGTAATGGACATGAAGGCCTAATCCTCTTGTTGATATATTAAGTAATCTAAGACATCTTCATCACATCCATATTGTATATAAATAAATACATATTGTATCATCAATACATCTATACATTTTCTTTACACTCATGTGGAGGCAACTCACCTCCCATGTTTATATTTAATAAATTACATCATCACAATCTATCTTCGTCCTACATTCCCCCATTTGGGGGCATATGTTAAAACATATATACAAATAATTTTATTTCACACTCAACATGATTATTACCTAATAAAATTAACTTAATAATACTTAGATATTATCTATGCTTATCTTAGTGTAATACATTAAATTCCTTTCATCCATTCTCAGATTAATTCCTCCAGGCTACACTTATCATAGCATAATATATTATGCTTAGTGAATTCCTCTAATTCATTCTTAATTAAAGTCCTTCAGATTACTCTTATCATAATGTAAGGTAAAATTCCTTTAGGCTATTCTTATCATAATGTAAGGCAATAGTCCTATGGGATACACTTATCATAGCATAATACATATGCTCAATAAATTCCTTTATGATATGTTTATTAGAGTGTAATACATTGATGTCCTTTAGGTCATTCTTAGATAATTTACTTTAGGCTACATTTATCATAGTGTAAGGAAAAAGTCTAATGGGATACACTTATCATAGCATAATACATATGCTCCAAAAATCCCTTTAATATATGCTTATCATAGTTTGATACATTGAAGTATTATAGGCCATTCTCAAGATATTGTACTTTAGGCTACACTTATCATAGCATAAGGTAAAATTTATTTGGGCTATGCTTATCATAATGTAAGACATTACAAACAATTACAAACACTATTAACATTACTAACCATTATATCTATATATATATATATATCGTACTATGCATATCATAGGTACCTTACCATCATGTTTTAAGTGATTTTTATTTATACACCTTTTCAGACCACCACTTAAGCATGATATTTTTTATTCCATTCTCTAAGTGCTTACCTATTATCATGGCTTTTAGATCAGCACTTAGGAATGAAATCATGATCATTGCATCCTTTTAGATCTTGTCTATATTCATGGATATTAGTCCATCTCTTAATAATGCATACTCATATCATAGCTTAATTTTAGATTCAAAGGTTAACACTTAAAATGGTATCATATTGAGTTCTTATCCTTTATTAGGTTGAAATACCATAGCTCATAACTAAAATCAAAATCAAAATATAATTTTGAGTGATTTCCCATTATCAAACTCTTAGGTAACCACTCAATATTAAAATTAATTCACATTTAGAATTTGCCCTATATCTTGCTTCTTAGATGATTGCTAGGGTGACATATTTTACATTAGCCTACTTGTTTTAATGATTAGTTTTAAATTATTTTTGGTTTAAGTCATATCTAATTTCTCATTTTTTTTTATTTTTAAGCCAAATTCATAAAAATCTATGTCACATCACATCAACAGATCACAACAAAACATAAAGATACTCATATAATATCCGTATTGTATAAAAGCCTTGAAAAAGCATATGCTATGGATCTGCTTTACCATAATATTAAAGGTTGATACACTCAACCCTATCATAAAAAATGTGATGAACCACATAAAATAATTAGTCCATTCGACCATAAGACTAATTCTACCCATAATTATATCATGTGTCCCTACATTTAGGTGCTAGTGGAGGTGGTGGAGATCTAAAATCTATTGATCTCTATGATTATCTACTCATAAATCAATTCTTGGATCTTGAGTGCACTAGTTATGGATCCCTATTTGAAGTAGGTAAAAATATATGGTATAAATATAAGTAGTGTCTAGATTTATTTGTTTGCATATAAACCTCAACCTCTACCAATTTTAATTCTATCGTCATCGTATCAATATATACCCTCATCCTATTAATCTCCTCCTCTAACTGAGGTACCCATCACCCTAACAAACTCATCAACACATTTATTACATATGTCCCAAGCCCTCCATCCACTCTAGAAAAAGCCTCAACCCCTATATCATGTAACACAATTAAAAACATCTTATAGTTGCATAATGGTTGCATCCTACTCTTGCTCCACCCTTGCCAATACATCCCAAGCTTTGGTTACCTTATCTTGTCATGTTACATTAACTATCACTATTTGTACCCTTAAATCATGAAATATATTCATCAAGACCTCCATATCAACTCATGTAGCCTCTTGAATAGTTTTCTAATATTATCTTCTACAAATCCCACTAGTATTAGGGATACCATGGCTAAAGCATATACATCTAGTGGGGCATCATCTACCCTACTTTCATCATAGGTCTCATACCTATTTGCTTTACTATGATCCCTCTAAGTAGCTCCATACCTACCTATCCTATGATAAATACCTCTCAAGATATCTACTATCACCTCTACCACCATTGCTTGCTCTCCATGTGGCTCCTCTCATATCACTCACCATAGATAAAATTTGTCATGCCATCTCATGTAACCCTTCATAACTCAGATTATCCTTATCTAGATCTAAAAAATTTGCATCATCTATGTCCTCCTCCATAAATAAAAGAAAGTCACGAGGATCATACTCTCTCTCTCATCTAGTCTATTGAGTCGACATCTCCCCTATATTAGGTATTTGGTTAATCTCTTCAAAATAACATGTAACTCTATCATAGCACTAGAAATCATAATATTTATCCCTATCATCTACCTATTAGGTCATCCTCACTTGATCTAACTCCTACTCATTTGTATCCCACCTATACTGGCCTCTCTATGGATGCCAATCTACATAGATCTCAATAAATTGATCATTTGATAAACCTACGTTAGGGTACATCGACTAGGTCTATTGCATCCTTCACCACCTATATGATGTAGGACTTTTAAAACTATACATGTGTACCCTCTCTATCAATGGTTTTCTAATTGCCCTATGATCCTAGGCCTAAACCTCTAAAATAGTACAACCAACCAAAATATTAACACTATAGTAGGCTCCTTGATACACCATACTATATATCCTAGCTAAGACACTAGGATACCATACTTAGATAGTTCTATTCTCCAACATATTGAAAATTACCTATATACATCCCGAAGGAAGAACTCATTTACCTGTATCATCCATGATAATCCTAGATATAATAAAGCATAACAACACTATAATAATATCCAAGTTTCCTTCCTAGTATGTATTATTAGTGTAAAATATTTATCGTACCTTTAGATATCCTCTATCAACTATAAATAGCTCCATACTAGCCCTATCATTACTCCTAAGGTAGATAAACAATTCTCACACAAGAGCTTAAATTTTTTTTTATACATCCTCCAATATCACTATCATTTATCTAGTAGGTAGCAACATCACTATCATCTATCTAGTAGGTAATTGGAAGGTATTTATCTTAGGATACCACATATTTTCTAGTGTTTTTACCAATGCTAGATCAAACTCTATATTTGGAATAAATGGCATATGATACAAACTAGTTGTGACAAGTATCCCAATATTGTCATCATCTACCAAAGATAATATAGTATCCAAAACCTTTGATCATTACTCTCAGGTCACGAGCACCCCTAATCCCTACAAAAATTGCAACCAAAATATAATTAGAAAATTTTAATTTAATTTTTTCAAATTTTCAAAAGTGTCACCGATGGTAAAAGAACCACTTTCTAAAGTTCCAAATATGGAAAAAGTGCCACATATTGAAAAAAAAAAAAAATTAACCTGTAATCAAAATTCAAAGTCTTGCTTTTATGACATACCACTACAACTCTTTGATTATAGAGTTGACCCTTGAACTAAGTTTGGGTAATGCATTGGTATCTTGATATTCACTATAAAATTTCAAGTATTCACTCACAAGCTCTTCAAACTAGCAACATTTCATGATGAAAATGAATTTATTTCCACACCCTATCCTCTTATCCATCTAACCCACCCTAGTTAAATTTCCCTCCAAGTCAATTTTAGCTCTCTACCTAGTCACTCTAGCACCCATTATATCATTATTTATCCCTAAATTATATTTTTGGATAAATATCAAGGGGAAACCCATAGGGCATGAATTATGAGATACCCATGAGGCATCAATTTTAAAGCATACATGAAGCAATGAAATTGATCAATCATAAATATTTTAAATTAGATTTAGTTGCAATAATTTCTTTAACACAACAATTTATGATATAAATAAATATTAGTGTCAAATTGGAGTCACAACACTTATTTTTTGTTTAATTATTTCATAATAATCACATCAAAATGGGGTAAAATATAGAAACCCAATTTTGACATGCCTAGTAATACTTAACTCTAAGCAAAGACACTATACATTATATATACAATCGATCATACAAACCCAAGCAACCTAAACATAAAATGAATACTCATGTTAAAAATGCCACACTCTGTAAAAGTGCCAATGGTGCTATTACAAAATTGTGACACTTTTGCAAAATAAATTATCAGTCAACTTGACTATTTCTTAAAAGTGCCACTCCATCAAATTTACCACTAGATATTTATGGTACTTTTTCAACATGAGCAAAATATCTTGGAATGAACTAGAAGCATATGGATTACTCAATCCCACTCTCTGTTCTTATCACACATGCCCAAACCATTCCTCAAGCCTACAAAATTCAAATTTGGTCCTTGATCTAATGGCATATTTGACCCTTCTTCCTTCCAAGAATGATTTTTGCCAAACTATTTAAATAGACCCCTTGGGATGGATATTTCATAACACTATTAATATTATAAATACTCTACAAAAAAATTAGCTTATTCTTTCTCATTCTCATTTCTCCCATTTGTTGCATTTGAAGTCCTTCCATCAAGCATTTAGGGAAAGTGAAAAATGAGCTAGAGGTATTTATGAAATAAGAGCATATTGGAACCAAAAGGAGGTCCTAATAGGCACTAAATCCATAGATCCTTTTTTTTTCCATCTCCCTTGCTTTTATTATGTGTTATTTTCTCTTACTCCAAGCCTTGCAAATACTTATATCTCTATTATGTAGCCACTAATATCCCTTTTCATTCCATATTATGTATCTAATCCTTTTTTTCAGCATTATAATTAATTCTATATGCTTTTATTGTGTTATTGATGTCACTAATCATATTGTGTAGGATTTCCTACTTTCCTTTAGCTCTCTAACTCACTATGTTCTTATTTTGTAATTTTTAGCCATATATTTTTGTTATTTTTTTCATTTACAATCATATATTCTCTCGTTTCCTTAACAACACTTTTATTTCATATTTTTTCCATATTCTAATCATCTTATAAGCATTGTAACATATTGTGTGTACATCTATTTAATAAATTATTTGCTCTCTTTTCATGCTTAAAATAAAAAATATCTAATATATCTTCATATTGCTCTTAATTACAGATCCATAGGCCCATTTTTGAACTCATAAAAATCTCATTTGTAAGAACGATCATATTATAACTCTTTCACTACAATATTTCATATCATTTTGTGTGTTTTTGGTGATTTTCAAGAACCAAAAAGATATCTAATATTGTTGTAGGCCTTCCTTTGACCATATAAATACTATATAGTCTCACTAAGCATATCACCACTATCTCTTAATATTTAATTTATATTCTCCCACATTTAATTGGGATTTATAATCTTCTCATTATAATTTCTAGCCTTTTTGGTGCATTTTTCCATCATTTTAGGTATATCTTAGCTATGATTTTAACCATTACAAGCATATGATTATTGTATCTCAGACTTCTTGAACATATTTAACTATTCCTCCAATTTTTATAGTATTTATAAGCCCTTTGGTAATTTTTTAAGAAATTATCAACTTGCAAGCTTGTGGAATTAGGGTTTTTACCCTCTTGTCATGTTTAACAACATTTAGATTCTATTTTCTCCCAAAATTATTTCAAAATCATACTTATAGTTGTAAGGTCAATATTGACACTCAACCTAGAAATTGGAAGGTTTGACACTATTTTACACAAAGTAAAAGTGTCACCATAATATAGTGATGCTTTTGATGCGGTGGTGCTTTTGTCACTTTATTTTCCTTCCAATATTCAAGAACAAAGAAATTATCAATGATAGGGAGTTTAATCACCTACAAGAGATAGTTAAATACTTTCTTAGATCATAGAGACCCCATATATCTAAAATTAAAACTATTTCCCCCCAATTTTGTAGGTTGTTAAATTTTCCACCAAGATCTAGTGGTGATTTTGAAATAGTTACACTTTTAACTAGTCTTTCAAAAATAGGTAACTCTATAATTAGCACTCTTTGTTTATTTTTTCTTCAATATTTTTTGTGTTTTCATCTTTGATTTTGTATCATTTTCCTTAAAACACAATTATTTTAATAAATCAAAGAATCCATAGGATAGACCAATTTATTTTTTTTTAAAATACAAATAGGGAAGGAATACAAAGTCTAGTTTATTTGGTGAATTATCCCTTGTTTTCCTTGAAAAATAAAACTCTTTTTAGCTTTACAAATCATCCAAATTTGAAAAGCATTCTAGGTTATAAATATTTATTTCTTGCATTATTATTTTATTACACATAGCTAATAAACTTTATGATCATATTACTATAAATTTCATGAATTTTAATCTCAAGAAGGCTATTAGAGACAAAGACTTAGGTATTTTTTAAATAACTCATAAAACACCTCTTATAACTTAACATAAATATATCAACATAAATATAGAATAGGATGTAGAGCCCACTCATGTGAAGTAAACCTTCATGTCTCCTTTGGAAAGAGACAAGATTCCAAGGAATATCACTTGGAATCAAGGTTTCAAATTGAAAATATGAAAGTTACTAAATCTTCATAATACCAATAGAACCCTTATCCACATTAGCATATATATTTAATAATCTAAAGTACCAATAAAACATGTTGTAAATTTTCCTTCCATACCTTGCTATAGATGAAAATTCCAAGTAGAGAATAAAAAATGAGTCAGTATAGGGACATAGGATTCCATCCATCATCCTCATGAATCTATTGTGTGTTAGTAATTTAATGATAATATCATAGGTTATAATTAAAATCTAAGGATCAATGAACAAATAAATATCAATATGAAACTCATATCAATATATAAAATCATCAATATTCATCCATAAATGTCACATAAAATATCACTTCAAATATTATTACAAGAAACTTAAGCAATGCATAAAGTAAATCTTATTTGAATTACATTTTGTAATGCTTTATCTCCAAAAAAATATACATGATATCTTTCATGTTACATGACTCTTGGTTTTTTCTCTCCTCAAACTCATGGGAGAACTTGACTCTTCATATGCCTTTTTTACAATAAGTCCCACACATTATATAAATATGAAGTATCACATTATTGCATATAACTCCTACTTCTAAACAAGACACATATCTCAAAGACTATTTACATCCTAATTGGATACCTCACACACTTGTTTACACTCCACACATAACATATACTTTATATATAAAACTAAATTCACATTTTCATAATATAATACCTCTAAAACTCCCTCGTATTACATTATTTGGTATGAATTTATTCAATATTCAATCTCTAATTTTGGTCTTTTAGTTTTGAATTTATTTTCTAGCCTTGATGTTGTTACTAATGCTGACATTAATGTGATTATCACTATCTCTATAGTCTCTTTTGAAATGATATGTTTGTGAATTTAAATGATAGCCATAATCAATATGCCTTTAGCACTTCCCCATTCATGAAAACTATTTCCCTTGTACAAAAAATTTTGTTGGGAATGATTATTGTTTCCACAATTTCTGCAATGATTCAAATAATTTTCAGATTAATTTCCATATCTATTCTAATTTCTGCTTCCATATTTTGTATGGGTTTTTATGGGTTTTGAATGATGACCATTTGCATTCATAGATTTTTTTATCCTTCAATTATTTTAATAATATTGAAAGCAATTTTTGATTTTCATTAATTTTTGTTATTGGCATCTTTAAAACAATCATTTGTACACTATTTAATTATCAAAGAACTCTATTTTCAATTTCTCTTTGTATGTATTGTAAGTTATATATCAATTTTGATGACCCATGTTGACTATCTTTTGATGATTCATTTTGAATGTTTATTTTCTTATTTTTTATATGATGAGTTTCAAATTCATGCAAATTCCTTTAATTTCATTCCAAATTTCAATTCTTCAATTCTTCCTTTTAATATTAAATCAATTTATTAAATTATTTATTCTTATGTCTCGCAATCAATTACGTTTTTTTCTTAAATTAGTCAATCACTAATTCAATAATTCATTAGTTTCATATATCAATCATTAATTTAGTTCCAATAAAATAAATTATTGTATCTCTAATGATTTAATGAATTATTTTCCCTTTAAATTATCAATCAATCATTAAATTTATCCTATAAAGTTGATTCCTCCAATAATTCATCAAATAATTTATTCCTCCAATTAATTGATTTCAATAAATTTATTTTCACTCCACATAATAATACAATTATCCTTCGTATGACTCCAAAAATAAAATATATTTAAATCCAATTTGCACCCAAATAAATACCACTATTAGAAATTTAATGATATTATCATGGGTTATAAATATTATTCAAGATCAATGACTCGATCAATATATCAAGTCACAAATATTCATTCATTAATATCACTATAAATTGTATTACAAAATATCAAGCAATACATAAAGCAAAGCTTAATTGATTTCATTTTATAATGCTTTGTCTCCAATATAAATATACATGAGATCCACCTTTGCTTGAATATTGGTATTTTCTCTCCTCAAATGGATGGGATAACTTGACTTATCATATGCCTTTCTTACAATAAGTCCCTCATATTACATAAAGATAAAATATCTCATGATTTGATATAACTCCTACTTCTAAACAAGACACATAACTCAAATACTTTCCACTCTCTAACTAGACACCTCATACACTATATTACATGATGCTTGCACACTCCTACACACAAGACACACACTTTATATATAAAGTTAAATTCACATCCTTAACTAAATATTTACGATAGGATCAAATAATGTAATACCTTCAATAGTAGGTGATTTATCATTCCCAAAGACATGACTATCCACACAAATACACCTCCTTGATTTGAATGTAGTCATCCATACATCATTGGGTTATATGGGTATTTTATTATAGCCATACATAAGATTAATTTTTCTAAAGTACTTTACTATATGGAGTTGGTCTAGCAATTCATCTATCAAATGGAATGAATAATAGTTTTCATTATGATTTTGTTTAAATATCTATAGTCGATATTCCACATTTCCTTGGATCTAGGATAACTAGACTAGCACATGGTAAATAACTTGGTTTGATGTACCCATTTTGAATCAATTCTTAGATCTATCTCCTAATTTCATCATTTTTAATGGTTTATATATGATAAAAAAGTGCATTAGACAAACAAGAACTAGGAAATAAATCTTTGAAATTCTTTACTTCACAATGAATTGAAACCCCAATTGGTGACATGAATAAGTCATCATATTCTTCCATAATCTAGTCTATCCATTTTTACTATGTAGGACCTACAACTATTGTAGATATGGTCCTCCTAATTTATATCTTAATCATCAATAGAATGAAAAATATTATTTTAGCTATCATATTTATGCATTGTTTGGTACTAATTAAGAAAATAGAGGTAGAAAAAGATATGTATATGATACTAAAGGATTGAAATTTGATATTAATTATGACACTTTGGGATCTAGACTCATGTACAACATTCCTATTTCATATAAGTTATTGAACAAAAATGATATCACAAACATTTAAGGACATGCCATACAAAATATAACCTTTAAAAGGATTTATGGCATAAGAGAGGAGACGTTATTGAGTGACAAATGTATTTATCC
This sequence comes from Wollemia nobilis, assembly GCA_028583015.1. Classification (NCBI taxonomy): domain Eukaryota; kingdom Viridiplantae; phylum Streptophyta; class Pinopsida; order Araucariales; family Araucariaceae; genus Wollemia; species Wollemia nobilis. Next base: position 82,918 of record JAQPPZ010002432.1, read on the forward strand.
CCTATTGTAATCACCCAACATTATATGGTTGTGGGTGTCATATAATATGCATATTCAAGTCCTTCATCATCTAAGAAAAAATAAAACTCTTTTGAATTATATTATCAAGAATGAGATGGAAAGCCTTACCCTTGACCCATATTTTTAATGGATTAAGTGTTTCTTCTCTAGTGTAGCATATGTAGTGGCAATATCATATTTAGTTTATCTTTATGAATTTATTTCTTATATCCTCAATCTACATATATATAGGTGGTAGTGTGGTGGGTGTAGTGTGTTATGACTCATTAAACAATTACTAAATAGATAAATACTTCTCTTAAATGCTAGTTCATTTTATGATGATCAAACTATTTTATACTCATTTTATTTGAGGAATTATTTTTGTGGGAGTCTTTTTCTAAATGTGTTTCTATTTTTGGACCTAAACCCCTTTGTCTTTTTTAGACACCTAATTTTGACACACTCATTAACCCTAAACCTAAGAAAATACATCAAACATCACACTAGATATCAACAAGATATCAATCTGCTCAAACCAACCAACTTAGACATCATTTTTAGCCTTTTTCAAATTTTCCATTTATTGACAAAAATGCTAGTGGTGATTTTGTTAGCTTGTTGTATTTTTGAAAATAGTTATTTTTTAGCTATTTTATTGGTCACAATGAATATTATGCAAGATCACCAAGTCAAAAAAAAAATTCGAGTGGTGATTTTTTTTTAAAAGTGGTATTTTTACCAAGAGAACCAAAATCCTTCAATACAAGCCTAAGGCATGCATATTTCTTCATCCCACTACCTCCTCTAAACTTACATGCTTTAACCTTAAAATATGATTGCAAGTTTCAAATTTTGGATTGTGTCCTAATGGCATCTTGAACATAAATTTCCATCTAAATACCTCCTTCAAAAATCTATAAATGCATCCCTTAGGTTGAGCATTAAACAAGGAATTCTAAGATAGCAGTCATCTACCAAAAAATATCCTTATTTCTATCTTTCTTGTATTCCCTCATATTCCCATTTGGATCATAGCCAATAAGCATTTAAAAAACTAAAGCAATAAAATGAGGTATCGGGGCAAGTAAATAATCTTGGATTAAGGAGGAGCATTTGCTAGGATTATATATTATATAGCACCTTTGTCTTTCCATTTTCTTGTGTACATTATATGCATTTCCCTCTCAGTTTGGCCTTGCTAATTTTGCATTTGCATCCAATAATATGTATTTATTTGTTCATTTAGAATTTTAACATATATTGGTTTAATATTTATTTGTGTTTACATTTCTTCATTTACAATAAGCTTCTTTCATTTTCTTAGTATCTAATCATTTGCAAAAAATTTTGGTATACTAACCTCATTTCTTCTCTCACTCATGCATCATAGTTAGTAATATTTCTCATTTTTAGGTATTTATCTTCACTTCATCTAGCTCATTTCTATTTTTAGGCTTAATTTATATTTTTCTTGCTTTTCATGTTCATTTACATTTCATTTACAACTTCATGTGATTTTTTTCTATATCTAGTCTCATATTTACATGTTGTATCTCCATGAATTGTAAATAAGCTTTCCATTTACATGTTATTTAATGCTCTTTAATCTTACATTGATATATTTAAAAATTAAACATTATTTATTTGCATTCATATTCCATGTTGCATGCTCTTTTTGCTCCTTATTTTGTATAAGGTACCATTTAAGACTTTTTTGTAGCTTTTAAACAATAAAAAAGTTCAAAGCTTTATTTTATGATATAGTTATTCATTTTGCAACATCCCATTTGTTCCATCATAGGTTGTCTAATATCTTAGTATCATCTTGAATACATTGCAACTTCCATTTTGGCATTGAAAACACTTACACTTTTTCATTTGGAGCATAATCAAGCATCTAATAGCTATTTTACAATCCCTTTGATTATATCCATAAATTTTTCAAGTTTTGAGAAATTTGTAAAGAATTTTCCAAGATTTTGTAAATCCCCAAATAGTAAACCTTGGGGATTAATATTTTCAACCTTTTTTCTTATATATGGACCTAATTTTACTCAATTGAACCAAATTTTCCATCCAAAACATAGTTGGCCTCTATTATAGATAAATTTTACCACTTCCTACAACCACTAGTAAATTTGACTCTATAGAATTACATAGAATAAACACACCAAATCTTGACAAAAATTCTAGTGGCAAATTTGCTAGACTATGGCAATTTTTTCATCACAACTGACATTTCTAAGGTTTAGGTTCATATTAAATTTTGTTTTAATAGGGGGTTTGATTAGATAAGAAGATAACCTATCACCTCTCTACAAATTTGATAGACCCCTAAAATTAGATAAATAATTTTTTTTTAACTTCAATATTGCAAGCTAAAAAAATGCCAGTAGAAAATTTATTTAGACTTTGGATTAGGTAATATTACAACTTAGCACCTCCCTAATTGCTATCATTTTACTAATTTCTATTTTTTGCTCTTTTTTTCTACTAAATTATTTGCTATAAGTCACATTTACTTTAAGAAATAAAGGAACTCTTAGCATAAGGTATAAAATTCTTCCTTTCGAAAGGAAATAATCAAAGGGTTATATAGCTTTCATATTAGGCTATCTTCTTCATTGTATTATCTGGTGAGATACCAAAATATCTCATTATTTTAGTGTTATCATACATACAAACTACTATTTTTATCTAAATGTTATAGTATAATGCCAAGTACTTTGATTATTGTGCATGATAATGTTAATGTTAGCATAGTAAAGTGATGAGAAATACTATTATGCTATTTAGATAATTTTGTTATATGTATGTCATAACTTTTGTATGATTTTTAGTATTTACAGGGCATAATGAAGGCATAAAAAAGAGCAATACGAATGAAGGTCTTAGTGTAGGTTTGAAAAACTAACATGCCAAGGTTTTTGAATAATTATCCCACCCTTAGAAAGTGTTTTAAGATGATGTAGCACTTGGATAGTCTAAATTGCACCAATTGTAGACTCGATAGCCTACTATAATAGAACCTATTGTTTTTGCTCTAAAACATCCAGGCAATAAGCTAAAAAAGCCTACATAATGAGTTTTGCATACCAAATTGAGGGTAAAACTTGAATTGTTAGGATAAAGGATATAAGTAAGAATATGTCCAAGAATTGAAGATCAACCCAACAACCAATTATCATAGTATTTGCACACAATAGATAATAAGCCACATGTTCTAGAGTATGAAATTCCTACAACAAAAGTAGAATTAGTTTCTAACCAATTTTTGAGTAGTCAAGGTAATATGACAACTTGGGATGAAGTATGAATATTCCTAAGACCTATTATAAGACCTTCCACATCATTTGGAGGTGTAAAAATGCAAGAATCTATCCATAATATATTTCTATCCTAATTTAGGACAAGTTAGTTGTTGACTACAAAATTGCAAGAATCAAGCAAAAATAGAGTATATATGTTTTTAGTTTTGAATGTAAGGAGGATAAGTGGAGGATTTTAATATAAATACTAAAAACACGAGGATACAGAAAGCACACCAAAAGGTAAATGTAACGCTAAGTCCTACGAATGAAAATGCATGAAATGAGATTTAAAGCAAGTGTAAAAGTGTGGCCCTTTATTTTATTAATTTGCTCAAAATTGGGTTACAATACGTCTCCTCCCTTTTTAGGGGCTAGGAGCGTTGGACATAGTTTGGTTACACCATGAATGATACATTCCCCTTGGGGATATTTCGCGTGCCCACATTGAAAATGGGCGGACCAAATGTCATTGCCACTTGCGTGAATGTGTCTATGGTTCCTTGCTTCCCCTTCAGTTTCAAGGTCCTGTGTTTAGAGAAATAGCAAACGGTTAGTAGCACCTGCGGATGGAGAGAAACATGCGATCCCCAAGGCCTATGGTTAATGCATGCATGAAATGATTAAAATTATGACTAAAATATATCATAATAAGCTAAAATTTTGACAGAGACAAGAAAACATTACCAGGAACCCACTGCAAAAGGAACAGTCAAGAAATATGCCACATATTTCTAATCACTCTAGGGTGGTACGATTAGGACTGTCATAAGCTATCAGAAGGTGACCTCCTAAATGTCCCATCTAGAGGCCTCCAAAACACCTACAAATTTGGGGTTAGGTAAAACGGGGCATTTTGGAATGACCCAAAAAGTTAGATTTTGTAAATTCAGCCTTGATTGCCCTGTATCCGATGATGCTCCCTGTATATTAGCGAAAGCGAGAAATGATAAAATCACAGCAAAAACTTATTAGAATCACATGAAACTTGAATAGCAACATATGTAAATAACCTAAAATCAAATGCAAAAGAAATGGTAAGGGAATCTGCCACATATTTCTAATCGCTTTGGGGTGGGGCGATTAGGACTACAGTGGTGTGGGGGGCGCCCGAGGGCAGGACGTCCATCGTTTGGGGCTTGGTTTCAACACCGATCCACTTGGTATGGGTCCAAAACCTCTTATGGGGTTGTGTCGACAAATTTGGTGGGGCATTGTGGCCAAATTTTTAGGTTTGGTTCCGGATTACGTTTCCAATATTCACCCAATAACCTCCCTTCCAAAAGAGAGATCAAGGATGTAAAAAGCACAAGCAATGGGTGAGGATGTAATTCGGTAGCACTCCATTGCTCCAAATGCTCTTGCTCTATTATTTTTTTGGGGTGAGAAGACTCACCATTTTATAGACCTAGAGTCTCTCTCTTTAAATGTGCATGCGAGGGTGCCACTTGACTTGCTTGTCCTAATTTGGGAGAAAATATTCTTCCTTGATTTAGAGTCTCCTTGCATGAGGCCTCCATGATCAAGGAATGCTTGACTTAAGTCCCTCTCTCTATTTTGAATCCGTTCCTCACAATTGCATGCCCTGAAGGCGCAGTTAAGTGGCATACCTATCGAGGTTTAAATTTTTGTTGGTCAAACCTGCTAATCCTCCCACCCTAGGATGAATGCTGATAATCATCCCGGGGTGGGATGAATACTAGTTTGTAATCGTCCTAGGGTGGGACGAGTAGGGAGCAAAGTGTTGAAAAGGTGCCAAATTGACCTTTGACCTTCCAAAACTATTGTAGGAATGGTTAGGACCACTGTTTAACCTCTGGGGGCTGCCCTAGGGGCTATGTATGTCAATTTGACTAGTGCTTGTCATCACCTAATCGGATTGGTGATGTTTTGGTGTCTATAGATGCCCCTTTCTAGGATGCGCTGAGCAAAAATAGATAACCAAAGAAATAATTATTAGGGTTTCTCAGTAACCTAACCAAATTTTGATGCCCCAAGTATGGAAAGGGCATGCATTCTTGAATCCTTGCTTTTGACGAGCTAAGGAGCTTAATTCAAGTGTTAACCTTTTTCAGTGAGGTGTTACTTGATCTTGGACATTGTTCAGTCATGAATAGGCAAAGGGCACAACATTTTGTCTGTGGAAACCTTGAGTTCATGATTCTAGAATACCAAGTGTTTGATTAGCTTGTGATTATTGCTTGTTTGCTGCCCCAAGTAGGGGCGTGATTGTCTTTGTCAATGATCCTTTGAATGTGTGCCATTTCCTTGATTGGGTGAGTTTTTATTGATTGGTAACTAAGTGTGACTACCCCCTCAAGCGACAAATCGATGAGGGAATGACCGACATGAGAAAATCGATGAGTCGCTTGACCCAATATGACTTTTTTAAGGGTGCCTTCAATTGTTTTTCGTTGAATGCTTATGCAGTTTTCGAACATCTGACATGTTTTTGGTGGGTTTGGACCCTTTTTGTGATGCATTTTGGAGCTGAAATTGTCAAAAATCCGTCCTCCCATCGATCGGTCCGGCTATGGTAGCCTTCTTAGGGAGTAGGATAGTGACAATTTGTGACCCCAATGTCTGTTTTTTATGCCAAGAACATTAGGCACAATGACACCTTTGTTTGGAAGTTTTATTGCTATTTTTTGGTGGGTTTGGACCCTTTTTGTGATGCCTTTTGGGGATGAAATTCTTGAAAATCCTTCTTCTCGTGGAGCGGTCCGAATATGGTAGCCTTCTTAGGGAGTAGGATAATGAGGATTTGTGACCCCAACATCAATTTTGGATGCCAATAATCATAGGCGCAAAGGCCCCTTTGTCCGGAAATTTTATTGTTGTTTTTGGTGCATTTTGGGTGCAGTTTTTGTTGTTTTTGATTTTCTTGCTCTGTAATCATCCTAGGGTGGGACGAATACCAGTTTAGTAATCGCCCCTAGATGGGATGAGCACTAACTAGAGCGCTCATCTTAGGGTGGAAATATTCAATGCCTAAAAGCCTATTTAAGGGCCAAAACTAGGTTTTGGGCTCATTTACATTTGTTTATCCTAGCGTTTTGGAGTTGTGAGGAGGAGGAGGTCAAGTTCGCGTAGTGGAGTGCTGTCAAATTATCGTGGACATCATGAGTTCACAAACTGGATCATCAAGTGGCAGACCCAAAGCAAGACCAGTGAGTGCTCCTTCTCTTTATTGTGCTTGTTTTTGTTTACAGTTTAAAACCACAACTTGTTTTCTTTTGTTTGTCGATTTAAAAATGAAAACCCTAGTTAAAATTGTTGTTTTGTGTTTGTTTTTTTCTGCTTGTGTTGCTTTGTAGAAACTAACACGAAGCCCTAGTTTTTATAAATCCGTGTTTATTTTGTTTTTTCTATAAACTAAAGAAATAAAAACCCTAGTTTGAACGAATGTAGAAAACCTAGTTGTTTGTTAAAAAAATTGTTTTTATTTGGTTTTTTTTCTGTTTACACTAGAATGAAAATCCTAGGTTAAACTATTTTGTGTATTATGCGCTCTAAAAAGGTAAACCCTAGTTTAAAGTTTTATTTTTGTTTAACTAGAGTTAGAAACCCTAGAGTTGTTATTTTGTTTTATTTTTTTGTAGTTTAAACTAGAGTTACAAACCCTAGGTTATATTTTGATTTTTTGTAAACTAAGGTGAAAAACCTAGTTTGAACAAAGGTCGAAAACTTAGCTTTGTTTTTATTTTGTTTTTTTATTTATCAGTGGGAACTAAAGTGAAAAACCCTAGGTAACTAACAAATTTTTATTTTGAATTTGTGTTTTTGTTGGTTTTTTATTTATCAGGTTGAACTTAAGTTAAAAACCCTAGGTAACTGACAAATGTTTATTGTGAATTTGCTTTTGTTGTTTTTTGTTTACACCAGAGTTAAAAAGAAAACCCTAGGTTAAATTTTTGTTATTTTATTTTTTTTAAGCTTAAACTAGAGTTTAAAAACCCTAGGTTAAAATGTTTGTAATTTGTTTGTTTTTTATTCAAAATAAGGTTAAAAACCCTAGATTGCAATTTTGTAATTTGTTTGTCTGTACAGTGTTGTTACTATTGTTGTACAGTTTATTAAATGTATTTGTTTGTATAATTTGTATACATTGCTTTTTAGTGTGGTACAATTTTTTTTTTTTGTGTTTGGTTTTGTCATGTTTTAATATTTTTGTTTTCTTTTCTTTTGTAGGTTGTGAAGAGTCGGTACTGTGTGCCGAGGATTTTCTCTGAAGCATGGGAGGCGCTGACTATGGAAGACTGGAGTGGCTTGATGCCCTTGGGCTCAAGCAGGTGACTCAACTAGAGCCTGTGGTGGGGGATCAAGCCTATCTGATGGCCCTGATCAATTTGTGGGATCCTCGGACCAATACCTTTCATCTCCCAATAGGGGAGATGACAATGACTATTGAGGATGTCTATCAGATTCTGCGTCTTTCGATAGACGGGCTTCCTATTCGGACTACTCCACATGATCAGCGTACGATGGTGCTAACACGGTGCTTTAGGAATGGGGTGGATATGGGGGTGGATAGTCTAGTGGATATGGCAGAGGGAGATTGCCTGATTGGTGGTATTTTGGTGCGGTGGTGGCTGGAGAGGGGCATGTTGGGGGTGAGGCATGCATTATTGATGACCCTCATCTCCAACATGCTGCTGCTTGACTAATTAGGTGCGAGGTTCTCGTGGAACCTGCTGGAGGTAGTTTTTATACTGGTTGAGTGTTCGACGGAGGCACTCTTGATTATGAGGTGGGGGCAGACACTACTGGCACAGCTTTATGATGAGTTGTACAAGTTCTACTGCCAGAGGTGAAAGGGGATTGGGTGTAGCTACCTATTGTAGTGCTGGGGGTGGCAGCACATAGCGGTGGAGCAGCCATAGGGTTTGTCGTGGACCACATGGGCAGAGATGGTGGATAGGGATATAGGGTACGTGGCTCTATGGTAGAGGTCAGAGGAGTAGGGGTAGAGTCGACGGTGGGTAGGTATCATAGGGCACTATGCCGATGCCTTCGCTCGGCTCGCTCCAAGGGAGGTTTTTTGGCGTCCATACCAGGACTGTCCAGCCTTGCCTGAGGCTGGAGAGTGGCTTCGACAGGTGCACAAGGGGAGATGGCTGATTGGGTGGCATGAGATCGAGTAGGAGTATTTCCCATACATTCGAGTGACACGATAGTTTGGAGTGCGCCAGGGGTTGCTTGGTGAGCCCTTGATCTATCGATGTCAGGGTGACGAGAGGACTCTGGCCTGGCCGATCATCGAGCCTCTTAGTGAGGATTCAGATGTAGTGATCGATGTCCCTAATGTGGACAACATCGGGGTGACCGCTGAGTATGACCAGTGGTGGATGATGCGGTGGTGGCGAGGTGAGGGGCCTCTAGGAGGTCCTAATGCAGTAGTAATAGGTGGGAAGGATGCAGAGGCATCAGGGGAGGGTTGGGGGCTCCACTAGAGGATGAGGACATGGTGGAGGTTGATGATTTTGTAGGTGATGACTTTGGAGTTCTGGAGCAGCCAGACACGTAGGATGTCCTGGAGCAATGGGTGTTGGAGCAGTTCGTCGTCCCGGAGATGCCTATGCCTCAGGCATTCCTGGGGGATATGGAGGCTAGGTATCATGCTGAGATAGTGCGATTGGAGGATCTACTTTGGAGACAGGATGAGGAGCTCGGGGATGCTCTGTAGGAGAGGGATCTCCTACAAACTCATTTGGTAGAGCAGGAGAATGCATTGGCTGCGTATCACTGGTGGGATGGGAACATAGATGCATCACGAGAGAGGGACCTCTTGCAAACATAGTTGGCACAATGTGATGATGCATTGGATATGTACCATCAATGGGAGATGGATTTGTTCCATCATCGAATGGAGTTGGAGGTAGAGATTATTCGCATCGATGGGTGGTTACCTGAGCTCCCTAGAGGTGGATCATCACATCGAACGAGAGATAGTGAGACTGATTAGTCTACTTCCTCTCATTACAGGTGGCTAGATGAGGGGGATGCTAGTGGGCATGATATGGGGGTGACCTAGTGGGCATGATGCGGGGGCGAGCAATAGTCGCCTTGAGAGGTCCCATAGGACCCACACCATTGGGGGTAGTTCTCATTGCATCGATCCTACGTGATCATGGTGGTTGATGCCCTAGGCTTGGGGGTTTTTGAGTTTTTGATGTTTTTGCGAGGTCAAAGGACCGACTTATTGTAGCCTGCGGGCATTTTGATGATATATATACACATGACTTTTATTTTTTTTTATACACGTTTCATTTTTTATTGTATCTTTTATGCATGTTTATTTATGTTGATGTATGCATCTGTTTATTATGAATGCAATGTTTCTAATTATATGATGTATGCATATGGAATGGACAAAATGATTTGTTGATAACTTGTCGATGGCACCATAGAGTGTACATGATTTACTAGATTTTTGTACTTATGTTATGGCTTTGTGGAATGACTGCATGTGGTAATTTTGTTTTGGTATTTTCCATATTTTTTGATGGTAATCGTAAGTAATGAAATGTACCAGTTGTTTTAAAATGTAGTTAATGTTTTTCTGAGACTCATATGTTTTAACTAACTAGCCAAGATTGTACATTTATCTTACAAGACCTTTGAACAAGGTACAAATCAGACTTGAGTTTTAGCAAGTTATTTCACATCTCTGTGTGTACAATTGATTTTGTTCATGTGGTATTTGTCAGGATACCGCCAGTTCCAGCTAGGCTGTCAACCAAACTTGTACTGAGGATCACCTAATTGGCTCCACTAACTCTATTTTTGTATTTAGTAAGATTAATCCATGGGTCAATCAAAAGTACCATAAGCTAGCTCACCCACATGCAAACATTGGTCTACTCACATGCAAAGCTAATGTGATAGATATATCATCATGCGTTTAGGATACCTCCATTGCCAGGTAGGCTATCCACCCAACCCATAATGAGGATCACCTAGATGGTTTTTCGAATGCTGAGAATTCCAAGAATTCAAGTTCAAGCGTCTTTCGGTTACTCAACTTGTTGGGATACTTGCTTGCATACATAGTGATGAAAATCACTATTTATTTTTCTTTTGTTTTTCTTTTTGAGCAAGGCGTCTGAATAGTGGTGATAACCACTGTTATTTGATTTTGTTTTTTAAGTTGCAAAGTTGAGCTCGTAGGTTGTTTTCTTGTGAGTGGCATTGATACCATTTGGCTTTGGGAATGACTACCCATCCTTGTCAGGGGCGTGTAGTATGAATCCTTACGACTTTGGGGACCAAAGGTGTTTTGGGAGTTTGTGATGATGGATTGTTGGGATTTTGCTTTTGAATGGCATTGATCTCTTAGGCCTTGGGGATGACTACCCATCCTTTTCAGGGGCATGTAGTATGAATCCTTATGACTTTGGGGACCAAAGGTGTTTGGGGATATGATTATGTAATGGCATTGATCTCTTAGGCCTTGGGGACGACTACCCATCCTTTTCATGGGCATGTAGTATGAATCCTTACGAATTTGGGGACCAATGGTGATTGGGATTTTTGTTAGTGGTGAATACCACTGGTTACTATGGGAAATTGGATGGGGAAGAGCTTGTCCTTTTGTCAATTCTCAGCATTCTTGAACCATTGCATAGAGGTATGAACAGGCTAACCTTTCGCCTATGGTACCCTAGACTACTTTGTAGGTTTCTCTTGCGTTCACACAACTTGGGAATTATTTTATGTGTTTTAACTTGTGTAGGGATGTTACATAACTAGGTGTGATCCAAGTAAAACTCTACCCTTATAAGATCTATCTAACTTTGTACAGTTTTTGGCTAGTAATCTAAATACAGTTGAATGACGAAAACCCAAAATACGTTAGGAGACAACTGACTATGATAAAAATGTGGACGGTGTTATTCTGGATGGATGTGTTTATAAAGTGGATTGAATGTGGAAAATGATGGAATTGCCTAGCAATTACAGTCTATGGTGCTTGTGACATGTATGACCAGCAAATATGCCATGTATGGATGCGATGCCTAATGCAGTTTATTATATTTTTGTATTTTGATTTTGACGAGTATGCATGGAATGGAGATGCAATTTTTTTTGCTATTTTTGATGATTTTATTATTTTGTTTGTTTTTAAATATTTGTTTTTGACCAAGCAATTGTGGGAACCCTTGGAGATTTTGGTTTGACCAAAGGGTTTATGGATACCTTTGGTGTGTTTTAGGGTGACCAAGTGATTGTGGGAATCCTTGGAGCTTTTGGTTTTACCAAAGGGTTTATGGATACCTTTGGGGTGTTTTAGGGTGACCAAGTGATTATGGGAATCCTTGGAGATTTTGGTTTGACCAAAGGGATTATTGATACCTTTGGGGCGTTTTAAGTTGACCAAGCGATTGTGGGAATCCTTGGAGCTTTTTGGTTTGACCAAAGGGATTATGGCTACCTTTGGGGCATTTGAGGTTGACCAAGCGATTATGGGAATCCTTGGAGCTTTTTGGTTTAACCAAAGGGATTATTGATACCTTTGGGACATTTTAGGTTGATCAAGCGATTATGGGAATCCTTGGAGCTTTTTGGTTTGACCAAAGGGATTATTGATACCTTTGGGGCATTTAGGTTGACCAAGTGATTATGAGAATACTTGGAGCTTTTTGGTTTGACCAAAGGGATTGTTGGAATCCTTAGAGCTTTTGGGGTGGACTATGGCTCTCTAGATGTGTAATGGCCTCAAATGACTGATGTTCAAGGGTTCTGGTTCCTTTATTCCTTCAAAAGAGGCGATTCGGTATGTTCTAGGTCATTATTTAACTGTCAATTACATAGGGATCTAACCAGTTTGCCATGAATTTATCCCTTACATGGGGCAAAAAGTTAGAATTTTGTTGGTTCTCTTTTAAGACCAAGTCACCAACCTGAAAGTCCTTCAGCTGAACTTTCATGTTGTATGCTCTCTTAAGTCACTCTTGATAGATACGTAAATGCTCGAGAGCATTGATGCGTTGTTCGTTGAGCAATGTAAGCTAGTCTAACCGAGCCTACCATGCAGTGTCATCATCGATGAACCTTTGCATTGATATGCGTAGGGAAGGTATTTCCAAATTGAGAGGCATGACTACCTCGGAGCCATACACCAGCAAAAATGGAGTTGCCTCGGTGGGCATCCGAATGCTAGTGTGATAAGCCCACAATGCAAGCGGTATTTGAATGTGCCAATCCTTATGAATATCTGTGACCATATTTTTAAGGATGGCAACTAGAATTTTTTTTGACGCATCTGCTTGCCCATTTGCCTACGGATAATAAGGTGTCAAAAAATTATGCTGAATTTTGTACTTTATGGTCAAAGCACGCACATATTTGTTTTTAAATGATGTCCCATTATCCGAGATGATCTTTGATGGAATACCAAAATGACATATGATGTTATGTAAAATAAACTCTGCAATGTGGGTTCCAGTCATAGAGGTAAGCGAAATTGCTTCCACCCACTTGGTGAAGTACTCTATGGCCGTTATGATGAATGTATGATGACCTGACGATGCAGGGAAGATCTTTGCAATTAGATCTAAGCCCCACTATGTGTGTTAAGTTAGCATGGTGTTGACACTTCATGCACTTCCTTACATACATGCAAAAATCTTGCTCTAAATATAGCCAATAATATCCCATGCAAAGAATGCACTTTACGATGGCCATACTGTTGAAGTGGCCATCGCATGTACCATCGTGCGCTTGGGTGATCACCCAAGCAGACTCCTACTGGTCCAAGAAATGGAGGAGGATCCCTTTGTAGCTTCGACGATACAAAATGTCTCCTAACAAGACATGTTTTGTCACTTTCTATTTAAATGATCTTTTCATGACGTGCATCAATCCAAGTGAGAGGTTACCTAACTTGAGGTAGTCTCTCATGGGTGTGTACCAATCTTACTGATTAGAAACCTCGATGGTATGAACGACAAATCCCTCTTGGAGTTCATCCCTAGAAAAATCTGAGTGAGAACAAACTTGTAAGAATAGCGTGGTGTTGCTATTAAGAGAGGTTGGGGAGAACAAGGACCCCTAGTTGGCATGATTTAGACTATCAAAGATTCGAGAGAACTTATCCTGAGATGGTTCAATCTGGATTAGGTGGATTCTTGGTGTTAGGTTAGAGCTTGCATGCTCCATCATGGATTGCGATAATGTTTTGACTTGAATGGTCATCATTTCACCAAAAGGGTCTTGCGGGATTAGTGACCCCAAGGAGGCCATAGTATCCACAAAATGATTCTATGATCAAGGGAGTGCCTCGATGTCATACCATTCAATATTTTCCAAGAATTTTTCCACAGGGGCTTTGTAGGCCTGCAAAACTAGGCATTTACATTGGAATACCCCTTTTACTTGGTTGACAATTAACAATGAATCACAAAATATGTTCAAGCATTTGATGTTCATGGTGATTGCTATTTGAAGACCTATGAGCAAGGCTTCGTATTTGGCATTGTTGTTGGTGCACAAGAAATCTAGTTTAAATGATAGACGCATTGGAGCCCCTTGTAGTGTGAAGAATACAATTCCCGTGCCACCCCCTTGCTCACATTTAAAACCATTGAAGAATAAGGTTGCATTGGCCTATGACTCAAGCTCATTAGAATCTATGATATTCTCACAACGGAACTGAGAGGGGGGTGAATCAGTGCAGCTATTTAAAATTTAAATCTATAACACTTAATGCTGAAATAATGCTAAATCAAAAATATATATAGCAAATACAACAAGAGAGCAACACACAACACAAGATGTAACGAGGTTCACCGGTTTGGCTACTCCTCAAAATAGACTGTTTGGACTTCAATCCAAATCCAGCATTTGCAAAGCTTCAACTTTACAAACCATTTACCAGCACCCACTGGAAGGAGCACCAACCCTTGATTTATCTGCTACAACAAAAAGGAGCACCAACCCCTTATTCCAAGCACCAACTTGGATCTCTTATTTTGAATCTTAGATTGACATAAAAAATGCCTTCTCTTTTACAAGACCCTTACTGGTCTATTGCTTACTCAAAATAATCTCATAGAAGCATAAGGAGAATTGTTAGAGACTCAATATGTTCTATTTCTTCCTAAAACCTCTCTTTTAATTTTTCAAATATAAAACCCTAGTTTCAGTCTTTTTATGTGCTTCTTACAGCACTCTTGCTCAACCTCTCTTTTTGTTTTCAAAAATGAAACTTGGTTGCAGTAACCCTCCTAACTGCATTTTTACATATCTTTATACCGGCTCATAGTTTTTGGTTTATTGCAACAACTTATTTCAAACGGTTCTACTTTTCCCTCCATTTTGCTACGTTGATTTCGATGCACTGTTACTGCCCATGCTTTCTGCACTGTCTCGGCCTTGAGTCTGTCATCGCACTACTAGCTTACTAATGCATGCATGCTGCCATGTTCTTTTTGTTGTACTGTTACAGCCTATGCCATCTGTCCTTTCTCGGTCTGCCACCGCACTACTGACTCACTACCTTACGCATGCGCTTTCTCGGGTTTTGTATATTTTACTGCAATCTATTATTTTATTATAGCCCATGCTTTCTGTATTTCTTTTTATCTCTGGCAATATATTTTACCTATTTTTGGTTCAAGATTTTCTCTCTTATTTTACACTTACAGTTATAGTGCATGCTTTTTGCACAAATTCTGAAGTACCTCAGATTCATGACTGCACTCATGCTACCGCGTTGTCTTCTTCTCATTTCCTGTGCTCTTTCCGTCGCACTACGCACCCAACTACAATTTTCTTATTATAATAATATATTTTGCATGTTCTTCTTCAGATTCTGTCGGCCACTGTAGATTTTTTCAGTTTGTTACACGTGTCGCATTTCTGTAACCCCACCTGTAACAGTTCTTTTTTTGCTGCAAGGTTATATTCTGTAATTGTCCCTATGTAAGCTTCTTCGGCTTGCTACTGCAAAAACCTTACATGTCACGAAATCATGAAATTCTCTACTTCCATACACTCTACTTCATAAGCACCCAAGAAAATGGAACACGTCATGAAATCGTGACACTTTTAGCTTCCTTGCACTCTCCTTGGCTTCCACCCGTGAAAATGGAACACATCGCGAAATCATGACACTTTTAGCTTTCTTGCACTCTCCTTGGCTTCCACCCGCGAAAATGGAACACGTCACAAAATCGTGACACTTTTAGCTTCCTTGCACTCTTCTTGGCTTGCACACACTAAAATGAAACACATCACAAAATCGTGACACTTTTTGCTACCATACACTTTTCTCCGCATGCCTCAGCAAAATCGGAACATGTCACGAAATCACGATGCTTTTTTGCCTTAGCGCTGTTCTTTGCCTTTCGCCCGCAAAAATGCAACATGTCACGAAATCGTGACATCTTTCGCATCCGTACAACTCTCTCTTCATGCACTAGCGAAATCAAGACATGTAGCGAAATCGCTACACCTTTTTCCCTTTGCAATTTCTTTTGCTGCGGCCTCCAAAAATCCAACATGTAGCGAAATCGCTACACCTTTTTGCCTTTGCACTTTCCTTTGCTATGGCCTCCAAAAATCTAGCATGTAGCAAAATCGCTACACATTTTTGCCTTTGCACTTCCTCTTCGCTTTAGCTCGCGAAAGTCCAACATGTAGCGAAATCGCTACACTTTTGTTGTCGTACATTCTCTCTCCTCTTCGGGTTGCGAAAACCCGACGTGTCGTGATATCGTGACACTTTTCGCCCTTCACGCTTTTCTTTCGAACATGTCATGAAATCATGACAGTTTTCTTCCTTAGTGCTTTTTCTCCAAACATGTCGCGAAATCGCGACAGTTTTCTACTTGGCTTCTTTGCTGCCAACATGTCGCAAAATTGTGACAGTTTTTCATGCATTTTCTCTCTCCTCCAAGATGTCACGAAATCATGACTATTTTTCATGTGCTTTCTCTCTCCTCCGAGATGTCACAAAATCATGACAGTTTTTCATGCACCTTCTCTCTCCTCTGGTATGTCGCGAAATCATGACAGAAAACATGTCGCGATATCGCGACAGTTTTCTAACTTGTTATTTTCTTCAATTTTTTGAATCTGGGCCACTTCTGTTTTTCTAGAAACTTACTATACATGATCTCACTGACCTCTGAACTCTTTTCCACTGCATCAACAGGTCTTTTTGATTGTGTTGACAACAATGACAATACTTTTTCTGCATCTTGCTCAATAATCTCTCCCTTTGGAATTGTTGGCAACACTCATGCAATTTTCTGTAATTCTTCTGTACTTCTTCTCCCCATTTGACAATAATACCAAAGGGTTGTTGTAGACTCCCCCTGAGTCTATGCACAACATTCTCAGACACATATTGTTATATTTAGAAAAAATCATGAATGTGAGCAAAACTATAAACATAGGCACAAATGCTCCCCTTGAGAATGTGATCCCAATTGATAGTTAGTTCTTGGGAAATGTGACCACTCCCAACTTACTCCGAAGGTACTCAAAAACTTCCTTGGGTAATTGTTTGGTGAATATATCTGCTACTTGCTCTGTAGTTGGAACAAAATCCAATTTGACCTCTCCTTCTGCAACTTTATCCTTCAAGAAGTGATACCGGATTGCAATATGTTTGGTGCGGGAATGCATAACCGGATTCTTTGAGATGTTAATTGCACTGGTATTATCACATTTAATTGATATTGGCTCTTGGAAATTAATACCCAGATCTTTCAGTGTTTGTCTCATCCATAATATCTGTGTACAGCATGTTGTTGCTGCAATGTATTCTACTTCTACTGTGGATAAAGAGACTGATTCTTGTTTCTTGCTATGCCATGCTACCAATCTGTCTCCAAGATAAAATGCACCTCCACTGGTACTCTTTCTGTCATCTATACATCCTGCCCAATCTGCATCTGAATATGCAATCAGAGTGAAGTATTTTCCTTTGGGATACCATAACCCATACTCCATAGTACCCTTGAGGTACCTAAGAATCCTTTTCACAGCTGTCACATGAGTCTCTTTTGGACTAGCTTGAAATCTTGCAACCATGCAAACTGCTTGTAAGATGTCCGGTCTGGTGGCTGTCAAATACAGCAGACTCCCAATCATAGATTTGTACATTGTTTGATCAACATCTGGAGATTTTTCATCCTTGCTTAACTTTCATCCTGTTATCATAGGAGTGCTAACAGGTTTACTATCCTCCATTGTGAACTTTTTTAGCATTTCTTTCACATATTTTACTTGAGAAATAAAAATTCCTTTGTCAGTCTGATTAACTTGCAGTCCAAGGAAATATGAAATTTCACCAATCATAGACATTTCAAATTCTTTTTGCATTTTATTTGCTATGTCTCTACATGACTCACCATTGCTACTGCCAAAAATTATATCATCTACATAAACAATAAGGACAATAAGGTTGTCATTCTCTGTTTTGATATATAAATTGTTGTCCACCATACCTTTCTTGAACCCTTGCTGAGTGAGATAGCTGTCCAGTCTTGCATACCATGCTCTGGGTGCCTGTTTCAAGCCATATAATGCTTTCTTCAGCTTGCAAACAAAGTTGGGATTATCACAGAGTTGAAAACCATCTGGCTGTTCAATATAAACTTCTTCTTCAAGATTTCCATTCAAAAATGCTGATTTCACATCCATCTGATAAACTTTGAAATTCCTGTAGACTGCTAAAGCTAGAAATAGTCTGATTGCTTCAAGTCTGGCCACTGGTGCAAAAGTTTCTTCAAAGTCAATCCCTTCAACTTGAGCATAGCCTTTATAGACTAATCTTGCTTTATTCCTTACAACTTGTCCATCTTCATTCAATTTGTTTCTAAAAATCCATTTTGTACCGATTATGTTTTTATTTGCAGGCCTTGGTACTAATTCCCAGGTTTTGTTTTTCTCAATCTGATCAAGTTCTTCATTTATTGACTCCATCCAACTTTCATCTGTGCTTGCTTCAGCAATATTTTTGGGTTCAATGCTGGATAACGAGGAGTAGTTACTTACTACTCTTCTTCTTGTCTTAACACCAACTATGGGGTCCCTAATAATTTGCTCTCTGGGATGATTTTTTTTCCAGCCTCCAGTTTTGAATTTATTGTTTTCTTCTACTTCTGAATCAATACTTAAGTCATTTGGGTAAATTTTTTTATTATATTTTGCTTCCATTTCTTCATCTCCTTCAATAGCTTCTTTATAAATAGGGTAGTTTTCTTCATAGCTGATAGTTTATTTCCTGTCTTCATCAAATTTAACATCAACACTGTCCACAATTTTCTTTAGTCTTTTGTTGTAGCATTTGTAAGCTTTGCTTTTTGATGAATAGCCAACAAAGATACCTTCATCAGCTCTATCTTCAAATTTACCAAGATTGTCTTCTGTTCTTTTGATGTAACACTTGCTGCCAAAGACTTTGAAGTATTTTGCTGTTGCCTTCTTGCCGAACCAAAGCTCATAAGGGGTTTTGCTTTCATGTGTCCTCAACATGCACCTATTTTGGATGTAAACTGTAGTATGGACTGCCTCTTTCCAAAATCTGTCTGCAATTTTGCTTTCAGTCAACATTGTCCGTGCCATTTCCTGTACAGTTCTATTCTTTCTCTCTACAACACCATTCTGCTGAGGTGTCCTTGTTGATAAAAACTGTCTTCTGATTCCATATTTTTGACAGTATTCTGCAAACTCCTCTGAGATGAACTCTCCTCCTCTATCTGATCTTAAACATTTGATCCTCTTTCCTGTTTCATTTTCAACTTGGTTTTTGAAAGTCTTGAACATTTCAAAAACTTCAAATTTTTGCTTCAAAAAGAATATCCATGTCATTCTGGAATAGTCATCTATTCACAACATAAAATATTTATCACCATTTAAACTTTGTGTTCTCATGGGTCCACATAAATCAGTAATAATTAGTTCTAAAGGTTTGCTGGTAAAGTACTCCTTTGATTTAAATGTGGCTCTAGTTTGTTTCCCCTTTTGGCATGAAGCACATATGCTATTTGAAGGTTTGCCAATAGTGGGTATATCTCTTACTGCCCTTTTTGAGCTGATTTTTACCATATTGTCAAAGCTTATATGACCGAGCCTCTTGTGCCATAGCCAACTTTCATCTTCCTGTCCAATCATGCAAGATCCTTCTGAAGTCTTTGAGAGAGTATACAGATTTTTAGAAGTCCTCAATCCAGTGGCTATTAACTTTCCACTATTTGCTTTTCTTACTTCACAGCCCTGCCTTTTAAAAATTACTTCATGACTTTTGTCACAAATTTGACTTATGCTCAACAAGTTATGCTTCAGACCAATAACAAACAATACTTCTTTAGATTTTATTTTTCCATCACTTATCTTGACTGATCCTTTGCCAACTATTTTGGCTCCATCATTATTTCCAAATTTTATAGAACCACCTTCATATTTCTGTAATTTCTCAAATTTTTGTTTGTCACCTATCATGTGATTGGAGCATCCACTATCTAGTATCCATGGTGCAGATTTGTTTTGTGCTTTGAATGCTATCTGTACAATCAAGGATTCCTTTTCTTCCTTGGGTTGCTCCTTTTCTCTCCACTCTGGTTTGACTATAGTTTTGGATACTTGTTTAGCCTTTTCCCTTTCATTGACTTGTTCCTATTTTTTGAGAAATTTTCTGTTTTGTTTAAATCCATTTGGTTGATATTTTCTTCCCTAATTTTTATTTCCTACAAAAGAGCTAAGACAATTTCTTGCAATATGTCCAAAGTTATGACAGTTATAACATTCTACTGCATACTCTATCAAAGGTGAAAAAACATTTCTACTATTGAAATTCCTCTGTCCTATATTATACCTACAATTTGAAATTTTATGACCATAAGCATTGCATTTAAAACAGTAGCCAGAGAAGGAATGATTAAACCTGGGGGCAGATCTTTGCCAATTTGAAGTAGGAGCCATGAATCTTCTCCTTCTTGGATGTGTGACTTTTGTGAATCCATCTTTGTCAGTACTCTTCTTGAGTCTGGCATTAATGCTTTCTTTGACATGATTTGTTTTTTCTAGATCAACTCTGATCTTTTCTTCTTTCTTTATGGGTTCTATATTTAAGGCCTTTGAACCCTTTGATGATTCTCCTTCATCGAAGCCCAAACCAAATTTGATGTCGGAAGGCCTTTGGTTATTTAACATTTTATCCAGTTTTACAGTACTGTCTTCAAACTTATGATAACAGCTCAATTTCCTATTCATCTCCTCTAGCTGCATCCTTAACTTAACAATGTCTTCTTCTAGCTTGCTGCATTCATCTATCTTTACAGTTAATTGTACATCAAGAACTTCAAACATTTTCTTAAATTCATCTGTCTGTACTTTCAAGCTGTTTATTATTTCATTGGCATCCTCAAGCTTTCTTGAAATATTTTTATTATTTTTCCTTTCTGAGCTTAGTTCTTGAAGTGCAACAACTAACTCACCTTCCAAATAAACTTCAGCCTCATCTTCAGGTTTCTCATTACACTCCATTTTTTCCTTTGTTATTCTTTCTTCAAATTCCATGAACAAAGCTTCATCTGTTTCTTCTTCAGAATCCTCATCGGAGCAGTCTTCAGAAGAGCTGAAATTCTTGGATATGAAGCTTTTCTTCTTGAAGTTGCTTTTTCTGAAATGTGGTTTCTTCTTCCAGTCACTTCTTTCTTGGTGTGACCCTTCACCACTTTTGTTTTTCTCATTCATAGGGCATTTGGCTGCAAAGTGCCCGATGCCTCCACAGTTGAAACACTTAAACGGTAACTTACCTCTGTACTTTCCTTTTCCCTTTATTAGTTTCCTAACAAAGTTTGCTTCTGTTTCATCTGAAGATTCTTCATCCTCAGATTCTTGTTTAGCTATTAAAATTTTGTGCACTTTAAAGGCAAATTCTTTGTCTGTGGGCTTAGTTTGTCCTATTCTCATTTCGTATGCAGTCAAAGAGCCATGCATCTCATCCATGCTAAAAGTATTTAAATCTTTAGCCTCTTCTATAGCAAAAACTTTAGGATTAAATTTTTTGTGAAGAGTTCTTAGTACCTTTTTTACCACAACTGCATCTTCCATTTCCTCTCCGAGTCCTCTAATTGCATTAATGATTCCATTGACTCTCAGCATATATGCCTCTATGTTTTCATCATCATTCATTTTTAATGCTTCGAACTGAGCTCGATGCATTTGAAGCTTGGCTTCCTTGATCTTGCCGTCTCCTTCATGAATGCTCTGTAGTTTGTCCCACATGTCTTTTGCTATTTTACAACTCATGATCCTTATCGGTTCACTGTCTACTAATCCACACATTATAGCATTATTTTATTTAGAGTTGTTCTCAAACTTTTCCTTCTCAGCAACATCTGTTGGAGGAATAGAAGATATTATGTATCCACTGTCTACAGACTCCCAAATGTCATATCCCAAGGCACACAGATAAGTCTGCATCCTGAGTCTCCAGAAAGAGTAATTTGTTCCATCGAACAAAGGGGCTTTGTTGGATGAAAATCCTTCTCCATCGGCCATTATGATTCTTCCAAGATCACCTTAGCTGATTAAGCTAGTTTAGGAACCTAGCTCTGATACCAATTGATATTCTCACAACGGCACTGAGAGGGGGGGGTGAATCAGTGCAGCTATTTAAAATTTAAATCTATAACACTTAATGCTGAAATAATGCTAGCTCAAAAATAGATATAGCAAATACAACAAGAGAGCAACACACAACACAAGATGTAACGAGGTTCACCGGTTTGGCTACTCCTCAAAATAGACTGTTTGGACTTCAATCCAAATCCAGCCTTTGCAAAGCTTCAACTTTACAAACCATTTACCAGCACCCACTGGAAGGAGCACCAACCCCTGATTTATCTTCTACAATAGAAAGGAGCACCAACTCCTTATTCCAAGCACCAACTTGGATCTCTTATTTTGAATCTTAGATTGACATAAAAATGCCTTCTCTTTTACAAGACCCTTACTGGTCTATTGCTTACTCAAAATAAATCTCATAGAAGCATAAGGAGAATTGTTAGAGACTCAATATGTTCTATTTCTTGCTAAAACCTCTCTTTTAATTTTTCAAGTATAAAACCCTGGTTTCAGTCTTTTTATGTGCTTCTTACAGCACTCTTGCTCAACCTCTCTTTTTGTTTTCAAAAATGAAACTTGGTTGCAGTAACCCTACTAACTGCATTTTTACATATCTTTATACCGGCTCATAGTTTTCGGCTTATTGCAACGGCTTATTTCAAACGGTTCTACTTTTCCCTCCATTTTGCTGCGTTGATTCCGATGCACTGTTACTACCCATGCTTTCTATGCTGTCTCGGCCTCGAGTCTGTCACTGCACTACTAGCTTACTACTGCATGCATGCTGCCACGTTCTTTCTACTGTGTTGTTATAGCCTATGCCATCTATCCTTTCTCGGCCTACCACCGCACTGCTGACTCACTACCTCATGCATGCGCTTTCTCGGGTTTTGTATATTTTACTACAATCTATTATTTTATTACAGCCCGTGCTTTCTGTATTTCTTTTTATCTCTGGAAATATATTTTCTCTATTTTTGGTTCAAGCTTTTCTCGCTTATTTTACACTTACAGTTACAGTGCATGCTTTTTGCACAAATCTCGAAGTACCTCGGATTCATGACTGCACTCATGCTGCCGCGTTGTCTTCTTCCCATTTCTCGTGCTCTTTCTGCCGCACTATGCACCCAACTATAGTTGTCTTATTATAATAATATATTCTGCCTGTTCTTCTTCAGATTCTGTCGGCCACTGTAGATTCTGTCAGTTTGTTACACGTGTCGCATTTTTGTAACCCCACCTATAACAGTTCTTGTTTTGCTGCAAGGTTATATTTTGCAACTGTCCCTATGTATGCTTCTTCGGCTTGCTATCGTGAAAACCTTACATGTCGCGAAATCATGACATTCTTCGCTTCTGTACACTCTACTTTGCAAGCACCCACGAAAATGGAACACGTCGTGAAATCGTGACACTTTTAGCTTCCTTGCACTCTCCTTGGCTTGCACCCGTGAAAATGGAACATGTCACAAAATCGTGACACTTTTCGCTTCCTTGCACTCTTCTTGGCTTGCACCCGCGAAAATGGAACACGTCATGAAATCGCGACACTTTTCGCTTCCTTGCACTCTTCTTGGCTTGCACCCACGAAAATGAAACACGTCGCGAAATCGTGACACTTTTTGTTGTCGTACACTTTTCTCTGCATGCCTCAACGAAATCGGAACATGTCGCGAAATCATGACGCTTTTCTGCCTTAGCACTGTTCTTTGCCTTTCGCCCAGGAAAATGCAACATGTCGCGAAATCGCGACATCTTTTGCATCCGTACAACTCTCTCTTCATGCACTAGCGAAATCAAGACATGTAGCGAAATCGCTACACTTTTGTTCCTTGTACTTTTCTTTTGCTTCGGCCTCCGAAAATCCAACATGTAGCGAAATCGCTACACCTTTTTGCCTTTGCACTTTCTCTTTGCTTCGGCCTCCGAAAATCCAACATGTAGCGAAATCGCTACACCTTTTTGCCTTTGCACTTCCTCTTTGCTTCAGCCCGCGAAAGTCCAACATGTAGCGAAATCACTACACTTTTGTTGTCGTACATTCTCTCTCCTCTTCGGGTCGCGAAAACCCGACGTGTCGCGATATCGCGACACTTTTCGCCCTTGGCGCTTTTCTTTCGAACATGTCATGAAATCGTGATAGTTTTCTTCCTTAGCACTTTTTCTCCAAACATGTCGTGAAATCGTGACAGTTTTCTTACTTGGCTTCTTTGCTTCCAACATGTCACGAAATCATGACAGTTTTTCATGCACTTTCTCTCTCCTCCGAGATGTCATGAAATCATGACAGTTTTTCATGTGCTTTCTCTCTCCTCTGAGATGTCATGAAATCATGACAGTTTTTCATGTGCCTTCTCTCTCCTCCGTTATGTCGCGAAATCACGACAGAAAACATGTCGCGATATCGCGACAGTTTTCTAACTTGTCTTTTTCTTCGATTTTCTGAATCTGGGCCACTTTTGTTTTTCTAGAAACTTACTGTACATGATCTCACTGACCTCTGAACTCTTGTCCACTGCATCAACTGGTCTGTCTATTTGTGTTGACAACAATGACAATACTTTTTCTGCATCTTGCTCAACAATCTCCCCCTTTGGAATTGTTGGCAACACTCATGCAATTTTTTGTAATTCTTCTGTACTTCTTCTCCCCCTTTGACAATAATACCAAAGGGCTACTGCAGACTCCCCTTGAGTCTATGCACAACATTCTCAGACACATATTGTTATAGTTAGCAAAAATCATGAATGTGAGCAAAACTATAAACATAGGCATAAATGCTCCCCCTGAGAATGTGATCCCAATTGATAGTCAGTTCTTGGGAAATGTGACCACTCCCAACTTACTCCGAAGGTACTCAAAAACTTCCTTGGGTAATGGTTTGGTGAATATATCTGCTACTTGCTTTGTAGTTGGAACAAAATCCAATTTGACCTCTCCTTCTGCAACTTTATCCTTCAAGAAGTGATACCGGATTGCAATATGTTTGGTGCGGGAATGCATAACCGGATTCTTTGAGATGTTAATTACACTGGTATTATCACATTTAATTGAAATTGGCTCTTTGAAATTAATACCCAGATATTTCAGTGTTTGTCTCATCCATAATATCTGTGTACAACATGTTGTTGCTGCAATGTATTCTACTTCTGCTGTGGATAAAGAGACTGATTCTTGTTTCTTGCTGTGCCATGCTACCAATCTGTCTCCAAGATAAAATGCACCTCCACTGGTACTCTTTTTGTCATCTATACATCCTGCCCAATCTGCATCTAAATATGCAATCAGAGTGAAGTCTTTTCCTTTGGGATACCATAACCCATACTCCATAGTACCCTTGAGGTACCTAAGAATCCTTTTCATAGCTGTCACATGAGTCTCTTTTGGACTAGCCTAAAATCTTGCAACCATGCAAACTGCCTGTAAGATGTCTGGTCTGGTGGCTGTCAAATACAACAGGCTCCCAATCATAGATCTGTACATTGTTTGATCAACATCTGGAGATTTGTCATCCTTGCTTAACTTGTAGCCTGTTATCATAGGAGTGCTAACAGGTTTACTATCCTCCATTGTGAACTTTTTCAACATTTCTTTCACATATTTTACTTGAGAAATAAAAATTCCTTTGTCAGTTTGATTAACTTGCAGTCCAAGGAAATATGAAAGTTCACCAATCATAGACATTTCAAATTCTTTTTGCATTTTATTTGCTATGTCTCTACATGACTCACCATTGCTGCTGCCAAAAATTATATCATCTACATAAACAACAAGGACAATAAGATTGTCATTCTCTGTTTTGATATATAAATTGTTGTCCACCATACCTTTCTTGAACCCTTGCTGAGTGAGATAGTTGTCCAGTCTTGCATACCATGCTCTGGGTGCCTGTTTCAAGCCATATAATGCTTTCTTCAGCT
This sequence comes from Wollemia nobilis, assembly GCA_028583015.1. NCBI lineage: Eukaryota > Viridiplantae > Streptophyta > Pinopsida > Araucariales > Araucariaceae > Wollemia > Wollemia nobilis. The sequence goes on from JAQPPZ010002432.1 coordinate 108,734, forward strand.
TGCAAACAAAGTTGGGATTATCATAGAGTTGAAAACCATCTGGTTGTTCAATATAAACTTCTTCTTCAAGATTTCCATTCAAAAATGTTGATTTCACATCCATCTGATAAACTTTGAAATTCCTGTAGACTGCTAAAGCTAGAAATAGTCTGATTGCTTCAAGTCTGGCCACTGGTGCAAAAGTTTCTTCAAAGTCAATCCCTTCAACTTGAGCATAGCCTTTACAGACTAATCTTGCTTTATTCCTTACAACTTGTCCATCTTCATTCAATTTGTTTCTAAAAATCCATTTTGTACCGATTATGTTTTTATTTGCAGGCCTTGGTACTAATTCCCAGGTTTTGTTTTTCTCAATCTGATCAAGTTCTTCATTTATTGACTCCATCCAACTTTCATCTATGCTTGCTTCAACAATATTTTTGGGTTCAATGTTGGATAACAGGGAGTAGTTACTTACTACTCTTCTTCTTGTCTTAACACCAATTGTGGGGTCCCCAATAATTTGCTCTCTGGGATGATTTTTTTGCCAGCTTCCAGTTTTGAATTTATTGTTTTCTTCTACTTCTGAATCAATACTTAAGTCATCTGGGTCAATTTTCTGATTCTCTTCTGCTTCCTTTTCTTCATCTCCTTCAATAGCTTCTTTATAAATAGGGTAGTTTTCTTCACAGCTGACAGTTTGTTTCCTGTCTTCATCAAATTTAACATCAACACTGTCCACAATTTTCTTTAGTCTTTTGTTGTAGCATTTGTAAGCTTTGCTTTTTGATGAATAGCCAACAAAGATACCTTCATCAGCTCTATCTTCAAATTTACCAAGATTGTCTTCTGTTCTTTTGATGTAACACTTGCTTCCAAAGACTTTGAAGTATTTTGTTGTTGCCTTCTTGCCGAACCAAAGCTCATAAGGGGTTTTGCTTTCATGTGTCCTCAACATGCACCTGTTTTGGATGTAAACTATAGTATGAACTGCCTCTTTCCAAAATCTATCTGCAATTTTGCTTTCAGTCAACATTGTCCGTGCCATTTCCTGTACAGTTCTATTCTTTCTCTCTACAACTCCATTCTGCTGAGGTGTCCTTGCTGTTGAAAACTGTCTTTTGATTCCATATTTTTGACAGTATTCTACAAACTCCTCTGAGATGAACTCTCCTCCTCTATATGATCTTAAACATTTGATCCTCTTTCCTGTTTCATTTTCAACTTGGTTTTTGAAAGTCTTGAACATTTCAAAAGCTTCATATTTTTGCTTCAAAAAGAATATCCAGGTCATTCTGGAATAGTCATCTATGCACAACATAAAATATTTATCACCATTTAAACTTTGTGTTCTCATGGGTCCACATAAATCAGTATGAATTAGTTCTAAAGGTTTGCTGGTAAAGTACTCCTTTGATTTAAATGTGGCTCTAGTTTGTTTCCCCTTTTGGCATGAAGCACATATGCTATTTGAAGGTTTGCCAATAGTGGGTATATCTCTTACTACCCTTTTTGAGCTGATTTTTACCAGATTGTCAAAGCTTATATGACCGAGCCTCTTGTGCCACAACCAACTTTCATCTTCCTGTCCAATCATGCAAGATCCTTTTGAAGTCTCTGAGAGAGTATACAGATTTCTAGAAGTCCTCAATCCAATGGCTATCAACTTCCCACTATTTGCTTTTCTTAATTCACAACCCTGCCTTTTAAAAATTACTTCATGACCTTTGTCACAAATTTGACTTATGCTCAGCAAGTTATGCTTCAGACCAATAACAAACAATACTTCTTTAGATTTTATTTTTTCGTCACTTATCTTGACTGATCCTTTGCCAACTATTTTGGCTCCATCATTATTTCCAAATTTTATAGAACCACCTTCATATTTCTGTAATTTCTCAAATTTTTGTTTGTCACCTGTCATGTGACTGGAGCATCCACTATCTAGTATCCATGGTGCAGATTTGTTCTATGCTTTGAATGTTGTCTATACAATCAAGGATTCCTTTTCTTCCTTGGGTTGCTCCTTTTCTCTCCACTCTGGTTTGACTGTAGTTTTGGATACTTGTTTAGCCTTTTCCATTTCATTGACTTGTGCCTATTTTTCGAGAAATTTTTTGTTTTGTTTAAATCCATTTGGTTGATATTTTCTTCCCTGATTTTTATTTCCTGCAAAAGAGCTAAGACAATTTCTTGCAATATGTCCAAAGTTATGACAGTTATAACATTCTACTGCATACTCTATCAAAGGTGAAAAAACATTTCTACTATTGAAATTCCTCTGTCCTATATTATACCTACAATTTGAAATTTTATGACCATAAGCATTGCATTTAAAATAGTAGCCAGAGAAGGAATGATTAAACCTGGGGGCAGATATTTTCTAGTTTGAAGTAGGAGCCATGAATCTTCTCCTTCTTGGATGTGTGACTTTTGTGAATCCATATTTGTCAGTACTCTTCTTGAGTCTGGCATTAATGCTTTCTTTGACATGATTTGTTTTTTCTAGATCAACTCTGATCTTTTCTTCTTTCTTTATGGGTTCTATATTTAAGGCCTTTGAACCCTTTGATGATTCTCCTTCATCGAAGCCCAAACCAAATTTGATGTCGAAAGGCCTTTGGTTATTTAACATTTTATCCAGTTTTATAGTACTGTCTTCAAACTTATGATAACAGCTCAATTTCCTATTCATTTCCTCTAGCTGCATCCTTAACTTAACAATGTCTTCTTCTAGCTTGCTGCATTCATCTGTCTTTACAGTTAATTGTACATCAAGAACTTCAGACATTTTCTTAAATTCATCTGTCTGTACTTTCAAGATGTTTATTATTTCATTGGCATCCTCAAGCTTTCTTGAAATATTTTTATTCTTTTTCCTTTCTGAGCTCAGTTCTTGAAGTGCAGCAACTAACTCACCTTCCAGATAAACTTTAGCATCATCTTCAGGTTTCTCATTACACTCTGGTTTTTCCTCTATTATTCTTTCTTCAAATGCCATGAACAGAGCTTCATCTGCTTCTTCTTTAGAATCCTCATCGGAGCAGTCTTTAGAAGAGCTGACATTCTTGGATATGAAGCTTTTCTTCTTGAAGTTGCTTTTTTTGAAATGTGGTTTCTTCTTCCAGTCACTTCTTTCTTGGTGTGACCCTTCACCACTTTTGTTTTTCTCATTCATAGGGCATTTGGCTACAAAGTGCCCGATGCCTCCATAGTTGAAACACTTAAACAGTAACTTACCTCTGTACTTTCTTTTCCCTTTATTAGTTTCCTAACAAAGTTTGCTTCTGTTTCATCTGAAGATTCTTCATCCTCAGATTCTTGTTTAGCTGTTACAGTTTTGTGCACTTTAAAGGCAGCTTCTCTATCTGTGGGCTTAGTTTGTCCTATTCTCATTTCGTATGTAGTCAAAGAGCCATGCATCTCATCCATGCTAAAAGTATTTAAATCTTTAGCCTCTTCTATAGCAAAAAATTTAGGATTAAATCTTTTGTGAAGAGTTCTTAGTACCTTTTTTACCACAACTGCATCTTCCATTTCCTCTCCGAGTCCTCTAATCGCATTAATGATTCCATTGACTCTCAACATATATGCCTCTATGTTTTCATCATCATTCATTTTTAATGCTTCAAACTGAGCTCGATGCATTTGAAGCTTGGCTTCCTTGATCTTGTCGTCTCCTTCATGAATGCTCTGTAGTTTGTCCCACATGTCTTTTGCTATTTTACAGCTCATGATCCTTATCAGTTCACTGTCTACTAATCCACACATTATAGCATTCTTTGCTTTAGAGTTGTTCTCAAACTTTTTCTTCTCAGCAGCATCTGTTGGAGGAATAGAAGATATTATGTATCCACTGTCTACAGACTCCCAAATGTCATATCCCAAGGCACACAGATAAGTCTGCATCCTGAGTCTCCAGAAAGAGTAATTTGTTCCATCGAACAAAGGGGCTTTGTTGGATGAAAATCCTTCTCCACCAGCCATTGTGATTCTTCCAAGATCACCTTAGCTGATTAAGCTAGTTCAGGAACCTTGCTCTGATACCAATTGATATTCTCACAACGGCACTGAGAGGGGGGGTGAATCAGTGCAGCTATTTAAAATTTAAATCTATAACACTTAATGCTAAAATAATGCTAGCTCAAAAATAGATATAGCAAATACAACAAGAGAGCAACACACAACACAAGATGTAACGAGGTTCACCGGTTTGGCTACTCCTCAAAATAGACTGTTTGGACTTCAATCCAAATCCAACCTTTGCAAAGCTTCAACTTTACAAACCATTTACCAGCACCCACTGGAAGGAGCACCAACCCATGATTTATCTGCTACAACAGAAAGGAGCACCAACCCCTTATTCCAAGCACCAACTTGGATCTCTTATTTTGAATCTTAGATTGACATAAAAAATGCCTTCTCTTTTACAAGACCCTTACTGGTCTATTGCTTACTCAAAATAATCTCATAGAAGCATAAGGAGAATTGTTAGAGACTCAATATGTTCTATTTCTTGCTAAAACCTCTCTTTTAATTTTTCAAGTATAAAACCCTGGTTTCAGTCTTTTTCTATGCTTCTTACAGCACTCTTGCTCAACCTCTCTTTTTGTTTTCAAAAATGAAACTTGGTTGCAGTAACCCTCCTAACTGCATTTTTACATATCTTTATACGGGCTCATAGTTTTCGGCTTATTGCAACGGCTTATTTCAAACGGTTCTACTTTTCCCTCCATTTTGTTGTGTTGATTCCGATGCACTATTACCGCCCATGCTTTCTATGCTGTCTTGGCCTCGAGTCTGTCATCTCACTGCTAACTTACTACTGCATGCATGCTGCCACGTTCTTTCTGCTATGCTATTATAGCCTATGCCATCTGTCCTTTCTCGGCCTGCCATCGCACTGCTGACTCACTACCTCATGCATGCGCTTTCTTGGGTTTTGTATATTTTACTGCAATCTATTATTTTATTACAGCCCGTGCTTTCTGTATTTCTTTTTATCTCTGGCAATATATTTTCTCTATTTTTGGTTCAAGATTTTCTTGCTTATTTTACACTTACAGTTACAGTGCATGCTTTTTGCACAAATCTCGAAGTACCTCGGATTCATGACTGCACTCATGCTGCCGCATTTTCTTCTTCCCGTTTCTCATGCTCTTTTTGCCGCACTGCACACCCAACTATAGTTGTCTTATTATAATAATATATTCTGCCTATTCTTCTTCAGATTCTGTCGGCCACTACAGATTCTGTCAGTTTGTTACACGTGTCGCATTTCTGTAACCCCACCTGTAACAGTTCTTGTTTTGCTGCAAGGTTATATTCTGCAACTGTCCCTATGTATGCTTCTTCGGCTTGCTACCATGAAAACCTTACATGTCACGAAATCGTGACATTCTCCACTTTCGTACACTCTACTTCGCAAGCACCCGCAAAAATGGAACACGTCACGAAATCGTGACACTTTTAGCTTCCTTGCACTCTCCTTGGCTTGCACCCGCGAAAATGGAACACGTCATGAAATCATGACACTTTTCGCTTCCTTGCACTCTCCTTGGCTTCCACCCACGAAAATGAAAAATGTCACGAAATCGTGACACTTTTAGCTTCCTTGCACTCTTCTTGGCTTGCACCTGCAAAAATGAAACACGTCGCGAAATCGTGACACTTTTCACTATCGTACACTTTTCTTCGCATGCCTCAGTGAAATCGAAACATGTCACGAAATTGCGACGCTTTTCTGCCTTAGCGCTATTCTTTGCCTTTCACCCGTGAAAATGCAACATGTTGCAAAATCATGACATCTTTCGCATCCGTACAACTCTCTCTTCATGCACTAGTGAAATCAAGACATGTAGCAAAATCGCTACACCTTTTTCCCTTTGCAATTTCTTTTGCTTCGACCTCCGAAAATCCAACATGTAGCGAAATCGCTACACCTTTTTGCCTTTGCACTTTCTCTTTGCTGTAGCTTCCAAAAGTCCAACATGTAGCGAAATCGCTACACCTTTTTGCCTTTGCACTTCCTCTTTGCTTCAGCCCACGAAAGTCCAACATGTAGCGAAATCGCTACACTTTTGTTGCCATACATTCTCTCTCCTCTTCGGGTCGTGAAAACCCGACGTGTCGCGATATCGCGACACTTTTCGCCCTTGGCGCTTTTCTTTCGAACATGTTGCGAAATCATGACAGTTTTCTTTCTTAGCACTTTTTCTCCAAATATGTCGCGAAATCGTGATAGTTTTCTACTTGGCTTCTTTGCTGCCAACATGTCGCGAAATCGCGATAGTTTTTCATGCGCTTTCTGTCTCCTCCAAGATGTCACGAAATCACGATACTTTTTCATGAGCTTTCTCTCTCCTCCGAGATGTCGTGAAATCATGAGAGTTTTTCATGCGTCTTCTCTCTCCTCCATTATGTCACGAAATCATGACAGAAAACATGTCGCGATATCGCGACAGTTTTCTAACTTGTCTTTTTCTTCAATTTTTTGAATTTGGGCCACTTCTATTTTTCTAGAAACTTACTGTACATGATCTCACTGACCTCTAAACTCTTGTCCACTACACCAACTGGTCTGTTTTTTTGTGTTGACAACAATGACAATACTTTTTCTGCATCTTGCTCAACAATCTAGTGATTTTGAGACATGGAAGACCCCATCATCGGGAAGCTCTACGATCAGAGGCTGATCATATTTGAGAGGAGCCTCTGCTAGTTGATCGATGATGACTTGACCTTTGATGGACTTCTTTCCAATGAATTTGATGTCAAACTCCATCAACAACATGATCCATTTTACCGTGTGGCTACTATGATAAGTACAACTCATCATGTATCGTAATGGATTCTCCTTAGACACAACATACATCGTATTGCTCATCATGTAGTGGCATAGCTTTTTTGTAGCAAATACCACTGCCAAGCATAGCTTCTCGATGTATGCATAGTTAAGTTCATAATTGACCAGGGTGTGGCTAAGATAGTAAGTAGCATGTTCTTTGTGTAGTTCATTTTTTTGGGCTAGCATGGTGCCCAGTGCCACCTCAGTAGTTGAGATGTATAAGTAGAACGACACTCCTGGTCTAGGTGGTGCCAATACTGGTGGTGAAGCCAAGTATTGTTTAATGTCATAAAAGGCTTACTGGCACTCGTCATCCCAGTGAAATGCTATGCCCTTGTGCAATAATTTATTCATGGTTTGGCACTTGTCAGATAACTGCGCTATGAAGCGCTTGATTGACGTGACCTTTCCCTGCAGGATTCTGAGCTGCTTGATGGTTGTTGGAGGAAGCATTTCAAGGATTGCCTTGAATTTTTTTGGATCCACCTCGATGCCTCATTTTGAGACTATGAAACCCAAGATTTTTCTAGATGTGATGCCAAATACGCACTTCTTGGGGTTTAGTCTGACTTTATGTTCAATGAGGCGATCAAGGATCTTGCTTAGGTCATCAAGATGATCTGGGTGCAAAAGATATTTGGCCAACAAATCATCCATGTAATATTTTAAATTTTTATGCATGTGATCATGGAAGATGTATATCATGACACGTTGGTAGGTGGCACCAGCGTTTTTAAGGCCAAATGGCATGACCTTATAACAAAATGTCCCCCAAGGCATTGTGAATGCCATTTTTAGTTGGTCCTTGAGATTGATACAAATTTGATTGTATCCCAAGAAACCATCCATGAGGGAAATAATTTCATGGTCCATTGTAGTGTCTAATAATGCGTCGATGCTAGGCAAGGGGAAATCATCCTTAGGACTTGCTTTTTTTAGATCTCAAAAATTGGTGCATATGCGAATCCTCCCGTCGTGTTTCTTGATGGGCACCATGTTGGACAGCCATGGTGGGTAATCCACATAGATGACAAACTGTGCATCCAACAGCTTTTGTAGCTTGTCTTTGACCATTAAGGCTATTATTGGGTGCATCTTACGTAGTTTTTGCTTGATTGGCTTGATTGTTAGATCAAGCGTTAGATTATGCGTGACTAGCTGTGGGTCTAGCACTAGCATGTCTTTGTAAGACCATGCAAAAACCTCCTTCTTCTCTTTGAGAAGGGCAATGTAATTGGCTTGGTATTCGAGGGATAGACTTACCCCCAGCTTGATGATTTGCAAATTCATTGGATCAAAGCCGATGTATACGTCAGTCATCTCTTCAACTAACATGTGGGACCCATCCTCCAACTGGTGTGGAGTAGGGATCATGTGGATATCATTTGCTGAATTTAGATCTACGTTGGGAACGTCGGGTTCCTCTTCAGCATGGAAGACATCCTAAGTCTATCCTAGGGTGAAATGGAACATCCCACCGCAAGGCCAGTACTCTGATGGGGATGGTGGTGTGTCAGCGCGATCCTAGTCTATAGCATCTAAGTATAGATACAATGGTCGTGTTGGGTTAGCTGGGTTATGGATGGGGGTGGTTAAGTCAATGGAGATCATGTTGATGAAATGATTTTGGTCTCCATTACCGCGGGTGTGGTTACTCAAACATCCTTGGTGATATTTGTGCTCCATATCTAGCTTTGTGGGTACTGGCACAAATGGATCGGCCCTATGTGCCGATAAAAGGATAGGGTATGCCCTTGGCACTTATGGCTCTATAGGGTCTCTGGGCAGAAGGCGTTCTATGTATACCTGAAGTGGCAGGTGCGGTAGTTGGTCCAACTGTGCCTGGTTTAGGTGCCACCTATGCCTTGGCCCCATGTTTAGCTATTCAAACATGTCGTCAATGTTCATGGGGTATTGTTGTTTTCACATATTATTGAGATATGCCATCTCAGTCTTGCCTTCATAATCACTATCAGAGATCCATAGGCCTTCATTGGATCTAATAGTTGTTTGTGACATGTTAGGCTCGTCTTGCTCAAGAAAATTGATCTAGTCCCATCGGGGTTGTTTCACTCTTTGCGGGAGGACCTAATTCTCTTGAGGTGGCCTTTGCTCAATTGGAGAGTTCAATGGGAACATTATCATGAAGCTCTCCTGATAGTCATTTATGGGTGTCACTTGCGAGTGATTGCTATCAGACTCGAAAGGATCCCAAGGTGCTACCTCATACTCTGACTCATCTTCTAAAGACCCTTCTTGGCCTTGTCTATATCCCTATTGTAGGTGAGTCCTCAAAATTTCTCCTTTCTCGATCGAAGGGAAAGGGTTGTTAAGGTCAATAAGGTTGGTTGTCAACAATGGGAGATAATCCCCCAATGTATACGTTGTGTTAGGATTGGCATATGGATCTTGTGCCAACCCATCCTTTTTTCCTAGCCCTAGGCCTTGCATGTTCTCTACCAAGATGTCTAGGGGTAGGGGTGGTTGAGCCCTAATCTTGACTTGTTGTATGGCATCTGATATCTTTGTTGAAAAAGAATGTGCACCCCTTGTTCATACCTTCCCAACCCATATCCATGCCAATTACATTGGCCAAGATATCTCAAATCAAATTCTGGGTTGGACAAATAGTTGACATCCTCAGTAAAGGGCTCTTCATCTTCTTCTTCTTGCATGTAAGGTTCAATGCAATTATCGAGGCCCCCATATACAAAGTTTTTTTGATTTTGTGGGTAGCCTAGAGGAACAATAGTGCTGATGGGGAGGCGAGGTCTCCCCATGTCCTGCATGGACTCAAGTGCGGGTGTTGCTACCTTGTTTCACACTAGATACTCCCCTAGGCCCATATTGGCCATATCAATGATGATCGTTGGTGGTGGAGGGGGAGGGAATGGGAGTTCTTCCTGGGTCCACTCCGTGTAGGGTGAACTAGGCATCTTGACTTCCATTTGTCTAGGCATCTCTTCGGTAGAGATGGATGAGACTAATGGCGGTGCCTCTTCTATGGGTTTCTTCCCCTTATCCTTTGGTATGGCCACCATAGGTGGCATTTTTGGTGAAGGACCAGATGATGAAGATGAACTTGACTGGTGATTTGATGGACTTAATAGTGGGGATGCAAGCGAAATCAGACCCTGTTTGGACGAATTCAATTGGAAGTCCAAATGTTTCGATGGAAGGGTCAATTATGGCATCAGTTGCACCATATTGCAATACTTGAAGGGCTCTAAGTCTACCAGGACTACATGCACCTGCCCTTTGAATGTGTACTTTAAGCACTGATGAGCTATCAAAGGGACACACTTCATGTCCCTGATCCAAGCCGACCCAACAAGATATTATAGGCCATCTCACCTTCCAAGATGTGGTACAATGTAGGAATAGTCTTTTGTCCCACTTGGATGGATAGGACAATTGTGCCAACCGTCGAGCATATCGCATCATTGAATGCTCGAAGAGTATAGGTGGAGGCCATGATGTGAGATGCTAGCAACTTGAGGTGTTTCAAAGCCCTTGTTGTTATTATATTGCTGGACGAGCCAGTGTCCACCAACACCATTTTAAACATAATACCATTGACCCACACAATGATGTGCAGGGGTGGATCTGCCATATCACCAGTCACCAATTTTAGTTCGTCTTCTCTAAATGTGATGATTAGTTTTGTACATCAATTTACATGTCCCATAAAGTTTTTGAAATAGTTTACTTCGTGGGGCTGCAGATCTATGGCTTTTAATATCTCCATTATAGCCTCCCGATGGGGGGATGATTGTTGAATGAGCTCATAGATGGAGAGCCTAGCCGACATAGTCCTTAAACTTTGGGTAAGTCTAGTATGAATCATTGCCATTGGTCTAGGTGGGGGGATTTTGTAGGGTGTTTTTGAGGTGGTGATATTGATGGAACCTCTCCTATATCTGCCGCAGGGGCAACTGTGCTTGGGTACCTCTTGTTTTGAGTCACTATGCTTATCATCCCTACATACCCCTACATGGGGCAGTTCTGTGTCACCTCATTGACTTGAAGGGTTTTTGCCTACGTATCATGGGCAGGTAGGGGGTATTTGAAGACCCCCATATATTGGTTTTTTGGCACTATGGGGTTATCCACCGCCAGCATCTTATTGTCTATTAGGTCTTGCACGAAGCTCTTGAAATTCCAACATGCGTAAAGATCATGTCCTTTCTACTGATCAAATCTATAGTACAAGTCTTCCCTATAGCCCTTAGGTTTTGGTGTGTTGGGGTCTATGGGTCAACTTTCTGGTAGGTTTATCAAGTTTGTCATGGACAAACGGTCAAACAAGGAGTCTTTGGACTCTATGAAGGGTGTGAACTGTTGCCTAGGGTGACACTGTTGATTTTGTTCTTATCGATGATTCTCCTTCTCATAGCTGTCAAGAGGAAATGCCTGATAGTTAGCCTATGAGGGTTGTGTCGTATTTATAGGATTTTGTATATTTATGGCAACCTGATTGACCACAACAGGTTTCAGTTGCATTGATCGAGTTTTGGCATTTTTGGGCCACTCTTTATTTCATGGCTTAGAAATCTTGCCATATTGTATATTGATCTCCTCAATGATTCTAGTTTGTGCTAGGGCTTCCTCAAGAGTGGCATATTTTTGTAGCTGCAATAGCACAGAGATCAATCTCAAACAACTTTTCAAGAAAATTTGGGTCAAGTTGGCCATAGGATGGAGTTAGGAAAGCTTTGAAAGCAATGTCCTCCATCGATTTCGGTAAGCCACCATGGACTCTTCCTCATACTACTTGAGGCTAGCTAGGTCACTTAATGATGCCTTCTTGGTATTAAAGGCAAAACATTCGAGGAACGTGTCCACTAGCTATTCCAGGTTGTTGATGTTATGCTTTGGTAACTGGGTAAACCAATCCGAGACAGGGCCTACGAATGTGGTTATAAATATTCTTAACAGTAAAGCATCATTGTCCTAAATTCCAAAGAATTGGCTCAAGAATATAGTCACGTGCTCTTGGGCATCCTCCTCCCCTCTAAATATTGCCAACTGGGGTAGTTTAAAGTGTTCAGGGTATGGGGGTGTCGGCACTGACGGATGCACAGGGTGACTGCGAAGCTAGCATAAAGTGGGATTTTTGGGCCTAGAAGTCTTGGTCTCCATAGAATCTAAGCACTCTAGCAGCGCTTTATATGCATCAAAGGATTTGATCTCTTTATCCTTGGTTTGCTCCCACTGCGGGTTGCAGGGAACTTGATGCCTATGGAGGGGTAGCCGGACAACATCCCCCCTGCCTTGGTAGGGCATTTAAACCCGCTCTTCTTCTTGCTCATACTACTCATAGGCTTCTTGAGAAGTTCCTAGGTGAGACCTATAAACATGGGTGGGTGCCCACGGAGGGTATCCATCATTGTTTTTGGGAGTGGCTTCCCACTCAGGTCTAGGAGGTCTTGGAAGTAATATTTTATAAGGTCACGGAGACCTGTCTCGCACCAAGGGGTTGTGCCTCTCATATAACTCCATCTTATGCATGTGAGGGGTTGGAACCCTCTCAAGCATAGTGTTTTGGAGCAATTTATCTATCTGACACTGAATGCGCTCTTTGCTAAGGTGGTACAGGTGCTCTAATTGTTGTTGGTCTTGTCTGAGCTATGTGATTTGTGCTTGGCAAGCGGCATGTTTGGAAAATGCCAAGTCAATTTGTTTTGTTGTCTTGTGTTTAGGAAGCCTAGATGCCTCTCCTAAATGTCTATCTCAGTCATGGTGATCCGAGATCTCTATGGGTCGCTTTCCTCTGTCGAGGTTAGCGACATTCACCCGAGGCTCTGGCCTCGATGGGTGATCTTGATACATAGCAGGTGCAGAGGTGCATTGCTCCCACGCTGTGCATTGATCTTAAGGAATGTAGTGGTCTTCCTCATGCTCCCTTTTGTATATGTGAAAGGGGCAAGCAGATTTGGCTTGCCCTATCTGAAGAGCCTTGTGCTTTGGATTTGGCCTATTGTTTTTTATAGTAATAAGGGGTAGATGAGGGATGACGTAATCATGTGGCCCCTCCTTATGGACCCTATGTTGTTCTAACGCTTCATCGTGCGATGGCCACTCATAACGAGTGTCTAAGGGAGCCCTCCCTTCTATTTTGAGTGCCATGTGTATGGCCTCCTCCTGAAAGGGTCTATGCTAAGTGGGAGTACCCCTCAAAGGGGTGCCTCTATAGTCCCATTCTATAATGGCATGATGTGGACTATCTTGTGGGTCAGGCTACCAAGGTGGTATGACCAAGTCCTCGGGACTATATCAAAGGTGACTTGTGCCCCTTTGTACACTTTTCGTAGCTTCTGCCCGTTATTGGGCTCAGCTACGAGTGTACATAATGGTGGTGTTTATCAAAATATGTGTACATTTTTATCTTCTTTAAGATTTTTTATGCTACACTAAACACAATGGGAACACACAATCAAAGCAATGATTATCTTGTTTATGGATTAAAAGTGTTCCCTAAATCTGGTTCAGTGTGTTTTGATTTTTGTTTTGAAAACCTTGTACAAAAATTTTTGTTGTATATGCAATATGAAGGCTCTTATATCTCTCAAAATGGTCACCCCTTCAATATACCACTTCCAGGTCGTTATACCTAACCTCTCTATATACCCACCCTTATGTGACGGAGACTATTGGTACGTGAGAGCAGAACAATACGTGGAACATAGGCGGTACAGAAGGGGAATCGCTCTATTTTGACACCTACCATAGAAGACTTATCCTCATGCACTGGGAATCACCCCAGCTACACTTGGTCAGCTTTCATGAGGATTTATGTCTAGCAATAGTAGTGATCAGGGTTATGTATGAAAAATTCAAGCCAAGGTGGTGATGAAATCCACCGTTGGTCTTGATCAAGTGTTGGGGTTTTACGACCAATGCCTTGATGTTTAGATTATCTTGTGGTGTGTGGGGTTATTTTTATTTGCACAAAGAAAGAAAAACATGCAGCAAAACTCTCCTATGCAAGCAAAGAAACATGAAATGATAGAGACAAAAAATAGAAAATGATAGAAGATGCTCAGAACCCCTACCTCTTCTCTGCCCAAACCAAATGCCTCTGAGTTTCTACTCTAAAATTGCACAGAGAGCTAATCATCCTGGGGTGGGATGAATAATAGATCTGTATTCATCATAGGGTGAGATGAATTCCTATTCGTCCAGGGTGGCATGAATTCCAGCTCTGTATTCATCATAGGATGGCACGAGCAACAGTCTAGTGCATAAAGGATTAACCCCTGCAAGCAAAGAACACAAAAGTTTGATCAAAAACTTGATCTTAAAATCAAGGGACAGTCATCCCACAATTCATCGCCACTGAAATCATGATGATACAGAAAGCACACCAAAATGGAAATGTAATGCTAAGTCCTACAAACGAGAATGCATGAAAAGAGGGAAAACAAACAAACTAAAATGATATTTAAAGCAAGTGTAAAAGTGCGGCCCTTTATTTTATTAATTTTCTCAAAATTGGGTTACAATACATCTCCTCCCTTTTCAGGGGCTAGGAGCGTCGAACATAGTTTGGTTACACCATGAATGATACATTCCCCTTGGGGATCTTCCGCGTGCCCACATTGAAAATGGGTGGACCAAACATCACCGCAACTTGTGTGAATGTGTCTATGGTTCCTTGCTACTCCTTCAGTGTCAAGTTCCTACATTTAGAGAAATATCAAACGGTTAGTAGCACCTGCGGATGGAGAGAAACATGATATCCCCAAGGCCTACGGTTAATGCATGCATTAAATGATTAAAATGATGACTAAAACATATCAGAATGAGCTGAAATTTGGATAGAGCCAAGAAAACATTACCATGAACCCACTTCAAAATGAACAGTAAATAAATCTACCATAGATTTCTAATCACTCTAGGGTGGGACGATTAGGACTATCATAAGCTGTCAGAAGGCGACCTCCTAAATGTCCCATCCAGAGGCCTCCAAAACACTTTAAAAGTTGGGGTTAGGCAAAATGGGTCATTTTGGAATGACTCAAAAGGTAGGATTTTGCAAATTTGGCCTCAATTGCCCTATATTTGATGATGCTCCCTTTATGTTAGTGAAAGCGAGAAATGATAAAATCATATCCAAAACTTATCAGAATCACATGAAACTTGAATAACAGCATATGTAAATAACCTAAAATCAAATGCAAAAGAAACGGTAAGGAAATCTACCACAAATTTCTAATCACTATGGGGTGGGGCGATTAGGACTACAGTGGTGGGGGAGCACCCGGGGGCAGGACACCCGCCTTTTGGGGCTTGGTTTCGGCACCAATCCACTTGGGATGGCTCCAAAACCTCTTATGGGGTTATGTCAGAATATTTTGTGGGGTATTGTTGTTAGTATTACAATGACACTAAGAGGGGGGGAGTGAATCAGTGTAGCTCTATAAACTTAAATTTAAAGCTCTTAATACCACAACAATTAAAACTTATTACTAGATACAACAAGTATAACAAACGAGCATCACACAACACAAGATTTAACAAGGTTCACCAATGTGGCTACTCCTCAAAAATTGACTGCTTGGACTACCATCCAAATCCATCCTTTGCAAAGCACCAACTTTACAATCAATTTACCAGCACCCACTGTAAGGATCACCAACCCCTTATTTATCTGCACCAATAGAAAGGAGCACCAACCCCTTATTTATCTACACCAATAGAAAGGAGAACCAACCCCTGATGCCAAGATGCAACCTAGACTTCAATTTGAATCTATAAGTTTGACAGTAAGATACCTTTGCTTTTGCAAGACCCTGACTGGTCTTCTTCACCTTTGCTTTCTCTGTGCACTCTGCTCTCTCTGCATAATCACTTCGCACACTCTGCTTCGTTACAGTCGAACTTCACGATCATATTCTACCTTTTGCGCACTCTACTCTCTTTGCAAATTTTTCACTTAGCACGATTCAACACAACTTGCTCTCTGCACACAACAACTGTATTTCACACACACTCCACCATATCGTCAATTATCCAAACAACCATCCTTTTATAACAATATTTTTTATGATGAAAACCCTAATCTTAGTCGGTTGTAAATCCTAATCTTAGTCGGCTTTCATAACAACTATAAACCCTAATTTTAGTTGGTTGTCATCAGTCTTCGTTGGATTCAACTCAAGAAGATGTTTTGTTTATCCATCGCTTGATGATTTCATTCTGGACAGACCCTGTAACCGCCATACTAACTTTTGATCACTCTTTGTATTTTAGCAATATGAAATCACTCTGTAACTGCCCCTATAAATGTCGTAGTGATGTCGGTCCACTATCATACTTCTCATTTCAATCGGGTTCTCCTTCTTGACTTGCGCATTTATGAACTATCATGAAATCATGACATTTCTGCCTCTATAGCTTCTTTTATTGCTATTGCCACGAAAATACATGTCGCGATATCATGACACTTTCACCTTCGTACACTTTCTCTATTCTTTTGTCACAATATCGTGACATTTTTTCCTCCACAAACTTCATCTTTTCTTTTGTCATGATATCACGACATTTTCGCCTCCGTATACTTCGTCTTTGCTTTTGTCATGATATCACGACACTTCTACTTCCATAGACTTCGACTTTGCTTTTTTCATGATATCGCGACACTTCTGCCTCTGTAGTCTTCAACTTAGCTTTTGTCATGAAATCGTGACACTTCTGCTTCCATACTTAGCTTCTTTGCTTTTGTCACAAAATTGTGACACTTCTGCCTTTGAATTCTTCTTCTCTACTTTTGTCGTGAAATCACGACACTTCTACTTTTATACTTTACTTCTTTGCTTTTGTCATGAAATCGTGACACTTTTGCTTCCAAAGTCTTGCTTTCTACTTTTGTTGTGAAATCATGACAGTTCTGCTTCCGTATGCTTCCTCTCTTTCTTTTGTCATGAAAATATGACATGTCGTGATATCGCGACACTTTTCAAACTTACTTTCTCTCTCCTGTTTTAGTCGCGAAAATGTGACATGTCGCGAAATCGTGACACTTTTCTTACTTGTTCTCTTTCTTCGAACTTGTCATGAAATCGTGACACTTTTTCCTGCTTTCTCTTTCTCTTCCAACATGTCGCGAAATCGCGATAATTTTTCCACTTGCCTTTTTCTCTTCCAACATGTCGCGAAATCGCGACAGTTTTTCCTGCTTTTTCTCTCTCTTCCAACATGTCACAAAATCGTGACAGTTTTTCCTACTTTTTCTCTCTCTTCCAACATGTCGTGAAATCACGACAATTTTTCTTGCCTGCTGTATATGTCGCGATATCGCGACACTTTTTTTACTTGTATTTTTTCTTTGATCTTTTGCATATGGGCCACTTTGGTCTTCTTGGAAAATCACTGTACATACTCTGAATAACCTTTGAACTCCTATCTTCTGCATCTGAATAGCTTTTGAACTTCCTATCCACTACATAAATAGATCTATCTGACTATGTTGACAACAATGACAATATTGTTGCTGCACCTTGCTCAACAATCTCCCCCTTTGGAATTTTTGGCAACACATGTGCAATTTCCTGTAACTCTTCTCCCCCTTTGACAATAATACCAAAGGGCTACTGTAGACTCCCCCTGAGTCCATGCACAAAATTCTTAGGAAAAATTTATTACACTTAGAAAAAATCATGAACATGAGCAAAAAGATAATCAAATACTTAAATGCTCCCCCTGAGAATGTGATCCCTGTAGATAGTCAATTCTTGGGAAGTGTGACCACTCCTAATTTATTGTGAAGGTACTCAAAAACTATCTTGGGCAATGGTTTTGTGAAGATATCTGCTACTTGATCTATAGTTGGAACAAAATCCAACTTAACCTCACCTTTCACAACTTTCTCCTTCAAAAAGTGATACCTGATAGCAATGTGTTTTGTGCGTGAATGCATAACTAGATTCTTGGAGATGTTAATGGCACTAGTGTTATCACACTTAACTGATATTGGCTCACTAAAGCTAATACCAAGATCTTTCAGGGTTTGTTTCATCCATAATACCTACGTACAACATGTTGTCGCTACAATATATTTTGCCTCTACTGTCGATAAAGAAACTGACTCTTGTTTCTTACTCTGCCACGCAACCAATTTGTCTCCAAGATAGAATGCACCTCCACTAGTACTCTTTCTATCATCGACTCCTCCTACCTAATCTACATCTAAATACAAAATAAGGGTGAAGTATTTACCTTTCGGATACCATAACCCATACTCCATAGTACCCTTGAGGTACCAAAGAATCCTCTTCACTGCTGTCACATGAGTCTCCTTGGGATTAGCCTAAAATCGTGCTACCATGCATACTGCCTGCAAAATATCTGGTCTAGTAGCTATCAGGTACAGTAAGCTCCCAATCATAGATCTATACATGGTTTGATCAATAGGTGGAGATTTGTCATCCTTGCTCCACTTGGAACTTGTCATCATGGGAGTGCTAATTGGCTTACAATCCTCCATTGTGAACTTTTTTAACATCTCTTTCACATATTTAACTTGAGAAATAAATATGCCCTTCTTATTTTGATTAACTTGCAACCCGAGGAAATACGAAAGTTCACTAATCATTAACATTTCAAATTCTTTCTGCATCTTATTTGCTAAATATTTACATGACTCATCTTTGCTTCTGCCAAATATGATATCATCTACGTAAACAACAAGAAAAATAATATGCCTATTTTCTATTTTGACATACAAATTACTATCCACCATACCTTTCTTAAACCCTTGTTGAGTGAGATAGTTGTCTAGCCTTGCATACCATGCTCGGGGTGCCTGTTTTAAGCCATATAATGCTTTCTTCAACTTGCAAACCAAGTTGGGATCATCACCAAGTTGGAAACCATCTAGTTGCTCAATATAAACCTCTTCTTCAAGTTTCCCATTCAAAAATGCTGATTTCACATCTATTTGATAAACTTTGAAATTCTTGTAGATTGCTAAAGCCAGAAACATTCTAATTGCCTCTAGTATAGCTACTGGTGCAAAAGTTTCCTCAAAGTCAATGCCTTCAACTTGTGCATAACCCTTACATACCAATATTGCTTTATTTTTGACTACTTGTCCATCTTCATTCAATTTGTTTCAAAAAATCCATTTAGTCTCGATTATATTTTTATTTGCAGGTCTAGGTACTAACTCCCAAGTTTCATTTTTCTCGATCTGATCTAATTCTTCATTTATTGCCTTCATCCAACTTTCATCTTTGCTTGCATCAGCAACATTTTTGGGCTCAATGTTGGATAATAGAGAGTAGTTACTTACTACTCTTCTTCTTGTCTGAACACCAACTTTGGGGTCTCCAATTATTTGCTCTCTAGGATGATTTTTCTACGCCTGTTTTGAATTTCTTATTTTCTTCCACTTCTGAATCACAACTTAAATCATTTGAGTCAATTTTTTGTATCTTTTCCGTTTCGTTTTCCTCATCTCCTTCAATAACCTCTTCATAAATTGGGTAGTTCTTTTCATAGCTAATTACTTGTTCTCTACCTTCATCAAATTTAACATCGACACTATCCACAATTTTCTTTAGCCTCTTGTTGTAGCATTTGTAAGCTTTGTTTTTTTGACGAATAACCAACAAAAATACCTTCATCCGCTCTATCTTCAAACTTACCAATATTATCTTCAATTCTTTTGATGTAGCACTTGCTGCAAAAAACTTTGAGGTATTTTGGTGTTGCCCTTTTACCGAACCACAACTCATAAGGATTTTTGCTTTCATGTGTTCTCAGCATGTACCTATTTTGGATATACACCGTAGTATGGACTACTTCTTTCCAAAATCTGTCTTCTACTCTACTTTTAGCCAACACAGTTCGTGCCATTTCCTGCACTGTCCTGTTCTTTCTTTGTACCACTCCATTCTACTGAGGTGTTATGGCTGCTGAAAACTATCTCCTAATACCATATTTTTCACAGTACTCTGTAAACTCCTCTGAAATGAATTCTTCTCCTCTATCTAATCTTAAAAAATTGATCCTATTTCCTGTTTCATTCTCAACTTGGTTTTTGAAAGTCTTGAACATTTCAAAAGCTTCTAATTTATGCTTCAAGAAAAATATCCATGTCATTCTAGAATAGTCATCCATGCACAACACAAAATATTTGTCACCATTTATGCTTTGTGTTCTCATGGTTCCACATAAATCAGTGTGTATTAGTTCCAAAGGTTTTCTTGTGTAGTACTCTTTTGTTTTGAATGTGACTCTAGTTTTCTTCCCCTTTTGGCATGAAGCACAAATGTTGTTTGCAGGTTTGCTGATGGTGGGAATATCTCTCACTGCCATTTTTGAGTTGATTTTTACTAGATTATCAAAATTGATATGACCGAGTCTCTTGTGCCACAACCAATTTTATTCTTCCTATCCAATAAAACAAGATCCTTCTGAAGTCTCTGAGAGCGTGTACAGGTTTCCAGATGTCCTTGATCCAGTTGCTATCAATTTTCCACTATTTTTTTTTCTGATTTCACAACCCTGCTTCTTAAAACTACTTCATGACCTTTATTACAAATCTGACTTACGCTCAACAAGTTATGTTTCAAACCATCCACAAACAAGACTTCTTTTGACTTAATTTTTTCGTCACTAATTTTAACTGAACCTTTGCCAACTATCTTAGCTCCATCATTATTTCCAAACTTTACTGAACCACCTTCATATTTCTGTAACTTCTCAAATTTTTGTTTGTCACCTGTCATATGACTGGAGCATCCACTATCAAGTATCCATGGTACATATTTATTTTGTGCTTTAAATGATATTTGTACGATTAAGGATTCCTTTTCTTCCTTAAGTTGCTCTTTTTATTTCCACTCCATTTTGATAGTAGTTTTGGGCTCTTTTTTTGCCTTTCCCTTATCAATAGCTTGTGCATGTTTTTCGAGAAGTTTTCTATTTTGTCTCATCCTATTTGGTTGAAATTTTCTTCCCTGAAACTGATTTGATGCAAATGTACTTCTACAGTTTCTTGCAATGTGCCCAAAATTATGATAGTTATAACATTCTACTTGTATAATTCATTAGAGGAGAAAAAGCATTTCTACTGGTGAAATTCCTTGGTCTTACATTATATTTGCAGTCTGAGATTTTATGTCCATAGCCATTGCATTTAAAACAAAAACTAGAAAAGGGATAATTGAACCTGGGTGATGGTCTTTTCCATGTTGCCATAGGAGCCATAGGTCTTCTTCTTCTTTGATGTGTGATATTGGTGAATCCATCATTGTCAATTCTCCTTTCGTGCCTGGCATTATTGCTTTCTTTTGCATGAGACATTTTTCCTTGATCAACTTGTTTCTTATATTCATTCTTTATGGATTCTACATTTCTGGCCTTTGATCCATTTGATGATTCTCCTTCGATGAAACCCAGACCAAATTTGATGTCTGTAGGCCTTTGGTCATTTATAATCTTATCCAGCTTCATATAACTTTCTTTGCATTTGTGATAGCAACTAATTTTGTGATTCATCTCTTCTATCTGCATTCATAAACCAACATTCTCTTCTTCTAGTTTGTAGCAATAATCTATTTTCATGGTAATTTGTACTTCGAGATCTTCAGATATTTTCTTTTATTCTTGTCTGTACTTTCATACTGGTTATGATTTTGTTTGCATCCTCAAGATTTTTTGAAATTTTCTTATTCTTTTTTCTCTCTATTTTCCACTCTTCAAGTGCAAATATCAACTCACCTTCTAGATCTACTTCAGCCTCAGGGTTTTCACCACATACTTCAGAGTTCACTCCTTCTTCATTTTTTGATTTTACTTCTTCAAATGCCATGAAAAGAGCTTCACCTATTTCCTCTTTAGAATCCTCACCGGAGCTGTCTTCTGTTGAACTGGCATTCCTGGAGATGAAACTTTTCTTCTTGAAGTTGCCTTTTTTGAAATTCATTTTCTTCTTCCAGTCACTTCTTTCTTGGTGCGATCCTTCATCATTTTTTTTCTTCTCATTAAGTGGACATTTAGTCACAAAATTCCCAATGCCTCCATAGTTGAAACATTTAAACGGTAGCTTTCCTCTGTATTTTTCTTTTCCCCTTTTTAGTTTTCTAACAAAGTTTGCTTCCATTTCATCTGATGTCTCTTCTTCCTCGGACTCTTGTTTTGCATTTTTATTTTTAAGGGCTTTAAAAGCTTCTTCTCTGTCTGTGGGTTTAGATCTTCCTATCCTCATCTCATATGCAGTCAAAGAACCATACATCTCATCTATACTAAAATAATTTAAATTTTTAGCTTCTTCTATCGCTGAGACTTTAGAATCAAACCTTTGAGGAAGAGATCTTAATACCTTTTTCATGATGGTAGAGACTTCGATATCCTCACTGAGTCCTCTGATCGCATTAATGATTCCATTAACTCTTAATATATGCCTCAATTTTTTCATCGTCATTCATCTTTAATGCTTCGAACTAAGCTCGATGTGTCTATAACTTGGCCTCCTTGATATTATCATCTCCTTCATGAATACTCCTTAGTTTGTCCCATATTTATTTTACCATTTTATAGCTCATGATCTTTACTAGTTCACTATTTGCTAATCTACACATGATAGCATTCTTTGCTTTTGAGTTATTTTCAAACGGTTTCTTTTTGTCAGCCTCTTTTGGAGGAGTGATGGGTATTGTGTATCCACTCACTACTGAATCCCAGATGTCATATCCTAAAGCACATAGATTTATGCATCCTGATTCTCTAGAATACGTAATTATATCCATCAAACAATGGTGCTTTTTTTTATGAGAAGCCTTCACCACCTATCATTGTGTTACTTCTAAGATCACCCTAGCCGGTTAAGCTTGTATATGAACTTAGCTCTGATACCAATTGTTAGTCTTACAATGACATTAAGAGGGGGAGGGGTGAATCAATGTAGCTCTATAAACCTAAATTTATAGCTCTTAATACTGTAACAATTAAAACTTATTACTAGATACAAGTATAACAAATGAGCATCACACAACACAAGATTTAACGAGGTTCACCAATGTGGCTACTCCTCAAAAATTGACTACTTGGACTACCATCCAAATCTAGCCTTTGCAAAGCATCAACTTTACAATCAATTTACCAGCACCCACTATAAGGAGCACCAACCCCTTATTTATTTGCACCAACAAAAAGGAGCACCAACCCCTTATTTATCTACACCAATAGAAAGGAGCACCAACCCTTGATGCCAAGCTACAACCTGGACTTCAATTTGAATCTATAAGTTTGATAGTAAGATACCTTTTCTTTTGCAAGACCCTGACTAGTCTTCTTCACCTTTGCATTCTCTATGCACTCTGCTCTCTCTGCATAATCACTTTGCACACTATGCTTCATTACAGTTGAACTTCATGATCGTCTTCTCCCTTTTGTGCACTCTACTCTCTTTGTGAATTTCTCACTTAGCACAATTCGACACGACTTGCTCTCTACGCACAATGACCGTATTTCACACACATTCCACCATATCATCAATTCTCCAAACAACCCTCCTTTTATAACAATATTTTTTATGATGAAAATCCTAATATTAGTCGGTTGTAAATCCTAATCTTAGTCAACTTTCATAACAACTATAAACCCTAATTTTAGTCGACTTTCATCGGTCTTCGTCGGCTTCAACTCAAGAAGATGTTTGGTTTATCCATCGCTTGATGATTTCATTCTGGATAGACCCTGTAACCACCATACTGACTTTTGATCACTCTTCATATTTTAGCAGTATGAAATCACTCTGTAATTGCCCTTGTAAATGTCATAGTGATGTCGGTCCACTGTCATACTTCTCATTTCAGTCGGGTTCTCCTTCTTGACTTGCGCATTTACGACCTGTCACGAAATCGTGACATTTCTGCCTCTATAGCTTCTTTTGTTGTTGTTGCCGCAAAAATACATGTCGTGATATCATGACACTTTCACCTTCATATGCTTTCTCTATTCTATTGTCGTGATATCACAACATTTTTGCCTCCACAGAATTCATCTTTTCTTTTGTTGTGATATCGTGAAATTTCCACCTTCGTATACTTCGTCTTTGCTTTTGTCATGATATCGCAACACTTCTAATTCCATAGACTTCAACTTTGCTTTTGTCATGATATCGCGACACTTCTACCTCCGTAGTCTTCAAATTAGCTTTTATCATGAAATTGTGACACTTCTGCTTTCGTACTTAGCTTCTTTGCTTTTGTCATGAAATCGTGACACTTCTGCCTTCAAAGTCTTCTTCTCTACTTTTGTCATGAAATCATGACACTTCTGCTTTCGTACTTTACTTCTTTGCTTTTGTCATGAAATCATGACACTTCTACTTTCGAAGTCTTGCTTTCTACTTTTGTCACAAAATCATGACAGTTCTGCTTTCGTACGCTTCCTCTCTTTCTTTTATCGCAAAAATGCAACATGTCGCAATATCGTGACACTTTTCAAAATTACTTTCTCTCTCTTATTTTAGTCATAAAAATGCGACATGTTACGAAATCGTGACACTTTTCTTACTTGTTCTCTTTCTTCGAACTTGTCACGAAATCACAACACTTTTTCCTGCTTTCTCTTTCTCTTCCAACATGTCACGAAATCATGACAGTTTTTCCACTTGCCTTTTTCTCTTCCAACATGTCTCGAAATCGCAACAGTTTTTCCTACTTTTTCTCTCTCTTTCAACATGTCATGAAATCATGATAGTTTTTCCTTCTTTTTCTCTCTCTTCCAACATGTCGTGAAATCGTGATAGTTTTTCTTGCTTTTTCTCTTTCTTCCAACATGTCCCAAAATCATGATAGTTTTTCTTGCATGCTGTATATGTCGTGATATCGTGACACTTTTCTTACTTTTATTTTTTCTTTGATCTTTTGCATATGGGCCACTTCGGTCTTCTTGGAAAATCACTGTACATACTCTAAATAACCTTTGAACTCTTGTATTCTGCATCTGAAAAGCTTTTGAACTTCCTTTCCACTGCATCAACAGATCTATCTGACTGTGTTGACAACAATGACAATACTGTTGTTGCACCTTGCTCAACAATTGTGGCCAACTATTCAGGTGTGGGTCTGGATTGTGCTTCCAATAATCACCCAATAACCTCCCTTCCAAAAGAGAGATCAAGGATGTAAAAATAACAAGCGATGGGTGAGGATGTAATTCAACAGCACTCCGTTGCTCTAAATGCTCCTACTCTATTATTTTTTGGGGGTGAGAAGACTCACCATTTTATAGACCTAGGGTCTCTCTCTTTGAATGCGCATGCAAGGGTGCCACTTGACTTGCTTGTCCTATTTTGGGAGAAAATATTCTTCCCTGATTTAGAGTCTCCTTGCATGAGGCCTCCATGATCAAGGCATGATTGATTGAAGTCCCTCTCTCAGTTTTGAAGCCATTCCTCACAATTCCATGCCCTAAATGCACAGTTAAGTGACGGACCTGTCGAGGTTTGACTTTTTACTGGTCAAACCTACTAATCATCCCACCCTGGGATGAATGTTGATAATCATCCCGGGATGGGACGAATACCAGTTTGTAATCGTCCCAAGGTGGGACGAGTAGGGAGCAAAGTGCTGAAAAGGTGCCAAATTGACCTCTGACCTTCCAAAACTATTGTGGGAGTGGTAAGACCACTGTTTAACCTCTGGTGGCTGCCCTAGGGGCTATGTATGTCAATTCGATCAGTGCTTGTTGTCACCTAATCAGATTGGTGCTATTTTTGTGTCTAAAAATACTCTTTATTTGACTTCATTAAAAGCTAATAGGAAAATAGAATAGGAATCTATGAATTAGTCAGCAATTGTTGTAACAATCAAATAGTCAATAAAGTGTAGCATTTTCAAACCAATTTATTTTGCAGTCTTTCATGTTAATTTGATCTTATAATTTAGCTTAGTATTTTTTGAGTTTAAAATTATTGCTAGACCTAAGGGCAAGGGTCCACTATCGAGGCTGGTGGAGGGAAAGTTGTACTATAATTGTAGGTTTTTATAACTATTTTTTGCCATTTCTTGCAATAGATTAAATACTTTTTTGCCCTATTTCTTTCTTATTTTCCCCCTATTTTCACATGTTTATATTTTGTCTCCTTCATAGCTAGATAATTTACATTTATATTTGTATTTTATACTTATGTTAAAGCATTCTTATTTTAGCATTTTGTTTATAATTTCAGCATTCGAGTTCTATTTCATTGTTTTAATTTAGCAACATTTAAATTTCCAGGCATGTTACATTTTTGTCCTTTCCATTTTAGCACATTATTTTTTTGTCATTTCCATTCTATAAAATGCAATTTAGCATCTTTCTTTCTTTAGGAAGTTCAATAACTACAATTAGTTAGTTTCTATTTTAGCAAGTATGCTATTTAGTTTTATTTTTGCAAAGACATTGTGATTCCCTATTTTCATTTAGTAGCCTAGTGCTCTAGTTTCTAAGCCATAATTCCAAAAAAAAAAAATATCGTATATGACCTTGGATTCTTCCTTGGATTGATAATTGAAAATAAAATAGGAACATTAAAGATACCCATTATTTTTGGCATCATTTTTGGGAAAAAATTGGCATTGTTAGAGAACAAATAATTTTTTCAATTATTGTCTTATGAAGTTTCAAAAACCATAAAAATAACAAAAACTAAACCAACAACTCTACATAAAAATAGTCGCATTGCTTGGTATTGTATCTAGGATATTGGGTCATAATAATAGGATTTGTTTCTTTAAAATAATGTATAAATAGGTTTGTAGCACCCTAAAATTGGCGCAGTAAAATTGGAATAATTACATTCACCTTAGTAAATAAATTTAAATTCAAATTTAACCTCCCAAACCGCCCGTTAACCATCGAGAAACCCGTTTCCTCCTTTTTCGTGCCATTTTTAGCAGTTGTTTTGACCGTTTGACGATATCGTCTCCGATCAGACGATATCGCCCCAGATTTGACGATTTCGTCTGGACTAGAACGTCCAGACGATTTCGTCGCAAAACTGAATTTGCATAGTTGGAATCCGTTCCAACGGGTCTCCAATCCGGGCAGAAGCGTGTCTGCGCCGTTGGGACCCTTCCCCCGTTGGAGATCTCCCAAATTGGGATGATCTCCAACCTCCCAACAACTATCCTATGCCTATTTAACTCTAAGACTTTTCCCTCCCCAACCCCTGGCTGAATTTTTATGCAAATTGAACCCTTATGCTCTAAAACATCGTAATTCATATTTTGCATTAGTCCTATAGTCATTTCATTGCAGGTACACCATTGGTTTTCGGCCGGAGCCAGCACCTATCGCGGTCGACGAACTCTGTCAAGATCGGAGGCGATCTCGTCAAATTCGGGACGATCTCGTGCGATGCGAGACGATTTCAGCTACGACACACATCGAGGCAATCAGTGCCTGGAGTTTGCTCTTCTGTCTCTTTTTTCTGTCATTTTATGCTATAAATTAGATTGTTTATTCAGTTTTTATACTATATTGCATTTGGAGTTCACCCATTTTGTCTAGTTTGCATATTAAGATCATATTCTGCTATCTAAACACAGTGATTTGCATTTACTTTTGTTCTTGTATATTGTTCAACACTCATATTCTTGTTTCATATAGTTTGCCCCTGTTTGCAAAATAGAATTTCTTGTATTTCGCATCTGTTTGCTGTTTTGCGGGTCTACGATGAATTCGTCGACGAATTCGTCGGATTGCGACGATCTGTCGGTTTAGACGATTTTATCAAATTGAAGGCGATTCTGTTGAATTGCGAGACGATCCAGTCGCTTCAAGCTTCAGAAACTCCATCAGACTTCCGGATCAGGTAATCTTCATTGGCCTCCTGCAAATTCTCTATTTCTGTTTACTATATGCATTTAAATTGCATTTTCATGTAGTTTAAGTTAGAATCATTCGGCCAAACCTAGGATGAATGTTTAAAAATAAAACGAACTCATCAAAACTCATTCCCAAAACCTAGGCGTGGAAACTGCCGTCAAATGTTTCCTGGTGAACCCACCATCCATCGAAAAATCACCAAAATGCACCTCCCTTGAGAGGCGGGACCTTCGCAAAGTCCTCTCGTCCGAGGTACCGCACCATCCTTTTCCCATCCTCCTTAGGGGCGCGGATCCAATAGCCTGAAGGTAGGGGTGCAAAAAATTTGGAGCGATACATTTTGGTGAACCCGACGTGAATGCATCATAACCTTTTGAACAAAAACAAACAAAGACAAAAAAAAAAAAATTAGAACAACTAAAACTTAGATGCATTTTAAAACATTTAAGGTTCAAAATCATGTTTAGATGGTAGCTCCTAAAAAGAGGTTAGCAGTTACTATAAACGTAGTAAACCAATTAGCGGCCATAGAAGTTAATTCTGTCCTTAGTGTCCATGAAGCAAGTAGAAATCAATCCTTGTGGGACGAGCTTATCGGGAGACTTAGTATCATTTCATCTAGGTCCACACAACTTAAGCAGATTAAGAGGCTAGTCTTGGATAGAATCCTGGATCCTCATCAATTAGTGTTCTATCATGAACTTGAAAGAGCTTGCCATAGGTGGTTAGCCTATGGGAGAGCTTTAGTATCTTCGAGTTGTTCGGCTTCGAGGAATACCTCGAGAATGCGGACATTGTACACCGATTCCTAGGCCTTGTAGAGGACCAAGAAGTTGTTCTCAGAGATAGGGAAAGATGGAGTAGAGTTCCGAGCTGTGCTATATCGGAGTATTGCCATGAGCTTTACTTTTATCAACCGGCATCCGAGATAGACAATATCACCATAGCCCTTTTCATCAAATTCTTAAAAGAAAACTTTCAATTTGAAGAAGAACATTTCATGACCCACTGAACGACTTGAACCTATTAATGATATTCATAAATTATTCATAGAAGATTAGTTCATCTACTTTCAGCCTTATTATTATTGTGTGCATTTATTGTTTCATTTGCTGTCTTTATTATATTGTTTCAAAGAAAAACTAAAAATCAAAATCAAAAATAAAAAAAACATAGTAAAAAACTTAAACATTTCATTTACAATATTGCATTAGGTATATATAAATATATACCTTTTAATTTGTTGCATATATATATATATATATATATATATATATATATATATATATATATATATTTGCTGAAATCAAAACTTAGCACCATGACTAAACTTAGGAATGGTAAAGAAATTTTAGGAGAAGGAGAAGATTGGCTACAAAATACAACTGAAAACCCAAATGTCCTTCTTGGAGATACAAATCCGGAAGGTGAAACTCTAGGTCAATCGAGATGAAGACTTAGGTGAAGATAAGGAACAAGAAGGAAGTGTTAAAGAATCTTCGTCCCCTAGAATAGCTCCAAATGGAGGCATCACTTTTGACAACGCAGAACATTTTCAAAAATTTCTTAATCAACATATCGACGTCCTTAATGTGGCTAGTCCGTATTGATAAAGGGGAAATTAGTGATGCTCAAACAGCCTTAGAACGGGCGCTTGATATGCAAACTAATCCCTTGTCTTTCATTGATCAAGAAAGTGATAAGGGTGGACCATCTAATGCGAATATGGTCACTATAGCCCAAGCCATGACCAAACAACAGGTCACCCAACCTCCTAAGCAACCTGTTACTCAACCTAAAATCACTCCCGCACAAAAGAAAATTCCCTTCACTACTTCCTTCCTCCAAACAGTTGAGCAAAATGCTTTAAATAGACAAAAATCTAAAACAAAGCCAAATACAAACTTTCAACAATCTACAATACAACACAATCCAACTTCAAAACTCCTCCATAATATTTTTCCTACCAATGTTTTACACAATAGTAACATGGCATCTAATCTGCATGTTCCTCCATCCTACGCCCATAACACTTATGTCAATGCCCCACCGAATCAATATGGGGGGCAAACTAGTAGTTTGGAAGCTATGGTGAAACAATTGGCTTCACGTATGGACCAGATAGATCCCTACCGTCCCTCGTATAATTATCGAGAGATTTGTAGCCAACCATTGGATCCCATAGTGGTAGCTCAACCATACCCTAAACATTTTCCCATGCCCGTCCTGCCTATCTATAAAGGAACCGAAGATCCCATAGAACATCTTCGCATGTTTAGGATAGCATGTCACGACATATCGCATAACGACTTGCTATTACTAAAAATGTTCCCCAAAAGTTTAGGTGGAATGGCGTTAGAGTGGTATTATCAATTGCCCACTCATTCCTTAAGAAACTTTGAAGAAACAGTTGAGTCATTTGTTCATCAATTTAGTGCCTACATCGAGAGGCATGTAACTATTAAAGACCTATACAATTTAAAACAAGATAAAGACGAATGTTTTGCTGATTTCTTAGCAAGATGGAGACAATTGACGGGAAAAGCTGCACTTTGTGCTACCCTATAGGGAAATGTTAGACATTTTCATTAACAATTTACAAGAACAACTTTCTTATGAGCTATCAACGACTACTTTGACTACCTTCGATCAAGCTATAGACTTAGCTCGAAGAGTAGAAGATGCCCTCATTAGGAGAGGCCAACTTAGAAAGAAGGATGATGAGAAAACATCTAGAAATCAATATAAAAACAAACGGGTTGTCGGTGATGGAGTCAGCGAGCGAGAAATGTTGCTAATGTCAATGCAACAAAAACAACAAGAAAAATTCATCTTGAAACCTCTGATAAGCCTCCTCGAGAGTTCACTAGATTAAACCAACCTTTATCAACTATTTTACCTCAACTTCTTGAAAGAGGTTTAATCCAAGCTGCCGACTATCCAGGAACCGACCCAAGCATACCCGGATATAGAGCTGATTTACCTTTGTGATTTTCATAGAGGTCCTGGACATTCTACCAACGCTTGTAAGAGATTGAAACATAAAATACAAGATTTGATTGACAATAATGAAATGGAAGTGCAAGCCTTCCAACCTAAACAAAACCCTCCTAATAATACCCAAAAGACTTGTTCCCCAAAATCAAAATCGAGAATGCCAATCAAACTTTAGACATATTTCAACACCCTTTACCAAGACATGGTAAAGAGGTAGCCAATCAAATTGAACATCACAATGTTCCCCCTCCTACCCGATATGTAGGAACCATTAGCGGGCAATTACCTATTCAGGACTCTCACACATTCGACACAACCTTATCCCTGGTTACAACCGAGGCCCTTACATAATTTTCAAACTTCGATTCTAGCGATATAGAGTCGGATAGTGAGAGTGAAGTAGACACCATTCAATCGAATAGTTCTGAAAACGAATCAGATCCTATTCAACCTATCACGAGATGCTAATGTTCCGGAAGAACCATTTCCCAGAAGAGTCACTACTCGACCTTCTTCTAATGAAGTCCTTCCTTATGAACAAGCCATAAACTCTCAACCGAGACCGTTTCAACGTCGTCACTATAACATTGTAGGTACCATCGGAGTCGTCACTCGACAACAAGCTCAAAATCCCCAACAAGAACCAAACCGGAATGATGGATCAGCTCCATTTGTTCTGAAAAATCCTAATAAAGGAAATCATGCTCCTATTGTTCAAACTAAACCCCCTTACAGAATTAATGAGCAATTGTCTAATACCACCGCCAGAATCTCCCTTTTAGATTTATTAAGATCCTCCCCCACCCATAGGGATGAATTGATGCTTACTTTGAGCCAGATGATGGTACCTCAAAACATCCAACCCGAAGCTATGGCCAATACTATCATCACGCGAGAGATTGATTGTATTGACTTTCGGGATAAAGATATCCCACAACACAGTTTACACAAGGATAATCCCTTGTATATTACGACTTTAATTGGGGATGTAGTTGTCAAGCGAGTCTCGATTGATAATGGCTCATCTCTAAACATCTGCACCTTTGAATTCTACCAACGATTTGGTTTTAGAAGTGATGAAATGAAGAAGGCTGATATGATTATCAAAGCCTTTAATGACGAAACACAAGAAACGTGTGGAGTCATTACCCTCCCATTGCAAGTTGGTCCTAGAACCCTTGAGACAAGCTGTGTTTATTGTACATTGCCCGACATCGTACAATATACTTTTGGGTCAGCCCTTGGATTAACGCCATGCGAGCAGGTCCCATAAACTTTACACCAATGTGTTAAGTTTGAGTTTAAAAATCAGTTGGTCACTATTCATGGTGACCCTAGACCTTTGATATGTGCGCATTGGCAGAACCAGTTGGAGTGCAATTTTGCCCTGCTCTGTCATCCACATATCCTACTTCTTCTTCATCTAAAACTGTGAAATATAAACCCATCACTTCATCTATTCCTCCTCCATTAACTTCATCTTCCCATATAGATCAACCACCTTCTAAACAAATTCTATGTAGAACTTCAAAAAGCTCTTAAAACTACAACCAATTCTTCAAGTTCTAATCCCATAAATTCAAAACCTTCGGACACATCTATCATACCTTCCACATCTCAAGACATAGGTAATAAGCCTTCTACATCTTATGCCCTTTACGATGATCTTTTACCAGATTTATCTACAACCTTAATATCAGAAAAAATGAATGCTTTCATGCAAGATTCGAGACCTTTTAAATCAATTGCCGCCATCTCCTCGTACTTTGGGCCTCCCACAACCTATGGGAAGTACTTACCAAGTCGGGAGTTGCGCCTTCATGTACAAAGGATATGACTGGGGAAGAATCCCTCAGAATATCAAAACCCATCATGATGGATATGCTCGGTGCTATTTTACCAACGATTATATTAAAGCTAAACCCATGATGCTTAAAATGGGATATAAAGGGAAAGGCTTAGGACCTTTCCAAAATGGCATGAAAGAACCTTTCGAGGTAGAACCATGGCACTGCCCGATGTGGTGTGGGCCTATTACCTAGTAAGGGTCAACCCTTTCCTTTTGAGGATGATGATCATCTCATATGCTATCAAGACTATTTGGATAGACATGTTGATTTACCTCTTAAAAATCCGTCATTTTCATGCAACATGCTATCCATAGCATACCCTGAAATGATTGTTGACCCCGATGAAGAGTTGGAAGGAGATATCTTCCATGATGTCTCTGTTGAAGAGATGTTGTACAACGGGTTTTATTTTGATGGTTCTATACCAACCATAGCTCAACTTGAGGCCGCTGACCCTCAGAACGAATTATCTAAATTAACTTTACAAGAGTTACAAGAGTTGGGCGTTTCACTGCCCCACCTAATTTTGAAAGAGATCTACACATGGAGGTAGAAAATGTCATTAAAATTAATATTGGAGCTGAGGACAACCCTCACATAATCAACATTGGAGCAGAACTAAGTCAAGAAAAACAAGAACAATACATTGCATTTCTTAAAGAGTATGAAGATGTCTTCGCTTGGACATATGAAGATATGCCAGGTCTAGACCCTTCTGTAGTCATGCACCATCTAGTGGTCCATCCGGATGCTAAACCTGTTAAACAAAAACTTAGAAAAATGCATCCCAAAGTGGCTCTGCTAGTCAAAGGGGAGTTAGAAAAACTCCTGAATGTTATCTTCATACAAGCTATTGATTATGCTTGAATGGATCTCCAATGTAGTTCCGAGTCACCAAGAAAGAAGCCACCAAAGTTAGGGTTTGCACTGATTTCAGAGATATTAACGTTGCATGCCCTAAAGACGACTTTCCTCTTCCAAATATGGATCAAATTATTGATTTTACTGCCGGAAGTGGGATGATGTCCTTAATGGACGGATTCTCCGGCTATAATCAGATCAGGATAGCTCCTGAAGACCAGGCTAAAACAGCCTTCATTACCCCCTGGGGTACCTTTTGCTGGAAAGTGATGCCCTTTGGCCTAAAGAATGCCGGGGCAACTTATCAACGGGCTATGACCTACATCTTTCATGATATGATGCATGATATCCTACATGATTATGTAGATGATATTATAGCGCGCTCTCTTATTGAAGATCATCATTTAGACGATTTAAGAAAAGTTTTTAATCGATTACGAGAATATCTCATTCGATTAAATCCAGCAAAATGTATATTCGGAGTTAAATCCGGCAAGTTATTAGGGGTTTTAGTTTCTTTACGTGGTATCGAAATTGACCCTCTCAAAATTGTGGCTATCACTGATATGCCCGCACCCACTAATATATCTGAATTACGAAGTTTACAAGGTAAACTTCAAGCTATCCGTCGCTTCATTGATAAGCTGGCGGACAAAACTGGTCCCTTTCTTAAACTCCTTAAGAAGGACGTCCCCTTTAATTGGGACACAGAATGTAGAGAAGCTTTTGAACTTCTCAAGCAATATCTCCTTAACCCTCCGGTGCTTTCACCGCCTAAATCCGATCGCCCATTTCTTCTATATATTTTCGCTCGGATTACGCCTTAGGAGCTATGTTAGCTCGGCTTGATGATGAAAAATGAGAACGTGCTAATTATTACATTAGCCGCACCTTCATCAATTATGAAACCCGCTATACAGCGTTAGAGAAGTTATGTCTAGCGGTCGTGTTTGCTACGCAAAAATTACGACATTACATGCTTAGCCAAAAAACGTATGTCATTGCCAAATATGATCCTTTAAGATATCTCATGAGTCGACCTTATTTATCGGGTCGCACAGCCAAGTGGGTTCTTGCTCTAAGCGAGTTTGATCTCACCTTCATAGGACGGAAGTACGTTAAGGGTCAAATCATAGCGAGATCAATTAGCTGCTTGCACCCTTAGAGTCTACTCATCCCCTCATTATCGAGTTTCTCGATGAATGCCTTCAATTAGAGGGAGACCTTGTTGAACAATGGTCCTTATACTTTGATGGAGCCCGATGCATGAGTGGGGCTGGTGCGGGTATTATTTTAATATCTCCGCAAAAACATCTTATTCCTCTGTCCTTCAAACTAACCTTTGCTTGCACCAACAATATTGCTGAGTATGAAGCTCTAATCCTTGGATTACGAGCTGCTTTAGCGCTTAAAATTAAAAACCTCTTAGTTTTTGGGGATTCCCAATTGGTTATAAACCAAATTAATGAAGTTTATCAGACCAGAGATGATAAAATTCGCCCATATAAGGCCTATGTTTTACAACTAATGGCCTTGTTTGATCAAGTTACCTTGGAAGCCATTCCTCGAACTAGCAACCGTGCAGCCGATGCCATGGCCGCCGTTGCATCTCTCTTGCCCTTGGAGTTAGACGACGAATATGCTACTATCATCATTCGTCGACTCCAGGAACCCGCTTCACATAAGTCATGCTTAGAGCCTTTGGATGTGTTTCTAATCAAGGAAACTACTCCTGAACTCTGGTATATAGACATATTTGATTTCCTCCAAAATGGGACTTTCCCTGCTAATTCTAATCGCAACCAGCGTCGGTTATTACGTCGACGAGCAAGTCGATTTGTAATCATTGGCAATACTTTATATAGGAGATCTTTTGAAGGTATCCTATTAAGATGTCTAAATTTAGAAGAGTCTAAATCAGCTTTGAGTGAAGCCCACGATGGATCTTGTGGAGGACACTTTAGTGGTAGCGTCATTGCTAAAAAGCTCCTTCGGATAGGATACTTTTGGCCTACCATGGAAACGGATGCACATGAATATGTGCGCCATTGCGACAAGTGTCAAAAACATGCTGACCTTGTCCATGCGCCTGCACAAGAGCTGCAGGCTATTTCTTCTCCTTGGCCCTTTTCTAAATGGGGCTTGGATATTATTGGTAAAATTAATCCTGTGTCTTCTGATGGACATAAGTTCATCATAACCGCCATTGAGTATTTCACGAAGTGGGTTGAAGCTATGCCTTTAGCTTCCTGCACTAGTTCACAAGTCTCTAAATTCATTTTTAATCAAATCATCTGCAGGTTCGAATTCCTGCAAATCTCATCTCTGACAATGGAACTCCATTCAAAAATAAAGATGTTAAAAAATTATGTCAAAAATATAAGATTCAACATCGTTGGTCTACTCCCTATTATCCTCAGGGTAATGGTCAAGCAAAGCTTCTAACAAAACTCTAATCAAAATTCTCAAAAGACTAGTCAATAAAGCGGCCGTGGTCGGCATATTCAATTATATCCGACCTCGTGGGCTTATCGAACTAGTGTTCGAACCCCCACGGGCACTTCACCATTTGTTTTGGTATATGGTGCCGAAGCAATTTTTCCATTTGAATTAGAAGTTCCTTCTTTGGCTCTGCTACTTCAAGACACCGAAGTAGGAGATGAATATCGCACTGGCGAGACTCAGTCAGCTGGAACTCCTAGACGAAAAATGCATCAATGCTTTAGAGCATCTCCGTGCATACCAAAACAAGCTTAAAAGAGCATATAATAAGAAAGTTCGTCATCGATCCTTTGAGATTGGCGATCTTGTTCTAAAAGAAAATCAAAAGAATACGAATGCAACCAAAGACATGAAAGGTAAATTTGAGCCCAAGCGGCTTGGACCATACATCATTACTGCAAAATTTGAATCGGGGAGCATATAAATTGTCTACCTTAGATGGTAAAGAACT
Source organism: Wollemia nobilis (assembly GCA_028583015.1). NCBI lineage: Eukaryota > Viridiplantae > Streptophyta > Pinopsida > Araucariales > Araucariaceae > Wollemia > Wollemia nobilis. Next base: position 145,053 of record JAQPPZ010002432.1, read on the forward strand.
TAAAGAACCCATGAATATTTTACATCTCAAACGTTATTATGCATAAATTTGATTATTTCATCCATGTATATATTTGTTCAAAATCATTATCTTGTATTTCTTTCAATTTATTCAAAAACCTCAAAAACATTCATAAAATCTTCAAAAATCTTCAAAAATATTTATTGCATTTATTTTGTAAAGTTCCTTTTGCTTTAAAACAAAAATCAACATAAAAATCCAAAAACGGCTATATGCTTGACTCTTTCGAAACCAAAACAATATACAGAATAAAGAGAGAGTCAACATTCTCAAAACTTTCTCAAAATCATTATTTTCTTACAATTATTGCAGTTATATGTTTCAACTTATTTTGGATAAAACTAGCATTTATTTGGCATCCCTCACTTGCACACTCACACAATAAATATCTTGATTTTATACGGCATGATTACTAATCTCTCTTATATCAAAGTTCACAAAATTCAATTAAATAAAGTTTGAGCATAGAGAATTGATCTTGGTATTTACTTAAACCAAGCACATCTTTTCACAATAAAATGATTATATTTGTAATTTCCATGTTTTGCTACATAGTAGAACTGATTTCTTGAGTGAAAAGTTTCCCTTGCTATCCTATCATGCACATGGTCTAGAATCTTTGAGAATTGGCAAAAGGACAAGCTCACCCCTACCCGAGAATAAAAATCCCTTGCTCTACGACTAATCCGAGCAAGTATCCCAAGAAAAAGAAAAAGAAAAAGAAAAGAAAAATTCAAGAAAAAGAGAAAAGAAAAAATGTTATCATTACAACAATGTTCCAAGCATTATCAAGCAAAAGAAAAATAAGCAAAGTTCAAAAGAAAGCAAGAAAAGCAATAAAATCCCTTTCCCTACCCTTTGAAAAGAAAAGAAGGGTGAATGAGCTTGAATCCCTGGAATTCTCAATTATTCGAAAAGCTGTGAGGTAAGCCCCATAGCAGGTGGTTTGTGCCCAACTCTGCTTGGCCTTGGGTAACTCCTAGCGTGGCGATATGTCCATCACATTAGCGACCTTCTTTTGTACAGACCTATGTATGCTCATGGATTAGCTAGCTCTTGATAATCCGATCTACATAGTAGCCTAGTATGGTTATATGCATCTACATCATGGTTAATGAACACTTAGTTGGTTTATTCAAATCACTTGTATCATAGTATCTTGCTCAAAACTGGTAACTGAACCATACAATTGCACACACATTTGTATTTGAGAGATTTTGTCTATCATTATGATAAATCAAGATTGGCAATGAATTCACTTATGCACATGGGATTCCTTATAAATCTAATTTTTGTCTTCAAAATACTTTGAAATATTATTTTGCAACTTGTTTGGAATAATCAAGTACAATTATTTAACAACATATCATATATATCTTATCGACTTTCGCAACGATGGTATAATTCCAAAACCAAAATTGGAATTTTATGCTTAGCGCAAGTCCTCATTTTCATCTTTTATGTTCATTAAAAATCAATCATGTAATAAAACTATCCTTTCTTTGATCTTCGCGATGATGGTATAAGTCTATACCTACATATTCTATGCCTAGCGCAAACCATTGTAACAATATTTTTTCCCAATTTATCAAAATTCATAAAAACCATATGACTTCATTTTATTACACAAATTATGCTTTTCAAAAGCAAACACATTTTTATTATTTCATATCATTATGTCAACCTTTGCATTTTGCAATGATGGTATAATTCTTAAGGAATTATTCAACAAACTTTATCACACTTAGGAATTTATGCCTAGCAAAAATCATTTTACAATATTTCATGCATAATATTTTCATGGAAATCTGAAAACAAACCATCATCATCATCATCATTTGCATCATCACAACAAAGTCTTAAGACAGTCTCTTAAGCACTCTTTTCTTTTAACAATATTTCTATCCTGGGACTAGCTTGACGGCCGAGTGAGCAGCGACTCCATGAAATGGTCTATAATAGCGACAATGTCCTTTGAAATTATTGTTAGAAATCTCTTTTTATTTTTATCACATTTCATTACAACCAATCAATTTGTTACATCAGATTATTTCATTTAAAATATTTAAAGCATGACATCCAAGTTATAATTTTTTCCAAAACGACATAATTACATGACTCATCAATAAAATCATTACATCAATCAACTCAATCAATCAATCAAACATAAAAAGCATCATAAGCATCACATAAGACAAGTCATATGATCAAAAATATCTCATCTATATATATCAACAGAATATATACATCATCAAAACTAGATTGGTATGCCACAATGCGTACCTCGGCATACTCAATCCTCTATCAATACAAGTATAATACAATATCAGTGGCAGTATCCCGCCCTCTAGCCTCGAGAGCCTCTAGAGCTCTCGGCCTCATCTCCTCCCCCGCCCTACGGAGGACGAGGTGGTCCCATCGCAGTATGTGTGGTACTGCGAGTCCTCGTCATCGATCGGGATGAGCTCCTCGTCGACCCTGTCCTGATAGGATCTGCTATGGCAGGTGGCAGTTGTACCCTCTGGCCCTACGGCACCGCCTGGTAGTATAGCGCATGATAGAATGCGGTCTGAGAAACCGACCGCAGCGGCTCCTGAGTGCTTACCCCTCCGCCTCGTGCCCTGAGACGAGCATTCTCGTCTCGTAGCTGCGACACCTCAGCCTGGTGTTGTGCAGCTGCATCCTGTAACGTCTGCACCTGAGCTCGTAGATGATCTCTCTCTGCCCGGAGAGTAGCCATCTCGCTACTCTCTCCAATGTCCACACCCTTGCCCTTATCAGGCGATGGTGGCCTCTGTGGAGATGGGGGTCTCGCCTCCCTCCTCTCCCTCTCCCTCTACCGCGGCCTCTCCTGTGCCTGTGGCCTCCTCTGCTCTCCTCTGCCGCGACCCTGGGCTGCCTCTACCACCGCCTGGCGCCGCCTCCCTATCCGACGCACAACTGCGTGGATCGGTCCCTGAGCCCTCGTCATCCGAGGAGGGCGGATGCCTGCGTACCAGGCATCGTAGCCATCGGCTACCCCTACGTCGTCCCCATCCACTGGCTGAATGGGGGCATCGTCCGTGTCCTGACTCCAGAATCGCTGCATATCTGGAGCCCCGCTAACTGTGGTGTTATCCCGGACATCCGGGAAAACTCATAATCCCTGAGAGATGGGATCCCCTACGTAGACCGAACTGTCGCAAAACTCGGTCATAGCGGTGGAGCTCCACCTCTCCCCTCTCCATCCGTAGCCAACGGACTCGCCTGATGCGAGCCAGCTCCTGTCCATCCTCTGGCCACCCTGGATGCTCTCTCCATGGCCTCCAGGTGATGCGGTCTAGGACCAAGTCATCCAGTAGTCTCCGGGACACCGGCGGGTCGATCCGTCGCTGTGCCCCTCTCCGGAGCCACCAGTAGAAGACTCGGGGCCTCTCCCCGTCAACCCCTATCGGAGGAAGCCCTACCGGCCTCCGCACCGCAATGTGCTCCCAGCACCAAACCTGTAGGAGCGATGTCATGACCAGACATCGCCCGCCCTTGTACACGACCCCATAAAGGATCCTATACAACCGGCATAGAACAAAGCTACCCCAAGAAAATCTGTAGCCATGGTCGCGCATGTCGTAGATCACATCCGCCAGCATCCATGGTACCATGCATCCGCTACGGTGGCACAGTAGAAGTCCACCAACCACCCCAGCCAAAACTCGTGTCAGTGTAGATGCCCCAGGCATCTGGCGTAGTGCCTCGATGTTCACTCCGCCCTTCTCCAGGGCGAAGCTCGGGTCACCGCAGAGTCGTCCCATCGCGTGGCCATGATTGGCCGCAGGTGTGATCATCCTCCCTTGTATGGGGATTCTAAGAATCCTCCATACATCCTCTAGTGTGGGAGTCATCTCCCCTGTCGGTAACCGAAAGCATGAAGAGCCCGGGTACCACCTCTCTGCTAGGGCCGTCAGTAGCCCCATGTCAGTAGAAACTTGTGGCATCTCTGCCACATGTAGTAAGCCGGCCTGTGCCGGTGATCTCGCTGCTCGTGTCAGAGCGGCCAAGTCATCTCTTAATCCTCCATATTTCCACTCTCTGCTCTTTAGTAATCCTCTCTGCAAGCATAAACAACCAAAACAACAAACAATCATTAATAACAATTTTAGCAATCAATAATGCAACTTAAAGATCAAAATTTTGCAATTGATGATATCGCCCACTATTGGCCGATATCGTTCGAAATTTGAGCAAAATCGTCTCCGATTTCGCGTGTCGAAATCGTCTCTAATTTGACGAAATCGTCCCTTTTTCGCCGATTTCGCCCTTGGGCGAAATTGACGAACTTGAGACGATTTCGTCGAACTAGGGACGATTTCGTTCGGACGACGTCGAGGGCCAAAAACGATCGTGATGCTCAAAATTCATCTTAAAATCTATCTACAAAGCATGTAAATTCAAATTAAATCAATCTAAACTAAGTTTAAACCCTTACCCGTAGACCGCGGCGGACCTCTGCAGATCTGTGTGCTGTCTCTACCATTTTTGCTCCAGAGCTCTAAAAACAGTAAAATGAACAGTAACAATGAATTAGGGTTTTACCCTATTTTTCTTAATTTTATTCAAAATAATTCAACAATAATTTTTGCTTTTCCGTGTTTTTACCGCAAACGTTCGATTTGGGTAAAAACACGGAGGGGGCACCATAGTAAGCTGTCGTACGATTCGACCAAGAATCGTCGCCTAAAAATGGGAATAATTTTTTGCTTTCTCGTAGATCGAGAAGAACTCATCTTTAACGCATTTTCTTCGGAAAATTCGCTAAAGAGGGGGCAAAATGTAGCACCCTAAAATTGGCGCGGTAAAATTGGAATAATTACATTCACCTTAGTAAATAAATTTAAATTCAAATTTAACCTCCCAAACCGCCCGTTAACCGCCGAGAAACCCGTTTCCTCCTTTTTCGTGCCATTTTTAGCAGTTGTTTTGACCGTTTGACGATATCGTCTCCGATCAGACGATATCGCCCCAGATTTGACGATTTCGTCTGGACTAGAACGTCCAGACGATTTCGTCGCAAAACTGAATTTGCATAGTTGGAATCCGTTCCAACGGGTCTCCAATCCGGGCAGAAGCGTGTCTGCGCCGTTGGGACCCTTCCCCCGTTGGAGATCTCCCAAATTGGGATGATCTCCAACCTCCCAACAACTATCCTATGCCTATTTAACTCTAAGACTTTTCCCTCCCCAACCCCTGGCTGAATTTTTATGCAAATTGAACCCTTATGCTCTAAAACATCGTAATTCATATTTTGCATTAGTCCTATAGTCATTTCATTGCAGGTACACCATTGGTTTTCGGTCGGAGCCAACACCTATCGTAGCCGACGAACCTGTCAAGATCGGAGGCGATCTCGTCAAATTCGGGACGATCTCGTGCGATGCGAGACGATTTCGACTACGGCACACATCGAGGCAATCGATTGCACGGGTTTGCTCTTTTGTCTCTTTTTCTGTCATTTTATGCTATAAATTAGATTGTTTATTCAGTTTTTATACTATATTGCATCTGGAGTTCACCCATTTTGTCTAGTTTGCATATTAAGATCATATTCTGCTATCTAAACACAGTGATTTGTATTTACTTCTGTTCTTGTATATTGTTCAACACTCATATTCTTGTTTCATATAGTTTGCCCCTGTTTGCAAAATAGAATTTCTTGTATTTCGCATCTGTTTGCTTGTTTTGCGGGTCTCCGATGAATTCGTCGACGAATTCGTCGGTTACGACGATCCTGTCGGTTTAGACGATTTTATCAAATTGAAGGCGATTCGTTGAATTGCGGACGATCCAGATCGCTTCAAGCTTCAGAAACTCCATCAGACTTCCGGATCAGGTAATCTTCATTGGCCTCCTGCAAATTCTCTGTTTCTATTTGTATGCATTTAAATTGTATTTTCATGTAGTTTAAGTTAGAATAATTCGGCCAAACCTAGGATGAATGTTTAAAATAAAACGAACTCATCAAAACTCATTCCCAAAACCTAGGCGTGGAAAGCTGCCGTCAAATGTTTCCTGGTGAACCCACCATCCGTCGAAAAATCACCAAAATGCACCTCCCTTGAGAGGCGGGACCTTCGCAAAGTCCTCTCGTCCGAGGTACCGCACCATCCTTTTCCCATCCTCCTTTCGGGCGCGGATCCAATAGCCTGAAGGTAGGGGTGCGAAAAATTTGGAGCGATACAAGGTTAATATATGAAAGAGGCAGATTCATTAGATCAAACCTCCCACTAGTCATAGGAAGATGATATCCACAATGAGAGGTTGAACCTATACCTGAATTACCTAAATTTGAAATTTTTGAAAACATTGCACTGGAAACACAATCATCATTATTAGGAAGTGTAGAAACACCTGAGAGAGAATTATGAGAAGATAAAATTTGTAGTTAATCATCATCTACTCCTAAGAGGTCTATACAATCAAATAAATTTAGAATAATCTATACTTATTTTTGGGAATGTATCATGGTAGATATACAAGGAAATATGGGTAGGGTAGTAATATTCCTAATCTAGATAATACCCACACCTTTTATAGAACCTTTGAATATCATATCCAATTGAATCCCACTCAAAAATCTCCCATGAAAATCATTTCACCGTTAGTATTACCAATTTTTAGAGAAGTTGTGGTTGAGGATCTTGATCAGTTTTAATTTGAGTTTAAGGTTGTATACAAAACATATGACTAAATAAATTATAAAAATAAATAAAAGTATTTCCTTCCATTCTAAAATACTTAGATTTATGATGGTCCATGAGCTTAGAACCTGATTCAATTTGAATATGGGATGAAATGGAACGAGTATTTTTAGATACTCTTGGTCACTTCAACCAGGATGACTCAGCTATATCTCCTCCACTCCCTACCATATAAAAATATAGGTTTGAACCCTATCCCACTCACATGGTAGGTCTATAGGATGAGTTATACTAAATTTCTCCTAGACCTAGATCTAAAGTAGCACACTATATCCCAATCCCTTTTATCGCTACCTCTTCATATCATACAAATCATTGTATGATTTTCCCAGTAGAGGAGGTTCCCAAGCATACACCCAAGGCTCATAAATCATATTGAACACCAACATAATAATGTTCCACAAAAATTAACACTCGATGTTTTCAAGCACCAACATATTGACCAACATAAACATGACATAGGTTGGAAAGACCTCCAACTACCTCTATGAGTATAACTCCAAGTATCTGATGACACCACCACTAATCTTCAATCCCCTCCACTTATTCCTAAAAATTTGACTTAGCTCATACCCCTTGTCATATCCAACCTGAGAACACAATCCCTCCATAGGTACACAAGAAATATGGTACATGTCATCTAGTGTCACTGTAATATTCCTTATCAGGATCTATAAAGTCCCCCTATCTAGATACCATCACTCTTCTAATGTGGAGAGGTACACGTCATAAACCGTCACCACCTCAATCCATGCACACCCATCCAATCCCATATATTCTAGCCACTCCTAGTTAGCCTCCTATAATTACTTTTTCACTTTTGGTAGGATAGGTGAAAATCAATGTGAAGCATCCAAAATCACCAACTGCAGCACAATACAAAAGCAAATGCACATTAGGATCTTGTGTTCCCTCTTTCAGTCATAAAAAATGTAAACAACATTGCAAAATGAATAATAAGGGCTAGAAGAAATTACCTCTTCCACCCTCATATCAGATCCAACTGCCCCATCCACTCCTTCCATAACCCTCACTAAGCTCTTCTAATCTCCTTCACTTAGACATCACTTCTTCAACTCTCGAATATAATAATAAAATTAAATTTCACCCCTAGACTCCTTTTATAGTTGCAATGGTGCACCTAGATGCCCCAGTGCATTTGACATGCACTTCCAAATGCCCCAGTGCATTTGATATGCACTCCTAAATGCCTTCATGTGTCTACAAAATTATAGATGCCATCCCACATCTATGTAGATATAAACACAAGTTGGAATTTATGTTCAAAATACTGCAAAATATTTCAAAAGGGCATCAATCATGGATAAACCTCATAAAGTGATCACAAAATTCATCCAAACATCCATTACATCATTACATCACATTTTGTGATATCATGGATTGATTTGGGTGTTTAACGACCAAAATTCACACAAATACCTAAAAAAGAAATCAAACATCTAAAACAATTCCAAATTTCATAAAACTACCATGTCAACACATCAATGCACTTACTTCATCATTTTACATAATCAAATCCACTTACATTATCAAGTGAACCTTGTATCTAGTGTTTTACCCTATTCCGTTGGTGGTTTTAGTGATTTGTTATCCATGCAGTTTGGTAGGATGGGTAGAACACCATAAGGATGCTTGTTCAAAATCATTATCCCATGTCATGTTTGAGATCAAATCAAGTTGATCCCTCTATTTGTGAATGCAACCATGTCACAAAAATTTACTCAAAGCTATAATTAGCTCATTCTAAGACCAAAATGTGAAACTCTATTACAAATTCCATTTGCATCATCAACCTTCTTCATGGGCAAAAAGCGGAACTCTATTTACCAATTCCATTTGCATTGTTAGCCTTCTCCATGAGAAAAAGCGGAATTCTCTTACAACAACACTACACATTATGCTAAGAATAAATTTTCAAAAACATGGAAGCATCACCAAAATTGGGGTAACTAAACTTGACATTGATTTCAACATTTGCATACATCATATACATCCATTACATTATCCACTTTTTGTCAATTGGCTCGTAGGTTCCATTCTTCACACATTCACCAATTGAGGGGATGAGCCAAAATCCTAAAATTTTTAAATCTTCTTGCGCACTAAGTCCATTCCATCCAAATAGGTGTGTTTTATTTTTGCACTACATTGTGTTTCTACAAAAAGAAATATATGTACACACCAAATCCTAGCAATTCGTTGTCCACCCATCCTCATTAAATCATAACTATTCATCATTAGTTATGTTGGACATTTTGAGATCATTTAGTTTTCATTGATGTCAAGGTGAGAAATTGTCATTGATGCCAAGGTGAACACATTAAGCTATTATTAATACCATGGAGTACACCATGATTGACACCAGGAGTAATACGAAGAGTTGAAGAAAAGTTATCAAAATATTGATTTATAAAGGTTTTTATTAAAACCATGGTGGAAAATTAAAAGGTTTTTGTTAAAACCATGGTGGAAAATTAATTTTTTTTTCTTAAAACCATATGAGGATATAAAGGCTTCCTTAAACATTGTAATGACAAAATTAAGGTTTTTATTAAAACCATAGTAGTAGAATATTTTTTATCAAATTAGTGAAGTACAAATGAAGGTTTAAATTTTACCTCAAGGAGTCTTTAATTTTTATTAAAGTAAAATGTTTATAAATATAATTTATAAAATTTAAATTCTTTTATAATTTAAATAATTTATAAATTATAAAGGTTATAAAATTTTCGCCGTCATCAAATTTAATGGAGAGCCGATGTCTAAGCTATATGGTGAATTTTGTGTATAAATAATATGCCAAAAGGGCATTCAAAACATACCCTTCTTCGATTAATTTTTTATGCGATCGATCCTAGCAACATGGGCTATGAGTGAGGGGCCCTCTACGCTTTCAATGGGAGTAGCGAACCCATATAAGTCAATAAATAAATAGGTTGGCTTGCAGGCTACTTCTGCTGTTCCATCACCATCTACATGGATGTCAGAGCAAAGAGTATTTTCATGCAATCATTGAGGAAGAAGACAAAGAATTCGTTTTATCTTTTATTGCTAGGAATAATATGAAAGGAGGGCTTAAGGACTTACTCACATTGGATAGTGTGGTCCATTGGTAGCGTGTATTTTGCAAGAGTGTTGGGAGTAGAAGTGACCACGATCGATTCACATGGAGGTTTTTGGCGTGTTTGTCTTGAGCACTTAGGAGAAAAACTTTTGGCACGCGCTCATTTAGAGTGTCATACTTAGAAGAAATAGCATGAGGTGCTCTTAGACTTCCAAGTGTGCATCTAGTGCACGCAGTGGGCAAGCCCACGACTAGGGCACATGAGGAGGCAGAGATTGGGGTTTCGAATCCCACTAGTGGCAAAGGTAATTTTTATTAAATATTTTATTTGCCTAATGTTTTCATAAGGTGTTATTTGGAGTTATAAGGGTATATGAAAGGTTGCTTGTTTGGTAATTGATTTATGTTATTGGAGTTATAATGAAAGTGGATTTGATTATTGCCAAAGTTCTTCTTGCCATTAAAATTTAATTAAAGAGGTTTTTGAGTTAAATTTTGGTGGATGTTAAATTTATTTTAGTTGGAAGATTATAAGGTGTTGTTGGAAAAATATTTTATGTATGTTGATGGTTGTTTTTATAGATGGAGTGATAAGGTGTAATTAAGTTTTTGCATTAAATTATGAGAAAGATTCATCTTCTAACCTCTTTGAGTTTGGCATAGAAGTGGTGGTGATTGTGGTAGATATTTGAGGTTCCTTCATCATCAAGAAAAGGTATGAGCACATTCTTCCATAGTTGAGTTGATTGATTGGTTTTCTTAAAATAAGTTTGGATTGAAAATGATTTCGTTAGGGTTTCCTTATTGAGTGTGTTTGAGTTAATGCTTCAAGGTTTTCTGGAATAAAGAATTGTTATTAAAACCTTGTTTTATAAGCATTGTTGTTGAAGCCATTGGTTGAGAAAATAACTAGGGTTTGAAAAGAACATGAGTATCATTGTTATGTGAGTTGTTTTATAAGCATTATTTTTGAAGTGAGTTGTTGATAAAATAACTTGAACTAGGGTTTGAAAATAACATGAGTATCATTGTTATGTGAGATTTGTTTTATGAGAATTTTTGAAAATATTTTGTGTGAAGAATCATATGCTTGGACTAGGGTTTGTAAGCAAGTATTATTTTATTAAGTGATTGGCTGAGTAGAGTTGGTTGAGCCTATTCAAGTGGGTGTGTGAAGTAATTTTCCAAGTTCCATAAAATAAATTATTCTATATTCTAAATTAAATTGAGAAAGTAATTGAGTATTGATTTGAAGAATATTGAGTCTCTAATAATTCTCTGTATGTTTTTGAAAGAGTGATTGAAAGTTATTGAGCATTATGATGAGTATAGAGCATATTGAGTATCTAATAATTCTCTTTATGTTTCTATGATATTGGAAAATTTCTTGTGTGGAATTTTTGAGTAGATTTGAGGTAAGTCTTTGAGAAGACTTGTGGACATATTTGAGTAAGATTTTATGAAAGCTTACAATACAATTTGAGAGTAGATTTGAGTAAGTTCTTGTGATGACTTATTGAGCAGATTGGACAAGTTCTAAAGAGGAATTGTGGATATATTGGTGTGAGATTTTGTGGAAGCTTACAAGATAGATTTGAGATAGGTCTTTATAAGGCTTATGAGTATAATTGATTGATTTGTTCAAAACTTGAGTTAAGATTTGGGGCAGATCTAGTAGAGTTGATTTGAGATTAATTCAAGCTTTGATTTAAGGATTGAGGATATATATTTAGAATATTTATGCTAGAACAAAATACTGTATTTACTGCATATTTGAGGATAGATATTGAGCTGATTTGTGCCAGAATGAAGGACTATGTTTAGTACATATTTGAGGATAAATATTGAGCATAATTATGCTAGACTGACATATTGTATTTAGTGCAAATTTCAGATAGATATTTGGAGGTGATAGAGTATAGAGGATTATAGTCTCTAGTGATAGAGGTCCATTAGCTAGGGCAGTGAGTATAGGTCTTCTGAGTGAGGATATGAGTCTTCAATGGATAGATATACATTAGCCAGTGCAGTGGAGGTAGTAGTTATTCTAGAAGATCATCATCGATAGCAAGAGGGAAAAGGAATTCTAATGTGGATAGAGTTCCACAAAATTGATCAGGGGATTTGTATCTCCATTGGAAAGAGGTCCATAAACATTATAATAAGGAAAATATTCCCGAGAGATTGATTGAAAAAAAATTAGTGAAAGTTTTTCTCTATGGAGTAGCCCAAATTGGGTGAACCACATAAATTATGGTGTATCTATTGTGTGTGGTGATTTATGAATTGCTTTGATTACTTCTAAATGTTTCAATTATGGAAGGTATGGTCAGTATGCGACTGACTATCAATAAGCTAAGAATAACAATGATGAATACAAATAGAATCACAAGAACATGGAATTAGAAAGATACAGGCACTAAAATAAAATTAAGGATGGACAAAGCAGACAAGGAAAGAAGTTCTTTCAAAGAAAAAATAAGAGCTGCTATGCGGATAAGGAAATTAAGTACTCAAGTGATAGTGATGCTAGTTTTTCAGATAATGATAGAGATGAAGTCCTATTTATGATTGAAGAAAAATAATAAGTTAAGAAAAGGACTCCAGTAATTCTCAAGTGTTTTAGATTTGGTAACTTTGGATATCTTGAAGATAGTTGTACAAAGAATGGTTATAATTTCAGTGATTATGAATATGAAGATACACTTGAAGTACCATAAGATAATATTCTAATGGAACTCGAAGAAGGAGAAGGTGATCCTATAGAACACAAGCCAATAGAGAATAAATATGTGGACAAAGGTAAACAAATAGAGGAATATTCAGATAAATATGGATATGATCTCAAGGAAGAACTCATTTATACTCTTGACACAGTAAATAAGGTAATAAAGTAACACTCTAAACTTGAAATTCAGTTTCAAGAATGTGATGAAGAGATAAGATTGCTTATAGAGGATTTAGAAAAATAAAAGGCTAAGGTAGAAAGGTTCAAAGATAAGTTAGAAGAAAATATATTAGAATGTGAAAAGTTAGCACAAGAAGTGGCACTACTAATATAATAACTTTTCGATGCTCATATGCAATAACCATTTGTGACTCTAGAAGATAGAAGGTGAGTTACTAACATCATTACGTTCGATGCTCATGCAATAACTTTTCGATGCTCATACGCAATAACCACTTTTCAATTCTCATATGCAATAACCATTTGTGACTATAGAATATAGAAGGTGAGTTACTAACATCATTAGTGCACTGCATCTGTGCTTGAACTAGGATAAACAAACGATCTTCTTCCTTTGAGGTATAACCTCAAAAGCATGCAACGGTACATGTTACAGTCGGATTAAATTGGGATTAAATTTAGTAGAATTTTTATAAAGGTGAGCTTCTTATTAAAAATTAGGTTTAAGATATTAAGGAGGATAAGAAGTTCTTTTACATTGCAGTTTGACTTTTAATAATTAAGGCACTCGAGCCAAAACAAAAGTTTCGAAAAGAATAAGCAAACGACCTTTCTTCTTTCGATGGATGACTTTAAAAGTGTGTCCGGCTGAAACTATAAGCGTTACACTGGGGTTAAAAATACGTTTGAAGGGAAAATTATGAGAATATATTTTCCCATCGTTAAGATTATAACATGGATAAAAAATTCTTTTACATTGCACTTTCAGTCGGACTATGGATTTCTACAAAGAACTTTTACATTGCATTTTCAGCTGGACTATGAAAAACTATGGACTTTCACATTACATTCTATAGTTTTTTAAAATGGAAAGAAAAACTATAAAAGAGAATCAAAATATTAATTTTTGGAGATAAAAGAATTTTTATAGAGAATTAAAAAAAAAAATTAAATCAAATAAAATAATGAGAATTTTGAAGAAATTAATTGAAGATTATTATTTTTTAAATTAAAGTAAGCATATGTAGAGGCTCGACTATAGGATATTATTAATGGGTGCAATGATTATGGCCTCGACAACAAGATATTGTTCTATGGTAGAGTTCCTAATGAGTATGCAGTGATTATAATCTTAGTGGTAGGATACTATTCCTCTTGAGGGGTGCAGTTGCTATGGCCTTAGTGATAGAATATTGTTATGTGGTAGGGTTCTTGTTGAGTTGTCCAACAACTATAATATCAATTTTAGGATATTATTATGGGGTTGGTTTCCTACTAAAGAGTACAACTTTGGACTAAATAACAAGATATTGTTTTGTGGTAGGATTTCTATTGAGAGGTGCAATAGCTATGATCTCATTGGCAAGATACTATTTTGTGGTTGTGTTCTTGTTGATGGATGCAATGGCTACGGTTTTGATGGTATGATATTGGTCTATCATAGGGTTCCTATTAAGGGGTGCAGTGGGTATGGTATCATTGTGAGGGTTCTATTTTATGTTAGATTTCCTATTGATGGGTGTAGCGGGTATAGTCCTGATTGCAAGATATTATTCAATGGTAGGATTCTTAAATATGATCCCTATATAGAAGTCATAAATATGATCCCTATTTGGGTAAGACTACTAGCATTACCGCTTGATTCTTGGGATACAGGCATCTTGGTTGGGATTGCAAGGGCTACCAATACTCTCATAGTGGTGGATCCAACTACCAAAGGAAGAATGATATTGATTCACATAAGGTTCTATGTAAATTTTAACCTAGGAAAACTATTGGTATCCTAAATAAGGTTAGTCTTAGACATTAGAACGTGAGACCAAGAGACTGAATCTAAAAATCCTTTAATTTCATGTTCCATATGTAAGACACTCGGTCATACAAGGAAATATTATCTTGAGGTAAATATATTTATAAAAGTATGGAGAAAAAGGAATAATAGCTCCCAAATAAAATATCAAAGGCTAAAGTCTAAGAAACCCCAAAAGAAAAGAGTGGAGAGTTAACATTTTGGAAACTTTCAAAACAAATTCAATGTTTTAGAAGTATACACAAACAACAATATTGAACCTAACATGGAAAATCTAAAGGAACCCTTGCTAGGTACAGATAAAAGAGTTCATTAAAAAAGTTTAACAGATGTTGACTAGGTGATCCAAAAAAACCTTAAAATGATAAGGGTTTCCAGGAATAATAAATAGAAGATAAGATAAATATAAATATTAAAACTAAGAAAAACTTTGAGCAATGGGAGAACCCTCTATTATAAGAAGGTACGTCACACAAAGAGCAAAGGAAGCTACATTAGATAAGTGAGTTAAAGAGATAACATAAGGGAAGTGGGAATGAAGATAAAATAGGGGATATAAATTTAGATGGCTGGAGGTATGAGAGAGAATCAAAACATAGTCAAGGATAAAATAAAATAGAAAGAAGCAACTCAGTACAAAGATAAATCTATAGAGGAATATAGCAAAGAGAAACTCGTATGATGAGAAAAATATGTAATGCTAGGAAGAATTTATATCTAGGTGACGTAACCAAAGTGGGAAGATATTCGAACGTAGACCTAAAAGATAAAGAAACATCGAAAGATATTACCAATGAAACCCAAAACATGTTGAAATTAAGTGGAGATTGCAACCCCATTCACATCACCAAATGAAGATCATATGCTAGAATGTAACGGAGATGAAAACCACCAATAAGCAATTCACATCAATAAATGAATATCATATGCTAGAATGTAAGGGAGATGAATACCACCAATTAGCAAAAAGTTATTAAGAACTTAAGAAAAATGAATAGTCTAGACATTCTGCTCTTTCCGTATATTATTTTTAATTCTAAACATGTTTAAGTTTACCTTTATCTACTGAAAGAGTAGAATATCTACACTATTCATTTTTCTTAAGTTCTTAATAACTCTTTGCTTATTGGTGTTATTCATCTCCCTTACATTCTAGCATATGATCTTCATTTGGTGATGTGAATGGGGTTGCAATCTCCACTTAATTTCAACATGTTTTGGGTTTCATTGGTAATATCTTTCGATGTTTCTTTATCTTTTAGGTCTACGTTCGAATATCTTCCCACTTTGGTTACGTCACCTAGATCTACATTCTTCCTAGCATTACATATTTTTCTCATCATACGGGTTTTCTCTTTGCTATATTACTCTATAGATTTATCTTCGTATTGAGTTGCTTATTTCTATTTTATTTTATCCTTGACATGTTTGGATTCTCTCTCATACCTCTAGCCATCTAAATTTATATCCCCTATTTTGTCTTCATTCCCACTTCCCTTATGTTATCTCTTTAACTCACTTATCTAATGTAGCTTCCTTTGCTCTTTGTGTGACGTACCTTCTTATAATAGAGGGTTCTCCCATTGCTCAAAGTTTTTCTTAGTTTTAATATTTATATTTATCTTATCTTCTATTTATTATTCCTGGAAACCCTTATCATTTTAAGGTTTTTTTGGATCACCTAGTCAACATCTGTTAAACTTTTTTAATGAACTCTTTTATTTGTATCTAGAAAGGGTTCCATTAGCTTTTCCATGTTAGGTTCAATATTGTTGTTTGTGTATACTTCTAAAACATTGAATTTATTTTAAAAGTTTCCAAAATGTCAACTCTCCACTCTTTTATTTTGGGGTTTCTTAGACTTTAGCCTTTGATATTTTATTTGGGAGCTATTATTCCTTTTTCTCCATACTTTTATAAATATATTTACCTCAAGATAAGATTTCCTTGTATGACCGAGTGTCTTACATATGGAACATGAAATTAAAGGATTTTTAGATTCAGTCTCTTGGTCTCACGTTCTAATGTCTAAGACTAACCTTATTTAGGATGCCAACAGTTTTCCTAGGTTAAAATTTACATAGAACCTTATGTGAATCAATATCATTCTTCCTTTGGTAGTTGGATCCACCACTACGAGAGTATCGGTAGCCCTTGCAATCCCAACCAAGATGCATGTATCCCGAGAATCAAGCGGTAATGCTAGTAGTCTTACCCAAATAGGGATCATATATATGACTTCTATATATGGATCATATTTAAGAATCCTACCATAGAACAATATATTGCAATCAGGACTATACCCGCTACACCCCTCAATAGGAAATCTAACATAAAATAGAATCCTTATAATGAGACCATACCCCCTGCACCCCTTAATAGGAACCCTATGATAGAACAATATCATACCATCAAGACCGTAGCCATTGCATCCATCACCAAGAACACAACCACAAAATAGTATCTTTCCAACAAGATCGTAGCTATTGCACCTCTCAATAGAAATCCTACCACAAAACAATATCTTGTTATTCAGTCCATAGTTTTTGTACTCTTCAGTAGGAACCCTACCACATAATAATATCCTAACATTGATATTATATTTGTTGGACCACTCAACAAGAACCCTATCACATAACAATATCCTATCACTAAGACCATACCAACTGCACCTCTCAATAGGAATAGTATCCTACCACTAACATTATAATCATTGTATACCTCATTAGGAACTATACCATAGAACAATATCTTGTTGTCAAGGCTATAATCGTTGCACCCCTTAATAATATCATGTAGTCAAGCCTCTACATATGCTTACTTTAATTTCAAAAAAAAAAAATCTTCAATTAATTTCTTCAAAATTCTCATAATTTTCTTTGATTTAAAAAATCTTTTTAATTCTCTATAAAAATTCTTTTATCTCCAAAAATTAATATTTTGATTCTCTTTTATAGTTTTTCTTTCCATTTTAAAAAACTATAGAATGTAATGTGAAAGTCCATAGTTTTTCATAGTCCAGCTGAAAATGCAATGTAAAAGTTCTTTGTAGAAATCCATAGTCCGGCTGAAAGTGCAATGTAAAAGAATTTTTTATCCACATTAGAATCTTAACAACGCAAAAATATATTCTCATAATTTTTCCTTCAAATGTATTTGTAAATTTAACCCCAACGTAACGCTTATATTTTTATCTGGACACACTTTTAAAGTCATCCATCGAAAGAAGAAAGGTCGTTTGCTTATTCTTTTCGAAACTTTTGTTTTGGCTCGAGTGCCTTAATTATTAAAAGTCAAACTGCAATGTAAAAGAACTTCTTATCGTCCTTTAAGTTGTTAGCGATGCACAAATCCATTTTCTCCTTAATATCTTAAACCTAAATTTTAGTAAAGAAGCTCACCTTTATAAAAATTTTACTAAATTTAATCCCAATTTAATCCGAGTGTAACGTGTACCGTTGCATGCTTTTGAGGTTATACCTCAAAGGAAGAAGATCGTTTGTTTATCCTAGTTCAAGCACAGATGCAGTGCACTAATGATGTTAGTAACTCACCTTGTATCTTCTAGAGTCACAAATGGTTATTGCATATGAGCATCGAAAAGTTATTGCATGAGCATCGAACGTAATGATGTTAGTAACTCACCTTCTATCTTCTAGAGTCACAAATGGTTATTGCATATGAGCATCGAAAAGTTATTGCATTAGTAGTGCCACTTCTTGTGCTAACTATGAGGGAATTTCGTGTATAAATAATATGCCAAAGGGGCATTCAAAACTTACCCTTCTTCGATTAATTTTTCATGCGACCGAGCAAAGAGTATTTTCATGCAATCATTGAGGAAGAAGACAAAGAATTCATTTTGTCTTTTAGCGCCAGGAAGAAGACGAAAGGAGAGGGCTTAAGGCCTCACTCACATTGGACAGTGTGGTCCATTGGCAGCACATGTTTTGCGAGAGCGTTGGGAGTGGAAGTGACCATGATCGATTCGCATGGAGGTTGTTGGCGTGTTTGTCTTGAGCGCTGAGGAGAAAAACTTTTGGTACGCGCTCGTTTAGAGCGCCAGACTTGGAAGAAAGAGCATGAGGTGCTCTTAGCCTTCCAAGCATGCGTCTAGCACACGTGGTGGGCAAGCCCATGGCTAGGGCGCACGAGGAGGCAATGATTGGGGGTTCGAATCCCACTAGTGGCAAAGGTAATTTTTATTAAATATTTTATTTACCTAATATTTTCATAAGGTGTTATTTGGAGTTATAAGGGTATATGAAAGGTTGCTTGTTTGGTAATTGATTTATGTTATTGGAGTTATAAGGAAAGTGGATTTGATTATTGCCAAAGTTCTTCTTGCCATTAAAATTTAATTAAAGAGGTTTTTGAGTTAAATTTTGGTGGATGTTAAATTTATTTTAGTTGGGAGATTATAAGGTGTTGTTGGAAAAATATTTTATGTATGTTGATGGTTGTTTTTATAGATGGAGTGATAAGGTGTAATTGAGTTTTTGCATTACATTGTGAGAAATATTTATCTTCTAACCTCTTTGAGTTTGGCATAGAAGTGGTTGTGATTGTGATAGATATTTGAGGTTCCTTCATCATCAAGAAAAGGTATGAGCACATTCTTCCATAGTTGAGTTGATTGATTGGTTTTCTGAAAATAAGTTTGGAGTGAAAAGGATTTTGTTAGGGCTTCCTTATTGAGTGTGTTTGAGTTAATGCTTCAAGGTTTTCTGGAATAAAGAGTTGTTATTAAAACCTTGTTTTATAAGCATTGTTGTTGAAGCCATTGGTTGAGAAAAGAACTAGGGTTTGAAAAGAACATGAGTATCATTGTTATGTGAGAGTTGTTTTATAAGCATTGTTGTTGAAGTGAGTTGTTGAGAAAAGAACTTGAACTAGGGTTTGAAAAGAACATGAGTATCATTGTTATGTGAGATTTGTTGTTGAGCATTGTTGGAAATATTTTGAGTGAAGAATCATATGCTTGGACTAGGGTTTGTGAGCAAGGATTATTTCATTAAGTGATTGGTTGAGTAGAGTTGGTTGAGCCTAGTCAAGTGGGTGTGTGAAGTGATTGTTCAAGTTCCATAAAACAAACTATTCTATATTCTGAATTGAATTGAGAAAGTAATTGAGTATTGAGTTGAAGCATATTGAGTCTCTAACAATTCTTTGTATGTTTCTGAAAGAGTGATTGAAAGTGATTGAGCATTGTGATGAGTATAGAGCATATTGAGTCTCTAAAAATTCTCTTTATGTTTCTATGAGATTGGACAAGTTCTAGTGTGGACTTGTTGAGCAGATTTGAGGTAAGTCTTTGAGAAGACTTGTGGATAGATTTGAGTAAGCTTTTGTGGAAGCTTACAATACAGTTTGAGATTAGATTTGGTTAAGTTCTTGTGAGGACTTATTGAGAAAATTGGACAAGTTCTAGAGAGGACTTGTGGACAGATTGGTGTGAGATTTTGTGGAAGCTTACAAGACATATTTGAGATAGGTCTTTGAGAAGGCTTGTGAGCAGAGTTGATTGATTTGTTCAAACCTTGAGTTAAGGTTTGGGGCAGATCCAACAGAGTTGATTTGAGATTAATTCAAGCTTTGAGTTAAGGCTTGAGGATAGATATTGAGAATATTTGTGCTAGACCAAAGGACTATGTTTAGTGTAGATTTGAGGATAGATATTGAGAATATTTGTGCTAGAATTAAGGACTATGTTTAGTGCAGATTTGAGGATAGATATTGAGTATATTTGTGCTAGACCGAAGGACTATGTTTAGTGCAAATTTAAGACAAATATTTGGAGGTGATAGAGTATAGAGGACAATAGTCTCTAGTGGATAGAGGTCCATTAGCCAGGGTAGTGAGGATAGGTCTTATGAGTGAGGATAGGAGTCTTCAATGGATAGAGATCCATTAGCCAATGTAGTGGAGGCAATAATTCTTCTAGAAGATCACCAACCAGAGCAAGAGGGGAAAGGAGTTCTCCTATGGATAGAGTTCCACAAACTTGATCAAGGGATTGGTATCTCCATTGGACAGAGGTCCATAAACATTGTAATAGGGAAAGGATTCCCAAGAGATTGATTGAGAAAATTTTAGTGAAATATTTTCTCCGTGGAGTAGCCCACATTGGGTGAACCACGTAAATTGTGGTGTCTCTATTGTGTGTGGTGATTTGTGCATTGCTTTGATTACTGCTATTGATATTGCTATATTTACATTGCATAATATTGATTGGGAAAGAAAAGTAAAAAGTGGTCTTATACTATTCACCCCCCCTCTCAGTATAAGCTTGTGTTCTTCAATTGGTATCAGAGCGGGTTCCTTCGGAAGAGTTTAACATCTTGAAGGAAAATATAACAAGAACACAATGGATTCTAAGAATGTGTCCTCAGATAATTCAACACCAGTATTTGATGGAAGTGACTATATATATTGGAGTATGAGAATGAAGATCTACCTGATGGCACTTGGCAATGAAATTTGGGAAGCAATTGAAATTGGATATGATCCCTTAATTAATCCTCCTACAGATAAGGAAGGTAAGCTCCTACAACATTACAATTCAAAAGCAATGAATGCACTTTTGAGAGGTTTGCATAGAACAGAGTCTATGAAAGTTATGCATTGTCAAACTATAAAAGAAATGTGGGATAAACTGCAAAATATATATGAAGGAGATAAAAGTGTCAAGAAAGCAAAGATACAAAATCTCAAAGGACAATTTGAAGCATTAAGAATGAAGGATGAGGAAAATATTAGTACTTATCTACTTTGAATTGATGAGGTTGTTAATGATATGCAAGGACTTGGAATGAATATTGATGAATCAGATGTTTGTGATAAAGTCTTAAGAACTCTTCCAAAAAGATTCAGTGAAAAGGTTTCTGCTATAGAAGTGTCAATGGATGGTGATTCTTTGACAAGAGATATGTTGCTTGGTATTCTTACAGCATTTGAGATAAGAACAAAAGAGGAACCAAATCCTCAGAAAGAAGCAACATTCAAAGCAATCAAGAAGACAAAGGGTAAGAAGTCAGAATCAAGCAATGAGTCATCCAGTGATGAAGAAGCAAATTATGGCAGAAGGAATAAGGATTCAAGAAGATCTAGAGATACAAGATCTATTAAATGTTTCAATTGTGGAAGGTATGGTCATTATGCAACTGATTGTCAAGAAGCTAAGAATAACAATGATGAAGAAAAATAGGATCACAAGAACAGGGAATCAGAAAGATACAGGCATCAAAAGAAAAGTAAGGATGGACAAAGCAGACAAGGAAAGAAGTTCTTTCAAAGACAAAAGAGGAGCTACTATGCGGATAAGGCAAGTAAGTACTCAAGTGATAGTGATGCTAGTTTTTCAGATAATGATAGAGATGAAGTCCTATTTATGATTGAAGAAAAAGAACAAGTTAAGAAAAGGACTCCAATAATTCTCAAGTGTTTTAGATGTGGTAACTTTGGACATCTTGAAGATAGTTGTACAAAGAATGGTTATAGTTTCAGTGATGATGAATATGAAGATACACTTGAAGGACCAGAAGAGAATATTCTAATGGCACTAGAAGAAGGAGAAGGTGATCCTATAGAAGACAAGCCAATAGAGAATAAATATGTGGACAAAGGTAAACAAATAGAGGAATATTCAGAGAAATATGGATATGATCTCAAGGGAGAACTCATTTATGCTCTTGACATAGTAAATAAGGTAAGAAAGCAACACTCTAAACTTGAAATTCAGTTTCAAGAATGTGATGAAGAGAGAAGATTGCTTATAGAGGATTTAGAAAAATCAAAGGCTAAGGCAAAAAGGTTCAAAGATAAGTTAGAAGCAAAGATCTTAGAATGTGAAAAGTTAGCACAAGAAGTGGCACTACTAAGAGAAGATTTAGAAGACTCCAAAGTCAAGCTAAAAGGGTTCAAAAATAGCTCAAAGAACTTGGATAAGTTCATCAAGATACAAAAGCCTACATCAAGCAAAATAGGTCTTGGATTTGAACAAGGATAGAAGAAATGGGAAGGAAAGTCAACCTCAAGTTTTGGAGGAGAAGAAAATTTAGATGAAGATACTTCAGAAGAAGATAGTGTAAAAGGAAGTGAGACATCTAAGGATGAGTTGGACAATAGAAATTTCAACAAGAATAGAAACAATGCACAAGAATATAGACATGGACAAGAACATGGACATGGAAAGAAATAATCAGAGGAATCAGAAGGATCAGATAAGAAGAAAAGAGGATAAAGGTAAAGAACAATGCTTTCTAGGAGTAGAAATACTCCCACCCCAGAATTAACCACCTCAAGAGAAGGTGGGGGAGGGGCTAAGCTAAGAGGCTCATTCTTAGCCCCGAGCCCCAAAGGTGACCCTTTGCCATTGATGTCAAAGGGGGAGATATTTGAGTAAGGGGGAGAGATTTGGTATTTGAGAAAAGAGGAGAGAGCATTGAGCCAGGGGGAGAAATGTCCCAGGGGAGCAAAACAAAGGAAAGGTCAAGTTTTCGGTAAAAATAATTTGGGTTACCATCAATGACAAAGGGGGAGATTGTTGGACATTTTGAGCTCATTTAGTTGTCATTGATGTCAAGGTGAGAAGTTGTCATTGATGCCAAGGTGAACACATGAAGCTATCATTAATACCATGGAGTACACCATCATTGACACCAGGAGCAATGCGAAGAGTTGAAGAAAAGTTGTCAAAATATTATTTTATAAAGGTTTTTGTTAAAACCATGGTGGAAAATTAAAAGGTTTTTATTAAAACCATTATGAGGATATAAAGGCTTCCTTAAACATTGTAATGGTAGAATTAAGGTTTTTATTAAAACCATGGTGGCAGAATAATTTTCATCAAATCAGTGAAGTACAAATGAAGGTTTAAATTTTATCTCAAGGAGGCTTTAATTTTTATTAAAGTCAAAGGTTTATAAATATAATTTATAAAATTTAAATTCTTTTAGAATTTAAATAATTTATAAATTATAAAGGTTATGGAGCGCCGACGTCTAAGCCATATGGTGAATTTTGTGTATAAATAATATGCCAAAGGGGCATTCAAAACTTACCCTTCTTCGATTAATTTTTCATGCGACCGAGCAAAGAGTATTTTCGTGCAATCATTGAGGAAGAAGACAAAGAATTCATTTTGTCTTTTAGCGCCAGGAAGAAGACGAAAGGAGAGGGCTTAAGGCCTCACTCACATTGGATAGTGTGGTCCATTGGTAGCGCACATTTTGCGAGAGCGTTGGGAGTGGAAGTGACCACGATCGATTCGCATGGAGGTTGTTGGCATGTTTGTCTTGAGCGCTGAGGAGAAAAATTTTTGGCACGCACTCGTTTAGAGTGCCAAACTTGGAAGAAAGAGCACGAGGTGCTCTTAGCCTTCCAAGCGTGCGTCTAGCACATACGGTGGGCAAGCCCGCGGCTAGGGCGCATGAGGAGGCAGTGATTGGGGGTTCGAATCCCACTAGTGGCAAAGGTAATTTTTATTAAATATTTTATTTGCCTAATGTTTTCATAAGGTGTTATTTGGAGTTATAAGGGTATATGAAAGGTTGCTTGTTTGGTAATTGATTTATGTTATTGGAGTTATAAGGAAAGTGGATTTGATTATTGCCAAAGTTCTTCTTGCCATTAAAATTTAATTAAAGAGGTTTTTGAGTTAAATTTTGGTGGATGTTAAATTTATTTTAGTTGGGAGATTATAAGGTGTTGTTGGAAAAATATTTTATGTATGTTGATGGTTGTTTTTATAGATGGAGTGATAAGGTGTAATTGAGTTTTTGCATTACATTGTGAGAAATATTTATCTTCTAACCTCTTTGAGTTTGGCATAGAAGTGGTTGTGATTGTGATAGATATTTGAGGTTCCTTCATCATCAAGAAAAGGTATGAGCACATTCTTCCATAGTTGAGTTGATTGATTGGTTTTCTAAAAATAAGTTTGGAGTGAAAAGGATTTTGTTAGGGCTTCCTTATTGAGTGTGTTTGAGTTAATGCTTCAAGGTTTTCTGAATAAAGAGTTGTTATTAAAACCTTATTTTATAAGCATTGTTGTTGAAGCCATTGGTTGAGAAAAGAACTAGGGTTTGAAAAGAACATGAGTATCATTGTTATGTGAGAGTTGTTTTATAAGCATTGTTGTTGAAGTGAGTTGTTGAGCAAAGAACTTGAACTAGGGTTTGAAAAGAACATGAGTATCATTGTTATGTGAGATTTGTTGTTGAGCATTGTTGAAAATATTTTGAGTGAAGAATCATATGCTTGGACTAGGGTTTGTGAGCAAGGATTATTTCATTAAGTGATTGGTTGAGTAGAGTTGGTTGAGCCTAGTCAAGTGGGTGTGTGAAGTGATTGTTCAAGTTCCATAAAATAAACTATTCTATATTCTGAATTGAATTGAGAAAGTAATTGAGTATTGAGTTGAAGCATATTGAGTCTCTAACAATTCTTTGTATGTTTTTGAAAGAGTGATTGAAAGTGATTGAGCATTGTGATGAGTATAGAGCATATTGAGTCTCTAACAATTCTCTTTATGTTTCTATGAGATTGGACAAGTTCTAGTGTGGACTTGTTGAGCAGATTTGAGGTAAGTCTTTGAGAAGACTTGTGGATAGATTTGAGTAAGCTTTTGTGGAAGCTTACAATACAGTTTGAGAGCAGATTTGGTTAAGTTCTTGTGAGGACTTATTGAGAAGATTGGACAAGTTCTAGAGAGGACTTGTGGACAGATTGGTGTGAGATTTTGTGGAAGCTTACAAGATAGATTTGAGACAGGTCTTTGAGAAGGCTTGTGAGTAGAATTGATTGATTTGTTCAAACCTTGAGTTAAGGTTTGGGGTAGATCCAGTAGAGTTGATTTGAGATTGATTCAAGCTTTGAGTTAAGGCTTGAGGATAGATATTGAGCATATTTGTGCTAGATCGAAGGACTGTGTTTAGTGCATATTTGAGGATAGATATTGAGAAAATTTGTGCTAGATCGAAGGACTATGTTTAGTGCAGATTTGAGGACAGAGATTGAGCAGATTTGTGCTAGACCGAAGGACTGTGTTTAGTGTAGATTTTAGATAGAGCTTTGGAGGTGACAGAGTATAGAGGATAATAGTCTCTAGTGGATAGAGGTCCATTAGCCAGGGCAGTGAGGATAGGTATTTTGAGTGAGGACAAGAGTCTTCAGTGGATAGAGATCCATTAGCCAGTGTAGTGGAGGCAGCAGTTCTTCTAGAAGATCACCAGCTAGAGCAAGAGGGGAAAGGAGTTCTCCTGTGGATAGAGTTCCACAAACTTGATCAGGGGATTGGTATCTCCATTGGACAGAGGTCCATAAACATTGTAATAGGGAAAGGATTCCCAAGATATTGATTGAGAAAATTTTAGTGAAATATTTTCTCCGTGGAGTAGCCCACATTGGGTGAACCACGTAAATTGTGGTGTCTCTATTGTGTGTGGTGATTTGTGCATTTATTTGATTACTGCTATTGATATTGCTATCTTTACATTGCATAATATTGATTGGGAAAGAAAAGTAAAAAGTGGTCTTATATTGTTCACCCCCTCTCAGTATAAGCTTGTGTTCTTCAAGTTACATATATAATATAAACATTATATATATATATATATATAAATATATAAGCTATCCATCACAACCCTATCCTAGTGGACTATGTGGTAATCCTTACCACTAATTAATGCAATTTGTATCACTTACCAAATTGCAATCTCATTCGCTCATCATGTCTTAATACTAGCTGCTCATTGGAGTTATCACAACCCTAACATGAACAAGGGCAAATAATAAAATGTTATTAAATTTTCATGAATAAGGGTCAAAAAATATTTTGCAAATAAAACATAATTTCTACTTTTACACAAACCCTAGTCATCATTATTACCACCATTCATTCATTGTAGTACCTACGAACCTAATCTGGACTCTACTGAGCGGTCGCCATAGTCTACAAATGCCTCAAGGCATCTTTCAAATACTGCAAAGTATCTTCCAAATACCTCAGGGTGTTTTCTATATTTGGGAGGACATCCAACCAAATCTCAAACACTACTGAGCATTCGTGCAACACCATTTGAAACCCTCAAATGCATAGATCACAAATCAGGTATTTTGACAAGGTAGTTGATTTTATTATTTAACTTACATTTTCCTATATTTTGTTCTACATTTTGCAAATATTTCAACTAGGGTTTGTAGGTTGTATTTTTATGTTTTAGAGGGCCTCACACTATGGAGGCCCCATAGGTGTTACAAAATCTTTGTTGTTAATTTTTTATGTGTAGGCATTGGTGATGATTTCTTTGACAATTATTGTAGCTTGGAGTGGCCTGTGAGGATATTTAAGAAGCCTACTCAACCTATTTTTGGGAGTGAAGAAGATCCAAATACGTTGCATTCTATTGATCAAGGATTTTATCCCCTTTGTGTAACCATTGTATCAAAACAAGCTATATTATGTAACCCCTAATATTTAGGGTATATCAATGTTGTAATAGTGGACATCCATGCTCCCTAAAGCAATAATATAATAGCATGCTTTCATTATGTATACTACTTATGTTTTATTTGTTATTGTTATTTTTGTATTGATATTTTTTTTCTCATAAATTTTTATCACGGTGGGAACCCCAAAGGGTTTCATATTTTTATTTACCTTGGCATTTCTTATTTTGGTGATCTACATTTTTTTTTACTATAGGTTTTTAGAAACTCGATTGCGCAAAAATTATGAAATATAAAACTAGGGTTTCTGGAAGCTATTGGAGTTTAATCTATGCTCACACATACACCATACCATGTTTAGGGTATGCCATAGTGCGTATGGAATATGCCACACTATATTTGGGATATTCGACATCACATCTGGGAGATTTAACACTGCATCTACAAAGAAAGGGGAAAAATAGGTAAGCTTCCGAGTAAGTCATTTTTATAAACACTAGTTGTATTTTATTGCTTTTTAAAAGGAAAAAAGAGATAAATATTCATCATTTCATTTTTGTAAAGCAATACATTTAGCATTCTTAGGCATATTAGGCATATTTAAAAAAGTGCATTTTAGGATAGTGATTTATCCGTTTATGAAAAGTCATATATAGATTGCATTTAGGGGTAGATATGCACTTTCAAATACACAATTTAGTTGCATTAGGGTTTCAAATTCATCTTATTCTATTTCTAAATTTGTATGTCAAAAAAATTTTAAGGTTTATTTAGAATTCACTCACTACATTTGGTTTAGGTTTTATGCTTTTTTTAAAATTCTATTTTTTGTTTTGTGTACTTTATATGATTTTAAGGCAACAAACTGAAAGTGCATACTAGTTGCATCTTAATATAATTTTTTTCTTTACATTTTAATTTTTAGAAAAACACCATAGAAAAAAAAAATTAAAAGGAATCACACATTGCACACTTTACTTTTAACATCAATGAGTTGGATTTCATCACCAACCATTGATTGAGACCAACGATGGTGGGCTTCATCTCCATTTTTTGGCTCACCACCTAGACACCATAGTAGACCATAATGAGTGGCTTTTCATATTTCATCACTAGAAATTCCCCTACTTTTGGGTTCAACCAAAGTAGGAAGGACTAGTAATACCCTTTTACCATAGGTTTTAATAATAAGTGGAACATAGCTATCATTCTTGTTTGAGCATGCCTGAGTGTGAAGAAAAATATTAATTAGGCAAGTAGTAGGACTTAGACAGTTTAGCCTCCCTCGAGGGTAATTGTGATTCCTTAGGTTTACCTTGAGCCAACCATACCCTAGGAAACTATTTTTAGCCATTCATGATTCATCCTTAATAAAAGGGGTGGGTTTGAACATACACTTTTAGTTGCATACATAATTTACCTTGCATAGTGGTTTTAGGCTTAGGAGTCTTAACATAAAACACAAAAAACCCAAAAAAATAGAAAATAAAATGAAACACTTTTGCAAATACATATGACACACTTGTTTTCTTGATTTATATGTTTATTCACTTTTCATTTTAATTACACTTTTCACACATGCAACCCACACATTCATTATCCTAGCCTTCTTATACAAGCTATAGCCATGAGTCAGATACCCACTATCCAACCAAATTTATCCATGGAGTGCTCCACTTCTTTCCTAGCCACTTATGTGGCTAACCCAACTTGTGTGGCATATAAGATATATCTTGACTTGTTTGTTTGACCCTCTCATGTGGCATCCACTTTCAATGTAGATACACTACAAATGGTAATTCACATTGCCATCCTTGAAATTGAATCATCCATACCAACTGACCATTGCATCACTTACATAGATTTTTTATAAAATTATATCATATTTAAGACCAACCAATATAGTTCTAGAATCACTTAAAATCCCACCTAGATATGTTCTTTCTTCCTAGTAGGACCTCACTCACTCATACCCAAATAATTTTAACCAAGTCATCACCAATCCTCTTTTTGATAAAATATTCACACCTTCACACCAAACCCTTCCCCAACCATTTAGCCAATGTACCTCCATTCCATCCACCTACACCACCACTCATTCCAACCCTCTCTATAAAGTACAAGTTAATGTTGCTTCACATATTCCATTTATAGTTCCATCAACATCATTTGGGTCTATTGATACTATCCATCACACCATCCCTCATTTATTTTTTATTTCTTTTACAACATACCCTCGACCTACATCAACAAACATTACCAACATTCACACCATCACAATATTTTCCCCTAACACAACCACACAGTCAACATCTGCAATTTTCATACAACAAGCATGGAAATATATAAACCAAATACTCATGGGTAGTCAAATTTCTTAGCCTTATACACAATATTAGTCATAGGTGGCATATTTTAACCATACCTCCACATACAAAATACACCTTTCACTCCTTACCAATTTTTGGGATCACCCATGGTCATTGTACCTACAATTCCATTTCACAAAATCCATGCCATTTCCAACACCCAAATCACTAATATTGCTCATGCCCCACATCATAAATGTCCACCTCATCAACACCAAAAATCCCACAACCAACTCCAAAAAATATTCAACATCACCAAATATCCACCTCCATCAATCCACTAGCCAACCAAAACCTCATCTCCTCGTAATAGTTTATCACTCAACATACAACAACATTCACTCTTTACATAAATTAGGGCTTCTAATCAGCAATGGAAGATCCCAAAATTTTATCCATGTAGAAACATATTGACAGTGTGATATTACACACACCTAGTATGACATACTAGAAACCAACATTAATATAGCTGATCAATCATCCCATTCATACTTTGGTACTATCACCACCATATCTTGTATATTTTACATTACTGAAGTTTAATAAATTCAAAGGGGTTGAGGACCCTAGACAGCACATGAGTGCATTCATCTACTCATGTTTAAGAATCCAAGAGAATGATGCTCTAATGCTCCACAAATTTTCTCAAACCCTTGGGGTGATGCCTTAGAATGTTACAAAAACTTGCCACATCACAACATTTATACATTCAAATAGTTGTTAGCACTATTTTTAGAAAGGTTGTCTCTCAATGTGAAAAAAAAACTACACTCAGTAACTTATATAACTTAGGATAATTTTAAGAAGAGTTGGTGTATAATTTTGCAAACCATTGAAGGAAAATAATTACCAAAATGCCATTCTCCCTCCCAATGGAAGAATTAACCTGAATTTTCATGAGGAGTTGTCTCAAACCTATATCCTTGTTATTACAACTACAACAATATAGGACATTCAATGAGGATATTTCCTAGGCCTAGGTAATTGAGAAAATCAAGATCCGAGAGGATGAAATAAAGCCCAAAAAGAAATAATGATAGAATAGACGTCAAAATAAAGGAAATAATAATGGCTAAACCAAACCTAGTCAGGTAAACCAAGTGGTCTTGAGCCAATATACCATGAAACACCAACAATATCAAGTCCACATCCAACAATCACAACTATAGCAACAACAAATATCATATCAAGTGGTGCTACCCCGATAAAAAATATATAATCAAGCACCAATTGTAGATAATTTCCAATGCTCACTATCTTCCCAACAACCTCATAATTACACACCATTACTTGAATCATATACCTCCATATTTCGATGGTTGTATGAGGTAAATAAAATTACCTTTCTAGCAATTAAACTTGATGATCCAAGTAAATGATGAAAGGTATATAAAGAGAATTTTTTATCCTTATCATCAATAGAAAGGCCATGAAATTAACAATTGCTATGCATTCAAGGACATTATGCAACACCTGATATAATTAGGGACCATTATATTGTATAACTCCTTAGCACAATAAAACTAGAATATTGGTATTTTCTAGAGACCACTTCCTCATCGAGAGAAAGCACAATAAACATTAGAGGCATCATCTAATAGAAATCCTCTAAATAAATTCAACCATGTACAAAAATACCAAGGTTTTATAGGGGTAATCCATGTGGTAACCAAATATCAAAGAGGTATGAATCACCAGTAGCAATTGGATGAGTAAACTCAAACAACACCACAAAAAAATATGTATTTGTAACCAAATATTGTCAATACATCTCCACCCATTCATATCCCAAGATGTTATTCTCAACCTATTCATATCTCAATATTTCCATCTTAAACCATCCATCATTTAGCAATCTAACATGACCAATCATTACCCTGAGAAATCGACTAATAACTAGATCGAAAATAACTTCAGATAAATTATCAATCTCTAAGCTCATACAATAATATCCCTACACCATGAGGTATTAATGAAGATCCTAAAATCCATTGAACTGTAAACACAATGTGTTAATGCCTTTAATAACTTTGTGGAAAATATCCAAACATGCATGGTTGATTCAATCATTTTCTATGATTTTGAAAATTTAATATCATCTAAATATCTAGATCCTCTATTGCACATTATGGCTCAAGTTGATCATAAGCCTTTTAAAATGAGTATTAATTGATATCATCTCATTGATAAACATTATCACAACTTTCACACTTCACTACCTCAATATTCACCTTCCCATATCACTAAATACACCTTTACAATAAGGGCATTCATTGTTGTGTTATGCTCTACAGTTGGCACTACTATCTTACCCATCAAAGTAGGGAACACAGTGTCTCACATCTAGAAAGGTATATGGCTTACAATGTACTCCTTGGGAATCCCTATAATTAGGGAGATGAAATGTCTTCTATCTATGGTACATCAATGTTTGAAATATATCCATGAGGGAAATATTTATTTAGGATTCCAAATTCCATGATTCACACAATCCACTCTACAACAAAATCATTTATCCAAAGTCTCCATTCTTGAATAACTCCCCATTATAGACCCTAATCAATCTTCCACCTCCATATTCCAACACACAATTTCCACATCTTGATCTTCATCTTAGTCGGTACCATGTACATGTGGTCAGATACAATCATCCACTTAAGCTATAATTAGCCATTCATAAAAACCCATACAATCAACTCCACTAGCACCTATCGCCACATCGTTCAAGCCTAATTCACCTCCACCTCAATCAGTCAATGTATCACAAGTTGATTTGTTACACCGTGAGATGCCACCTTTACATACACCTTTTTTGGAGTGAAAAAACACTCTTGTACACCACACTTCCATACACAATACATCCACTTCATCCCCTACACAAGTTTTAGTACATCTCACTAATACTAGCATTGGTGAGTATGTGGTTCAAAATATATCCATTACACCACTATCCATTAAAACTATAAAAAATTATGGTTAACCACATGACCCATCCTTAGCCATAGGATTGGATTACAATATGGGTTCCTTACCAAAAAGGATTAAATTTATATATGGGGGGTTGATTCATAATTTGATCCACTCCGTATAAATGCACCCAGGTAGCCAGCCGTTGCCAATAGTGAGTACATGTTTAAACCTAATTTCCCATCATGATATTTTTGTTGGGTTAACTAGAAAGGATATGGGCTTGGATGACATGAACAAGGCATGTGTGATATTTTTAAAACTCAATATCGAGAAGTGCATGACCATTCTGGCATAGGATATAGTACATAATCTTCCTCTTCGTTTTTAGAATAAGTATTTAAATGACTTACTTTAGACCCTAAATAAGAAGAGGATAATGCTAACGATGATTCTAAGGATGAATTGTATGAGGAATATGAGGTCATGTTGATAATCTCATATGAATCTGAATAATAACAGATCTCAATCACTCCATTCACTAAACAATATGAGTACTATCTTAGAATGTTTCCCATCCACCAACCCATATTTTTTTTACTCCTTTCAAGGGAGATAACTGAGCCAACTGGTGAACCACCACCATCTTGACCACCTCATTGAAAATATGATGTAAATATGTACAAAAAAATCACCTTAGCCATTCACATCTCAATTTGTACATCCATTAATGCATCCATAATTCATACACATTCCATGATCCCTTGTATATTGCATTCATGCATCCCTCTAATTTGTATTTATTCATGTCACTTACTGTATTGGTCGTCATTATATTATATTTAGATAATTTTTAGTCCAACGATTCTTTTTGTCTTAATCAGGGGTACTTTTGATCTCACATTAGTTCCATATTTCCATCCATTGAGCATTAGTTCCATTTTTCCATTCATCCAAAAAAATAAAATTTTAAATAAAACACCATAGAACCATTTTTGTTTTCAATAAGTCAACCATTCCTAGTGTCTCATGCAATATCAACTGAACATCAAGTTTCTACTTGAACCAAATCATACTTTTTCACTAAGAAAACCTTGAGTTTTGGGAGTTGAATTTATGAATTCTAAACCAAAACACATGTATTAAAGACATCTTGTATCAAAGAGGGATGACACCATTAGGCTGAAATTTGAAAGTGAAATTTTTTTTCTTGCTTATCTCATTATGCACATAGTCCAAAATAACAATAAAAATAGTGGTTGTCACCACTTCCAAAACTTCAAAATAAAATAGTGAGTAGTAAGGATAGGGTAAAATTCTCATCATAACTTGGTTGAGAACCTTATTCCCCAAATATTTAACTCTTTTAAAAACCATAAAATAAGTCCCCAAATAGTAAGGATAGGATTACACTTCCATCCAGATGGTTATGTGGTCTGATTCTCCAAATATCAGATATCATGTCATTGGACTATGGAGCTGATCTCCACCAAGTATATAGATAGTTGATTTGTAGTGGATTACATTCATGTGTGGTGATATTGTCTGTTGGCAATTTTGGGTACTTTGGGTACATTGCCTTTGCTCAAGTGTATAAGTTGTCATTGATGTCAAGAAGCTCTTGAAGGAATTTGATTTGATGTCAAATAATTTGTTTTGATGAAGGTTACGGCATGACAGTTTCAAAGGTCTTTTGCAAACCCCAAGTTGGCAGGTTTAGAGATATTAGGTGGATGCATTGGTTTAATGCATTTGGGTCCAGGAGGAAGTATTTATTTAAATAATTAAAAACCTTGTTAAGGTTCCATTTAATTATTTTTAAATAAATAAATTATTATTTGCAATGGGTTCTCCTAATCCATGGCGCAAATGTTTTAACATTGTGGGCGCTAGCCAAGACCTCCGTCGACGTGTTAAACTCCTCGCCGACGTCAAAGAGCTTATGGTAAATTGCATATAAATCTCCCTCGACGAAAACAAAGATTCATCCCATCCAAATTTTGAAAGGAGTTGCTCGCTGTAAATTCGTCTGTGTCTTCGTCATTTTTCGTGGATCCGTTGTTCGTTTGTCTGCACTCGTCGTTTGTCGAATCCGTCGTAAAGTTTATTGTCGTCGTGTCGTGGCAGAGGAAAGGAAGGGACTGTGGTTTCATTTTATCCCTGGTGCAGAAGGATCAAGGTTAACAACGTGAGGTTTAAACCTCATCGGGTGCCTTTGGCGCACCGGTAGCGGCTAGGCTGTTGGCGCGCTACCCGAACGGGAGGTTCCGCGTTCGAATATCGTGAAAGGGTTTTTCGTCGTGAAGTGGACGCAGCGGGTGGTGTTAGAATTCGTGCGCAAATTTCTCCATAGCGATTTTTGATGTTGGCTAAGGTATTTTCGAAATTAATTTTTGCTAAGTGTTTTTGCGGATGGAGGAAGTTTGTTAGAGGGAAAAACAGCTTAGGAGTTATAAGGAGTTTAAAGCTTGTTTGTATTTTGATAAAAGATTCTTTTTGAAGATGTTGTTGAAATTTCTTATTGCATTCTTATGAGAGATAAATTTTATTTGTGATAAGACTATAAGGGAGAAATAAGGTGTATAAGGGTTAAATATTTCTTGTAATGTTGAGAGTGCTTTTGGTTGTTTATGGAAATGAAAGCATGATGTTTTAAGGTCAATTGCTTCTTGTGTGAAGTTGTGAAACCTTAAGTGGGCAGCTTTGAGATTGATATTTGCTTTCATTAAATTGGTAATAATCAAGCTATTCTTTACTTGGTTAAAGTGTTGAGCTTACTCCTTTATTGATGATTTGAAAAGTTGTGTGTGCTATTGTGAGTTGAGTTGGTGGATGCTTTTGTTCAAACAATATTGGAGAGAAAAGGAGTTCTACTTGTTTCCTTTTCTGATGTTGATTGTGAAATGCTTCAAGGTTGTGTTTTGAGTTGAATGGTGTTGATTGAACCTTGTTTGATGAGCATTGTTGTTGAAGCCCTAATTGATGGTGAAAAGAACATGAGTATCATTGTTATGTGATTCTTTGCATAGTTGGCAATTGTTGGAGTTTCATGTTCTTGAAAGAAAGCATTCTATCCTATCCATTTCAGATATTGAGTTGAGTTTTCAGATTTGAGATTGAGTTTGAGTTGAGTTGAGTTTGAGTTGAGTTTTCAGATTTGAGATTGAGTTTGAGCTGAGTTGATTTGAGTTGAGTTTTGAGATTGGGAGTTGAGTATAGAACATATTGAGTCTCTAACAATTCTCTTTATGCTTCTATGAGTTTGAAAAATCACATTGGGTCTCTAACAATTCACCTTGTGATTTCCTACTAAGAAAGTTTTTCTTGGTGAGCTTGCTGAGGTTTTGGACAGGTTCATGGGGACTTGTGAGCAGGTTTTGGATAGGTTTCGGTGGGGACTTGTGAGCAGGTTTTGGACAGGTTTCGATGGGGACTTGTGAGCAGGTTTTGACAGGTTCGTGGGGACTTGTGAGCATTTTGGACAGGTTGATGGGGACTTGTGAGCAGATTTGGACAGGTCCTAGCAGAGGACTTGTGAGCTGAGTTTTGATAGTTCTATCAGAGAACTTGAGGATAGAGGAGCACTGGTTCTTTGAGAAGAACCTGAGGATAGATTTGGCAAGTCTTTGAGAAGGCTTGTGTGTAGAGGATTGATTTGTTCAAGTGTTGGACAGATCTGATAGACAGAGGAAGACTTGTACTAGACCGACTGACTATGTTTGGTACAGGTTGTTGAGCTACTGTGGACGTGATCATAGAAGGCAGAGGTCTCTTAGGCTAAGCATTGAGGACAGGAGGTCTTCGATGGAAAGGAGTTCCACGTGTTGGCAAGAGGTAGAGGCAATTGATCTTCTGAGGGATCATTTCTAGAGCAGAGGGGAAGGTATCTCCTTTGAGCAGAGGCTCATAAATTAGATTGGAAGGTATCTCCTTTGGGCAGAGGGGAAGGTATCTCCTTTGAGCAGAGGCTCATAAATTTAGATTGGGGGAAGGTATCTCCTTTGAGCAGAGGCTCATAAATTTTGATTGGGGGAAGGTATCTCCTTTGGGCCGAGGCTCATAAACATTGTAATTGGGAAGGATTCCCAAAGAACTTTGAGATAACTTTTAGAGAAAAGTTTTGTGGACGTAGCCCAACCATTCTAGGTGAACCACGTTAAAATTGGTGTCACTTTGTGGATGATATTGTGCATTGCTTTGATATTGCTTTGGGTATATTGCTTTACTATTTTGAAGTATAAAGGAAAAAGTAAAAGAGGTCTTATACTGTTCACCCCCCTCTCAGTATAAGCTTGTGTTCTTCAATTGGTATCAGAGCAGGTGCCTTCGAAAAGTTTAACAACTTGAAGGAAAAGCTAGTAAAGAACACAATGGATCATTCAAGTAGTAATGTAGCACCTATTCTTGATGGGTCAGATTTTGGTCTTTGGAGTGCAAGGATGAAGGTTCATCTAATGGCACTTGGTAATGAGGTATGGGAAGTGATTGAAGATGAGTACACTATTCCTGTACATGGTCCTAATACTAAAGAAGAAAGGCTCCTACATCACAACAATTCAAAAGCAATGAATGCAATCCTGAAAGGCTTACAGAAAGCAGATCTCACCAAAGTGATTCACTGCAAGACAACTAGTGAAATGTGGAAACAGATTGAAGGTGGTTCATACAGGTGATACAAATGTCAGAAAAGCCAAGTTAAGACACTTCAAAGGTATGTTTGAACAACTCAAGATGAATGATGATGAAAATATTAGTGACTACATGCTTCGTATGGATGAGGTTGTTAACTCCATGAAAGACTTAGGTCTTGAGCTTGCTGAAAATGATGTTTGTGATAAGATTTTAAGATCTCTTCCTAATAGATTTAGTGAAAATATTTCTGCTATTGAGGAAGCTAAAGATTTGGATAAGTTGAAAAAGGATGAGCTCCATAGTATACTTGCAAGCATTTGAGTTGAGAACTCAAGTGAAGGTTGATGTCAAGAAAGAGGTGGCTTTCAAGGCTACCAAGGAATCCAAGGGTAAACAACTTCAAGATAGTGATGAGTCTTCTAGTGATGAAGAGGCATATTACAGCAAGAAAGGCAAGTTCTCTAGAAAACACAAAAGTATGAAAAATATAAGATGTTTCAATTGTGGAAAGTTTGGTCATTATGCTACTAACTCGTATTGTTCCCAAGAATGAAAGTGATGAAGATAAACAGGATTCTAAGAGCAAGGATTCTAAAAAGCACAAGCATCACAGGAAGATCAAAGATGAGCACAACAATCAAGGAAAGAGGTATTCTCACAAGCACAAGAAGAGTTTCTACCTAGACAAAGCAAGTAAGTGTTCTAGTAGTGATAGTGAAAGTTCTTCAAGTGATAATGAAAATGAGATGTTGTTCATATCAAAAAAAGAGGAAGAACCGAAACATAGATTCATTATCATGAAATGTCTTAGATGTGGAAATTTTGGTCACCTTGAGGATGATTGCACAAATAATGATTTGGTTTCTAGTATGTATGAGGATGCTTCAGAAAACTATAAGGAAGATGCATGTATGGTTTTTGAAAAGGGTAGCACCTCTAGTGATAAGAAATCTGAAAAAGGCTTTGATGATTCAAAAGGCAATCAAATAATTTAAGGATCTTGAAAGTGAACTTATTAGTGCTCTTAGTGCTTTGAAAAAGGAAAGAAAGAAGAATGCTAGACTCAAGGATAAGTTAGATGAATGTTGTATGGAGAGAGATGATCTTATAGAAAGTCTTGACTTCTCTATAGCTAAGACACAAGAACTCAAGGATGAGTTAGAGTCTAAGGTTCTTGAGTATAGTGAGTTAGAACAGAAAATGGCTTCTTTGAAAGAGGAAACTAAAGAGTACAAGGATAAGCTTTACAGGTTTCAAGATAGCTCCAAAAAGGTTAAGTCACTCATCAAAGGTCAAAGAAAGACAATAGATAAAACAAGCCTTGGTTTTGTTAAGCCACACAAGGAACAAGTTGGAGAGTCTAGTAAGAGACTCCAAAAGGAAGAGAGTTCTGATGAGGAAAGTACTTCAGAAAAGGAGTCCTTGAATGATAGATGCACAGAAATAGAAAACAGAATTCAGAATGAGAAGAAGAAGTTTTCAAGACCCAAGAGGTCAAATAAAGGAAAGTTTCAAGGCAGATGTTTTGCTTGTCACAGGTTTGGTCACATGGCTTCACATTGCATGGCTCAAGTGAAGAAGGTAAATGACAATTTCAGAAGTGCTAGTTTCTTTCAAGGGTATTGCTACTCTTGTAAATAGTTTGGGCACAAGGCAGTCTATTGCAAGGTAAATAACAGGAACAGGTTTGATCAAACAGGTTTGGTCAGAACAGTTTGGTCAGAACAGGTTTGGTCGTAACAGGTTTGGTCAAAGTTTGGCTAGAATAGGTTTGGTCAGAATAGGTGGATTCAAAGATCAGGTTTACCTTAGAGAAACAACATCGTCAAGTGTTTCAAGTGCAACAATGAAGGTCACATAATCAGACAGTGTAGAGCTGAAATTCTAGAATACAAGAACAGGAATAGTGGCATGATCAAGTCCAAGGATCAAGGCATGGACAAGAATAGGGATGAGAACAAGAACAAGAACAGTGACAAGAACAAGAATATGGACAAAGAGTTCAAGAGAAGGCCCGACAAGGAAGTTATAGACGTTGATGATGATCAGTGCCTAATGGGAGTTTTACTCCCACCCCAGAATTAATCACCTCATCAGGAGGTGGGGGAGGGACTAAGCTAAGAGGCTCATTCTTAGTCCCGAGCCCCAAAGGTGGCCCTTTGCCATTGATGACAAA
Organism: Wollemia nobilis; assembly: GCA_028583015.1. Taxonomy (NCBI): domain Eukaryota; kingdom Viridiplantae; phylum Streptophyta; class Pinopsida; order Araucariales; family Araucariaceae; genus Wollemia; species Wollemia nobilis. The sequence continues at coordinate 184,142 of JAQPPZ010002432.1, forward strand.
GGGGGAGAGATATGAGTAAGGGGGAGAGCTTCAAAGTGAAGAGGAAAGCTTCAAGTCAGGGGGAGCAAAACTTCAAAGGAAGATTCTCAGTTGTGGGCACAGTTTCTCAATTGTTAGCACAGTTGGTTTCAGTTTTGGCTCTTGAGAAGTGTTTTCGATAAAGGTTTGCCATCAATGACAAAGGGGGAGATTGTTGGCAATTTTGGGTACTTTGGGTACATTGCCTTTGCTCAAGTGTATAAGTTGTCATTGATGTCAAGAAGCTCTTGAAGGAATTTGATTTGATGTCAAATAATTTGTTTTGATGAAGGTTACGACATGACAGTTTCAAAGGTCTTTTGCAAACCCCAAGTTGGCAGGTTTAGAGATTACAGGTGGATGCATTGGTTTAATGCATTTGGGTCCAGGAGGAAGTATTTATTTAAATAATTAAAAACCTTGTTAAGGTTCCATTTAATTATTTTTAAATAAATAAATTATTATTTGCAATGGGTTCTCCTAATCCATGGCGCAAATGTTTTAACATTGTGGGCGCTAGCCAAGACCTCCGTCGACGTGTTAAACTCCTCGTCGACGTCAAAGAGCTTATGGTAAATTGCATATAAATCTCCCTCGATGAAAACAAAGATTCATCCCATCCAAATTTTGAAAGGAGTTGCTCGCTGTAAATTCGTCTGTGTCTTCACCGATTTTCGTGGATCCGTTGTTCGTTTGTCTGCACTCGCCGTTTGTCGAATCCGTCGTAAAGTTTATTGTCGTCGTGTCATGGCAGAGGAAAGGAAGGGACTGTGGTTTCATTTTATCCCTGGTGCAGAAGGATCAAGGTTAACAGCGTGAGGTTTAAACCTCATCGGGTGCCTTTGGCGCACCGGTAGCGGCTAGGCTGTTGGCGCGCTACCCGAACGGGAGGTTCCGCGTTCGAATATCGTGAAAGGGTTTTTCGTCGTGAAGTGGACGCAGCAGGTGGTGTTAGAATTCATGCGCAAATTTCTCCATAGCGATTTTTGATGTTGGCTAAGGTATTTTCGAAATTAATTTTTGCTAAGTGTTTTTGCGGATGGAGGAAGTTTGTTAGAGGGAAAAACAACTTAGGAGTTATAAGGAGTTTAAAGCTTGTTTGTATTTTGATAAAAGATTCTTTTTGAAGATGTTGTTGAAATTTCTTATTGCATTCTTATGAGAGATAAATTTTATTTGTGATAAGACTATAAGGGAGAAATAAGGTGTATAAGGGTTAAATCTTTCTTGTAATGTTGAGAGTGCTTTTGGTTGTTTATGGAAATGAAAGCATGATGTTTTAAGGTCAATTGCTTCTTGTGTGAAGTTGTGAAACCTTAAGTGGGCAGCTTTGAGATTGATATTTGCTTTCATTAAATTGGTAATAATCAAGCTATTCTTTACTTGGTTAAAGTGTTGAGCTTACTCCTTTATTGATGATTTGAAAAGTTGTGTGTGCTATTGTGAGTTGAGTTGGTGGATGCTTTTGTTCAAACAATATTGGAGAGAAAAGGAGTTCTACTTGTTTCCTTTTCTGATGTTGATTGTGAAATGCTTCAAGGTTGTGTTTTGAGCTGAATGGTGTTGATTGAACCTTGTTTGATGAGCATTGTTGTTGAAGCCCTAATTGATGGTGAAAAGAACATGAGTATCATTGTTATGTGATTCTTTGCATAGTTGGCAATTGTTGGAGTTTCATGTTCTTGAAAGAAAGCATTCTATCCTATCCATTTCAGATATTGAGTTGAGTTTTCAGATTTGAGATTGAGTTTGAGTTGAGTTTTCAGATTTGAGATTGAGTTTGAGTTGAGTTTTCAAATTTGAGATTGAGTTTGAGCTGAGTTGATTTGAGTTGAGTTTTGAGATTGGGAGTTGAGTATAGAACATATTGAGTCTCTAACAATTCTCTTTATGCTTCTATGAGTTTGAAAAATCACATTGGGTCTCTAACAATTCACCTTGTGATTTCCTACTAAGAAAGTTTTTCTTGGTGAGCTTGCTGAGGTTTTGGACAGGTTTCGATGGGGACTTGTGAGCAGGTTTTGGACAGGTTTCGATGGGGACTTGTGAGCAAGTTTTGGACAGGTTCTTATGGGGACTTGTGAGCAGTTTTGGACAGGTTCGGTGGGGACTTGTGAGCAGATTTGGACAGGTCCTAGCAGAGGACTTGTGAGCTGAGTTTTGATAGTTCTATCAGAGAACTTGAGGATAGAGGAGCACTGGTTCTTTGAGAAGAACATGAGGACAGATTTGGCAAGTCTTTGAGAAGGCTTGTGTGTAGAGGATTGATTTGTTCAAGTGTTGGACAGATCTGACAGATAGAGGAAGACTTGTACTAGACCGACTGACTATGTTTGGTACAGGTTGTTGAGCTACTGTGGACGTGATCATAGAAGGCAGAGGTCTCTTAGGCTAAGCATTGAGGATAGGAGGTCTTCGATGGAAAGGAGTTCCACATGCTGGCAAGAGGTAGAGGCAATTGATCTTTTGAGGGATCATTTCCAGAGCAGAGGGGAAGGTATCTCCTTTGAGTAGAGGCTCATAAATTTAGATTGAGGGGAAGGTATCTCCTTTGAGCAGAGGCTCATAAATTTAGATTGAGGGGAAGGTATCTCCTTTGAGCAGAGGTACTCATAAATTTTGATTGGGGGAAGGTATCTCCTTTGGGCTGAGGCTCATAAACATTGTAATTGGGAAGGATTCCCAAAGAACTTTGAGATAACTTTTAGAGAAAAGTTTTGTGGACGTAGCCTAGAATTTCTAGGTGAACCACGTTAAAATTGGTGTCACTTTGTGGATGATATTGTGCATTGCTTTGATATTGCTTTGGGTATATTGCTTTACTATTTTGAAGTATAAAGGAAAAAGTAAAAAGAGGTCTTATACTGTTCACCCCCCTCTCAGTATAAGCTTGTGTTCTTCAATTGGTATCAGAGCAGGTGCCTTCAAAAAGTTTAATAGCTTGAAGGAAAAGCTAGTAAAGAACACAATGGATCATTCAAGTAGTAATGCAGCACCTATTCTTGATGGGTCAGATTTTGGTCTTTGGAGTGCAAGGATGAAGGTTCATCTAATGGCACTTGGTAATGAGGTATGGGAAGTGATTGAAGATGAGTACACTATTCCTGTACATGGTCCTAATACTAAAGAAGAAAGGCTCCTACATCACAACAATTCAAAAGCAATGAATGCAATCCTGAAAGGCTTACGGAAAGCAGATCTCACCAAAGTGATTCACTGCAAGACAACTAGTGAAATGTGGAAACAGTTGAAGGTGGTTCATACAGGTGATACAAATGTCGGAAAAGCCAAGTTAAGACACTTCAAAGGTATGTTTGAACAACTCAAGATGAATGATGATGAAAATATTAGTGACTACATGCTTCGTATGGATGAGGTTGTTAACTCCATGAAAGACTTAGGTCTTGAGCTTGCTGAAAATGATGTTTGTGATAAGATTTTAAGATCTCTTCCTAATAGATTTAGTGAAAATATTTCTGCTATTGAGGAAGCTAAAGATTTGGATAAGTTGAAAAAGGATGAGCTCCATAGTATACTTGCAGCATTTGAGTTGAGAACTCAAGTGAAGGTTGATGTCAAGAAAGAGGCAGCTTTCAAGGCTACCAAGGAATCCAAGGGTAAACAACTTCAAGATAGTGATGAGTCTTCTAGTGATGAAGAGGCATATTACAGAAAGAAAGGCAAGTTCTCTAGAAAACACAAAAGTATGAAAAATATAAGATGTTTCAATTGTGGAAAGTTTGGTCATTATGCTACTAACTGTACTGTTCCCAAGAATGAAAGTGATGAAGATAAACAGGATTCTAAGAGCAAGGATTCTAAAAAGCACAAGCATCACAGGAAGATCAAAGATGAGCACAACAATCAAGGAAAGAGGTATTCTCACAAGCACAAGAAGAGTTTCTACCTAGACAAAGCAAGTAAGTGTTCTAGTAGTGATAGTGAAAGTTCTTCAAGTGATAATGAAAATGAGATGTTGTTCATATCAGAAAAAGAGGAAGAACCGAAACATAGATTCATTATCATGAAATGTCTTAGATGTGGAAATTTTGGTCACCTTGAGGATGATTGCACAAATAATGATTTGGTTTCTAGTATGTATGAGGATGCTTCAGAAAACTATAAGGAAGATGCATGTATGGTTTTTGAAAAGGGTAGCACCTCTAGTGATAAGAAATCTGAAAAAGGCTTTGATGATTCAAAAGGCAATCAAATAAATGATCTTGAAAGTGAACTTATTAGTGCTCTTAGTGCTTTGAAAAAGGAAAGAAAGAAGAATGCTAGACTCAAGGATAAGTTAGATGAATGTTGTATGGAGAGAGATGATCTTATAGAAAGTCTTGACTTCTCTATAGCTAAGACACAAGAACTCAAGGATGAGTTAGAGTCTAAGGTTCTTGAGTATAGTGAGTTAGAACAGAAAATGGCTTCTTTGAAAGAGGAAACTAAAGAGTACAAGGATAAGCTTTACAGGTTTCAAGATAGCTCCAAAAAGGTTAAGTCACTCATCAAAGGTCAAAGAAAGACAACAGATAAAACAGGCCTTGGTTTTGTTAAGCCACACAAGGAACAAGTTGGAGAGTCTAGTAAGAGACTCCAAAAGGAAGAGAGTTCTGATGAGGAAAGTACTTCAGAAAAGGAGTCCTTGAATGATAGATGCACAGAAATAGAAAACAGAATTCAGAATGAGAAGAAGAAGTTTTCAGGACCCAAGAGGTCAAATAAAGGAAAGTTTCAAGGCAGATGTTTTGCTTGTCACGAGTTTGGTCACATGGCTTCACATTGCATGGCTCAAGTGAAGAAGGTAAATGACAATTTCAGAAGTGCTAGTTTCTTTCAAGGGTATTGCTACTCTTGTAAATAGTTTGGGCACAAGGCAGTCTATTGCAAGGTAAATAACAGGAACAGGTTTGATCAAAACAGGTTTGGTCAGAATAGGTTTGGTCAGAATAGGTTTGGTCAGAATAGGTTTGGTCAGAATAGGTGGATTCAAAGATCAGGTTTACCTCAGAGAAACAACATCGTCAAGTGTTTCAAGTGCAACAATGAAGGTCACATAATCAGACAGTGTAGAGCTGAAATTCCAGAATACAAGAACAGGAACAGTGGCATGATCAGGTCCAAGGATCAAGGCATGGACAAGAACAGGGATGAGAACAAGAACAAGAACAGTGACAAGAACAAGAATATGGACAAAGAGTTCAAGAGAAGGCCCGACAAGGAAGTTATAGACGCTGATGATGATCAATGCCTAATGGGAGTTTTACTCCCACCCCAGAATTAATCACCTCATCAGGAGGTGGGGGAGGGACTAAGCTAAGAGGCTCATTCTTAGTCCCGAGCCCCAAAGGTGGCCCTTTGCCATTGATGACAAAGGGGGAGAGATATGAGTAAGGGGGAGAGCTTCAAAGTGAAGAGGAAAGCTTCAAGTCAGGGGGAGCAAAACTTCAAAGGAAGATTCTCGGTTGTGGGCACAGTTTCTTAGTTGTTAGCACAGTTGGTTTCAGTTTTGGCTCTTGAGAAGTGTTTTCGATAAAGGTTTGCCATCAATGACCAAAGGGGAGATTGTTGGCAATTTTGGGTACTTTGGGTACATTGCCTTTGCTCAAGTGTATAAGTTGTCATTGATGTCAAGAAGCTCTTGAAGGAATTTGATTTGATGTCAAATAATTTGTTTTGATGAAGGTTACGGCATGACAGTTTCAAAGGTCTTTTGCAAACCCCAAGTTGGCAGGTTTAGAGATTACAGGTGGATGCATTGGTTTAATGCATTTGGGTCCAGGAGGAAGTATTTATTTAAATAATTAAAAACCTTGTTAAGGTTCCATTTAATTATTTTTAAATAAATAAATTATTATTTGCAATGGGTTCTCCTAATCCATGGCGCAAATGTTTTAACATTGTGGGCGCTAGCCAAGACCTCCGTCGACGTGTTAAACTCCTCGTCGACGTCAAAGAGCTTATGGTAAATTGCATATAAATCTCCCTCGATGAAAACAAAGATTCATCCCATCCAAATTTTGAAAGGAGTTGCTCGCTGTAAATTCGTCTATGTATTCATCATTTTTTATGGATCTGCTGTTCGTTTGTCTGCACTCGTCGTTTGTCGAATCCATCGTAAAGTTTATTGTCGTCGTGTCATGGCAGAGGAAAGGAAGGGACTGTGGTTTCATTTTATCCCTGGTGTAGAAGGATCAAGGTTAACAGCGTGAGGTTTAAACCTCACTGGGTGCCTTTGGCGCACCGGTAGCGGCTAGGCTGTTGGCGCGCTACCCGAACGGGAGGTTCCGCGTTCGAATATCATGAAAGGGTTTTTCGTCGTGAAGTGGACGCAGCAGGTGGTGTTAGAATTCATGCGCAAATTTCTCCATAGCGATTTTTGATGTTGGCTAAGGTATTTTTGAAATTAATTTTTGCTAAGTGTTTTTGCGGATGGAGGAAGTTTGTTAGAGGGAAAAACAACTTAGGAGTTATAAGGAGTTTAAAGCTTGTTTGTATTTTGATAAAAGATTCTTTTTGAAGATGTTGTTGAAATTTCTTATTGCATTCTTATGAGAGATAAATTTTATTTGTGATAAGACTATAAGGGAGAAATAAGGTGTATAAGGGTTAAATCTTTCTTGTAATGTTGAGAGTGCTTTTGGTTGTTTATGGAAATGAAAGCATGATGTTTTAAGGTCAATTGCTTCTTGTGTGAAGTTGTGAAACCTTAAGTGGGCAGCTTTGAGATTGATATTTGCTTTCATTAAATTGGTAATAATCAAGCTATTCTTTACTTGGTTAAAGTGTTGAGCTTACTCCTTTATTGATGATTTGAAAAGTTGTGTGTGCTATTGTGAGTTGAGTTGGTGGATGCTTTTGTTCAAACAATATTGGAGAGAAAAGGAGTTCTACTTGTTTCCTTTTCTAATGTTGATTGTGAAATGCTTCAAGGTTGTGTTTTGAGCTGAATGGTGTTGATTGAACCTTGTTTGATGAGCATTGTTGTTGAAGCCCTAATTGATGGTGAAAAGAACATGAGTATCATTGTTATGTGATTCTTTGCATAGTTGGCAATTGTTGGAGTTTCATGTTCTTGAAAGAAAGCATTCTATCCTATCCATTTCAGATATTGAGTTGAGTTTTCAGATTTGAGATTGAGTTTGAGTTTTTTAGATTTGAGATTGAGTTTGAGTTGAGTTTTCAGATTTGAGATTGAGTTTGAGTTGAGTTGATTTGAGTTGAGTTTTGAGATTGGGAGTTGAGTATAGAACATATTGAGTCTCTAACAATTCTCTTTATGCTTCTATGAGTTTGACAAATCACATTGGGTCTCTAACAATTCACCTTGTGATTTCCTACTAAGAAAGTTTTTCTTGGTGAGCTTGCTGAGGTTTTGGACAGGTTTCGGTGGGGACTTGTGAGCAGGTTTTGGACAAGTTTCGATGGGGACTTGTGAGCAGGTTTTGGACAGGTTCGATGGGGACTTGTGAGCAATTTTTGACAGGTTTCAATGGGGACTTGTGAGCAGATTTGGACAGGTCCTAGCAGAGGACTTGTGAGCTGAGTTTTGATAGTTCTATCAGAGAACTTGAGGACAGAGGAGCACTGGTTCTTTGAGAAGAACTTGAGGACAGATTTGGCAAGTCTTTGAGAAGGCTTGTGTGTAGAGGATTGATTTGTTCAAGTGTTGGACAGATCTGATAGACAGAGGAAGACTTGTACTAGACCGACTGACTGTGTTTGGTACAGGTTGTTGAGCTATTGTGGACGTGATCATAGAAGGTAGAGGTCTCTTAGGCTAAGCATTGAGGACAAGAGGTCTTCGATGGAAAGGAGTTCCACATGTTGGCAAGAGGTAGAGGCAGTTGATCTTCTGAGGGATCATTTCTAGAAGGGAGGTTGGAAGGTATCTCCTTTTTGGGAGAGGCTCATAAATTTAGATTGAGGGGAAGGTATCTCCTTTGAGCAGAGGCTCATAAATTTTGATTGGGGGAAGGTATCTCCTTTGGGCCGAGGCTCATAAACATTGTAATTGGGAAGGATTCCCAAAGAACTTTGAGATAACTTTTAGAGAAAAGTTTTGTGGACGTAGCCCAACCATTCCGGGTGAACCACGTTAAAATTGGTGTCACTTTGTGGATGATATTGTGCATTGCTTTGATATTGCTTTGGGTATATTGCTTTACTGTTTTGAAGTATAAAGGAAAAAGTAAAATGAGGTCTTATACTGTTCACCCCCCCTCTCAGTATAAGCTTGTGTGTCTCTCTTGAAGATACCTCTATCCACAGACAAGGACAAGCTAGCTTTCTGGTTCCCTTCATGATTGGTTTCATATCATTTTAATAAATATGAATAAATGAACTTTTTATTCGCACACATAGTGGTTCTTAATTTGTTTGAGTCATTACCATGCTCATGATTGGTAAATTAATTTTCATTGCACAAACATGTGGTCCTTGAGCAATTGAGAGAGATTAGTTGCTTAAGTTCATTAGGATTTTGAGTCTTTTGAAAACAATCCTATATTTTCATCCCATATTACCATTGTATCCTAGGTCAACTTCATATGTTTACCATTATATATTGGTACCCCTAATTAGGCTATAAATATAAAGTTTATCAATTGAGAGTCTAAAGCCTCTACAAATTTTTATTAGATCATCAACACCATTCTTTCATTTGCACACATCATCGCCAATTGAATTTATTTCAAAACATGCATACCAAAATTTCAAAAGGCTATAAAAGAACCAAACTTCTTTAATCACATGCAATCTAAAAATATCCAAGGGAACCCAACACCTTTGGTCACATTTTAGTTCAAAAAGCTCCAAAGACACCTAACACTTTGAACACATTTTAGTTTAAAAAGCTCCAAAGTCACCTAACACATTTGGTCACATTTCAATTCAAAATATCTAGAGGCCTTAACCCCATTTGTTAAACAATATTCAAGTGAACATTGTATCTAGTGATCTAATATAGTCACCTGGTGGTTACAACAACTATTTATACATACAATCCAATAGGATGGGTAGATCATTATAAGGATGCTTGTGCAAAAAAATCCATTTCATTCCAATTATTTTCACCTTCATCATATGCTTCGTTGCTTTCATCATTTCATATCTTCTCATGCACTCCCCTTCAAAATATCCCAAACAATCAAAGACTCCAAAAAAATATCAAATCACCACAAATACATTCAAATTATTATCTTGCATCATCATCATTAGTGAACCTTGTATCTAGTGATTTACTCTAGTCATGTGGCAACTGCAGTGATTGTTTGTCCATGCAATTCAATAGGATGGGTAACTCACCATAAGGAGACTTGTTCAAAAATAATTAAATCAATCCACCATTGCATCTAAATCATTATTACACATCATCCACATCAAAACAAAATCAATTTGGTATCTTCATTATTTAAGTGTGACCGCGCTCAAGCAACATTGTCCAAGACTATCATTGATGTCTTCTTTGTGGGGTTATAAACATGAAAAATTCCAACTTCATCATTTTACATTTAGGAATTCCACCAGTCACCAGGACATCTACTCCTAGAAGTAACCCAATCATAGGGTGACTAGTTCCTTTTACATTTTCATTTAGGAATTTCACCAGTCATAAGGACCTCTACCCCTAACAGTCACCTAATACTAGGATGATTGGTTCCTTTTACATTTTCATTCAATATTACACCAATCACTATGAAATCCACTCCTAGTAGTCACCCAATCCAAGGGTTATTGGTTCCTTTTGGATCTTCATCATTTTGCATTTCAATGATACCAAAAAGTAAAATTTCAACATAGAAACACCTAAAAACTTGGGGTAGCTTACTTGATATTTATTTAAAACACTTGAATCCATCACATTCACCACTTTCACCATTCACATTCAATCAATTGGTTCATTGGTTTAATTCTTGACCCATTCACCAATTGAGGGAGTAAGCCAGCATCAAAATTTTTCAAAAATCATTCTTCTTGTGTGTTGAGGAAAGAGTCCATTGCTCCATTCCATGTGTCTCTTTTTTTTCACTGAATCACACTTTACATAATGTAGTATAAAAAGGGATATTTGTAGACACCAAATTCTAGCCATTTATTATATATATTTATTTATATATACTTATATATAAATATAAATATTTTATATATTTATATTTATATATATTTATACATATATAAATAAATCCTAGCCATTCATAATCTATTCATCATCATGAAATCTTAGCCATTCATTATTTATATATATATATTTATGTATATATATATGTGTGTGTGTGTGTGTGTGTGTGTGTGTGTTTGTGTGTATAAATAAATTTGGTTCATTCATCAAAACTCCATTCTAGCAGGCCATGTGGCAATCCTTGCCACTCATTAAATATAATTTATGTCATTTACCAAGTTGCAATATTAGCCATTGATCACGATTTAATCTTGGCCACCCATTGCCATCGTTGAAACCCTAGCATTAAATAAAGTAATTATAAAAATATTATTCACTTTTGGTGAATAGGGATCAGAAAAATATAGTCTAAAAAAACTTGCAAAGAAAAAATCATTCACACTTTTTGCACAAACCCTATCCATCACTACTATCACTTTTTATTCACTACAACACCTGCAAACCAGTCCAATGTTGTCGAGTGTTCGTACATTCATAGTTTAAGCTTTCCAATGCACATATCACAAATCAAATATTTTGATAGGGCATTTGATTTTATTATTTAAATTATATTTTTCTTTATTCTACTCTATGCTATGCAAGTATTTCAACTAGGGTTTTTAGGTTGCACTTTTATATTTTAAAGGGCCTCACACTATGGAGTCCCCGCAAGTGTTACTAACTCTTTATTGTGATTTGTTTGTGTGCAGGTACAAGAAACTATTTTATTGATGGTTGTTCCAACTTGAGTGGCCTTGTAGGGATATTCATAAATCTCACTCATCCTTTTGTTTGGAGTGAATAAGATATAAATACACCGCATTCTATTGATCGAGGGTTTTATCCCCTTTTGTAATGATTGTATCAAAAAAAGTTATATTTTGTACCCCGCAAGATTCAAGATATATAATTGTTATAAAAGTGGAGATCTATACCCCATAAATAAATAATATAATATCATTATTTCATTGTGTATACTTCTTATATTTTATCTATAATTGTTATTCTAGTGATAATATTTTTATGCTCACACTATCATAAATTTTGCATGATTTTCAATATTTAGTAGGCTAAATAAGGCATAGAAAAGAGCAATACGAATGAAGGTCTTAGTGTAAGTTTGATAAAATAACATTACAATATTTTTGAATAATTCTCCTATCATTAGAAGGTGATTTAATATGACATGGCATCTGGATAGTCAAAACTGCACCAATTTTGGGTTGTGCAACTTGCTATAACAGAACTTGTAGGTTCTGCTTTGGAACATCCATGCAGCAAGTTGCAAAATCCTACATAACGGGTGTTGCATACCAAATTAGGGGTCAAAATTATTATTTTTAACATAAATGAGATAAATTATAATATTTTCAAGCACCAAAGATAATCCTGGCAACCAATTGCCAGAGCATTTGCACACAATAGATAATCAATCACATATTTTGGAGTAGTTGCAGGAATTCTTGTAACAAAAGTAGAATTAGTTTCTAACCATTGTTTGAGGAGAAAATTCAATCTAGTGACTTGGGATTAAGCATGAATATTCCTAAGACCTATTATAATACCTTCCACACCATTTGGAGGTGCAAAAATAAGAATCTATCTATAACAAATTTGTGTCCTGATTTAGGATAAGTTAGTTTTTGACTATAGAATTCTAGGAATAAAGAAACAATAGAGCATTTCTAATTTTAGTTCTAAATTTAATTAGAACAAGTGGAGTATTTAATATAAATACTAATTGTCTACATTCATTAAAATATAATAGAAAAATAGAACATGGATCTATGAATTAGTTAGCAATTATTGTAATAGTCAAATAGTCAATAAGGTAAAATATTTTTAGACTAGTTTATCTTCTAGTATTTCATGTTAATTTGATCTCATAATTTAGCTTATTATTTCATTATTTTAAACCTTCTATTGGACCTATGATTAAGGTCCCACTCTCAAGGTTAGTGGAGGGAAAGTTGTACTATAATTGTAGTCTTTTATTACTATTTCTATATCATTTCTTGCATTAGATTAAATAAACCTTTTTCCCTATTTTACCCCTATTTTTATGCTACTTTCACATGTTTATGTTGTGTCTCCTTCATAGCTAAATGACTTCTATTTATGCTTGTATTTTCCATTTCTATCAAAGAATTTTTATTTCAGCATTTTGTTTCTATTTATAGTATTTTAATTTTATTCACTGTTTTAGTTTAGCAACATTTAAATTTCTAAGAATTTTACATTTCTATACTTTCCATTTTAGCATATTACTTTTCTATAATTTCCATTCCAATAAATGTAATTTAGCATCTTTATTTCTTCATCAAGTTCAATTTCTACAATTAGTTATTTTTCCTTTTTGCATGTGTATTATTTAATTTATTTTCTAGAAATACATTGTGATTCCTTTTTTTGGCTAAGTAGATTAGTGCCCTAATTTCTAAGCCATAATTCCAATATTCTCTATTGTATATATCATTGGAAACCACCCTAGATTGAAAAATTAAATTAAATGATGAACATTAACAACACCCATCAATATCTCTTGTTGGTTTGAAAAGAAAAAGTTCTTAATTTAGTCATAATTCAAATAAAAAGGGCATACTAGGCTAGAACTTATTTTCTTGCATATTGTGTGATTATATTAAGCATACAATTTAAATGTTATTCCCCTTAATTTAGCATTACTTTTATCTTGTGAAGTCTCGATAAAGAGTTAGATTAGTGATCCAAAAAGTCTTAAGTGCTTATTGAATTAACTGATTAAACATCATACAAGAATGAAAACCAACACAATACATAGGAACATTTTCAATACATAAGGTAGATACTACTTACATGAAGATAATATTCATCAAGATATCCTTTTAAAATATTCCTCCTATGGGGAAGCAAGGATTCTAGCAAATTCCCCTCACACATGCCTTAAGTTCTAAATTTTCATCTTCATTATTTGGAGAGTCACTCATTTCTTTATTTATATGGTACTTAGTGTTCTATGTTTTATTATATGTTTCTTATTTTGTATTTTTCTATTAGGTGGTATAAGGGGTTTTGAAATGGACCCCAAACATTTTATAAAAAGGATCCAATAGACCTTCCTAGAGAAGCTATAAAGGTAAAAATATAAACAAAACAAAATCTAAACCTGCCATCCTAAAAAATAACAGTTTTTATGGATGTGCAAATGTAACAACTAGATGCAAAACACTATGACATACACTGATACACCAAAATGAAATAGGCCTACGATTTAGGGAAAGGGAAACCCACTAAACAACCCAAAATAGAGATGACACCAACCAACAGAAACATAGGTAAGGATACCCAAAATCAAACTTCATCTTGCTAGGCCCAACACCATTGTCATCTTATTTTGTATGTTGGTTTTGTGCTTTATCGTAAATTTGACAATAGGTTTATACACCTTTCCCAATTTATTGATTTTAAAGAGGTCCATGTCCTCTCAAATGTACCATTTCATCCCATAGTAGTACTTGATGATTTGTTGATTTTCGGTATCTCTAATACCTTGCTTTGCTACCATGGAGTGTAGAGCATTAGTATAATATTAAACAAATTGGTTTCTACATTGATGCATTTATTTCCATTATATGTATTGGTCATCATAGGTTCTATAGGATATTATTCTTCCTTGATGACCTTCATGACATTATCCTTTGTGAACACTAGTTCTTGTTCATTCTCTTTTATAATCCTATAACAATATTTTCAAGAGTGTCAGTAATTTTTTATTGTTTATGAATTTATTTATAAAGAAGTATGATCCAACCAAATATCTGTGGAATCAACATTAATTTTTTATTCAAAATTATAAATATTAAAATTCACATGCACCTTTAAATGTATTGGATAAATGAATGATCCTAAGACAATCAAAAGCTATATATAGGAGGTTTTAGAAATTTAAGTAGGGAGTCATTGAATAATTTGAATAAATCGGTCCATCATATCATTCCTATAGTTCATAAGTGCTTCATTTAACATCTCCTTTAAAGGATAAATTTGCTTGATGTTGTCCATTCTAATTATTGCCTAAGACTATTTAGAATAACAACAGAGTAATCAAATGGATCTCAAATCCATTACCTTAACTTTTAATATCTTGATCTCATTCATATGGATAGAGACTCAAAAGACAACCTAAACTAACACCACTGATAAAAACATAGAATTTTTTGGTCTCCTAAAACTCAAAATTTTGATTTAAATAAGATCAAGAAATAATATATTTTTAAAAAATGGACTATATTAAATTACAACATAAGAGTATATAAGGAAAAGAGCAAAATGACTGTATTACTCAAATAAAAGAATACAATGCAAGAAATATCTAAGAAGAAGTGTGAGACTATAACATTACATCCATTACACATGCTTTTCATAGTAATGGGTCCATATCTTCTCATACATTAATTGGTGTTGAAAATCCACCATATTAAATTTATAAGGTCATCCATATGGAAATGTGGTGGTTCACTTTTCATGAGTTATAAGGTCTCACATATGGAAATATGGTGATTAACCTTCCATGAGATACAAAGGGCATGCTAAATAAATATTGCATGCATGTGTCTTATCCTTTTTTATTTTATTTTCTAGTGATGTATCAACATAGCTAGAGTTGTACTTTTGCTATGAAAACCTAAAAATAGAAAATTACTATTTTTATAGCATTTTTTTTTGCATTGTTGAGGGCCATTATAGTATTTTTCCATGTAGTTGGTCCATTTCCTAATTAAATATATAGATATTTGTATACTATTTCCAACACATTTTTAATGGATCAAAGAGTCCCTAACATAAATTTATGCCCCTAATAGCACAATTAAATTTTTTAATAATGTGTATTTTAAAGCATAAATCCATATCATATAAAGTCATATGCTTGGATTAAACACTAGAAAAAATATATCATAATAATAAACTCACTAATATTGATATAATACATTAGAAATAAGGTATACCTCATGCTTCTATGCCTAATAATCTAAAGTATACTTGGTCCTATAGACTTATTTGCATCCAACAACATTCTTTACTTCTAGAAGAGGAACAATATCCTATATCTTACTCTTTAGCAATAACTCATTCTCTATAAGAATATAATATTTTATCTTTGTTCATCCTTTAACCTAACAATATTAGGGTTATCCTTAGAATAATCAACCTTCTATAATAATGCTCAACAAAGAGACTTCTAATATCATATTAGAGACAAGATTGGATATCCTTTGAAAGTGTCTTAATCCACTTGGGTGTCGGATGAATTGAGGAAGACTCACATGAACTCTATGGAAAAGCAATATCAAAATCTAAACTAGAAAATCCAACTCAAAATCACCACTCACCTCATTATGAAAAATTGAATCATTCTAAACTAATATGTCCTACTCAACATCATTGAATCTAGAGAAGAAGATGCTTTTGATGGTGTTTCCCATAAAGGAGTCAAGTCTATAGCCAATGGCCCTACACTCAAATATTAATATGAAAAATATGCTATAATTGGAATAAAATATTATCAAAATATTTGAAGAAATATCTAAATCTGAACCAATAAAAATATCAAAAGAGTAATTTATCAAAATCTAAAGTGATGGACTCAAAGGAGCATCTAGAAATACTTAATAAAAAATGGCATCTATGCAAATCAAATCCTTATGTCTCTAAGTGTCATAATGGTGATATTATTTTAAGGTATATAAATACCCCAAAAATATTTATTTATGACTCTTCAATTCCCTCTAAATTTGATGTTATTTGGGTATGTAAGCCTATTTTGAATAAGACACATTGGGCTTATCTCCTTTCAACCTCTCAAGATGTGTCATATCCTAAACATCCTTGGTGGTACCCTATTGATGATGTATGTTATACAAGTGATGGCCCCACCCTACAATTTGTACTCCATCCCTTTGGTTTGAATTATACATTGTGCCATGTCCATGATCACCCTATTCTTCTTTTCAACCACACCATTTTGCTTAGGAGTATAGTGATTAGTCCTTTAGTATATTATCCCATGAAGATACAAATATTCATGAAAGGTATTACTTATATACTCACTTCCCCATCTATTATATGATATTTAATTTTCCTACCCAATTGACTTTGTACAAAATCCTTAAAGGTATTGAAAATATCTAAGACATCATCCCTAGTGTGACTATTATACTACCAAACATATCTATAAAATCTATAAATAAAAAGGAGATACATTATTTTAGAATGATATGGTGTACCCATATGTCCACAAGTGTTACTATGCATGATGTCAAAGGGGTGAGTAGCCCCTCTTACAATTACTTTTGGAAATTCCTCCCTATGATGTTTTTCCTTACATGCACCACTTGAAGGTAGTATGTGCAATAGTTTATTTATTATATGTCTATAACTAATGTATCTCAATAATCCATAATTAAGATACCCAATCCTATTGTATCATATATAACTCATAAATTCCATATGTAATGATATATACAAATATTTTTTTCTAGGAAAAGAACAAAAGTAGTGGGCCTTTTTTATAACTTATACAATTGGTCTAATGCATTATAATAACCAAAATCAATATTTTTAAATTCATTGTCTATATACTAAATTAGCCAATTATTAGGCCAATTTTTTTTTTTTTAGTCATATTAGGAATATGATATATATTCAAGAGATTAGGACCAACATTAGAAACATAAATTACTTCATCAAAAAAATATCTAATGTACCCAGGTGTTGTAGGTGAGTTGGAGAGAAGAGGGCAATCCTCCAAGGGAGGTCCCAGGTTCAAATCTCCACCCTACCAAAAAGCTGAATTGGGTACCCAAAATCCAATTGATAATGTTGGTGTGGGCAGGGCTGGGTGCGACCCTCGAGTGACTTTGATGGTGTAGAACCCCCTGTTCATGGTCTCTTAGACCAAGGTGGCCCTGCAAGGGGTTTTTTTCTTAAAAAAAAAAAAGAAGATCTAATGCTATTTGTCTCATATCGTTCAACCTACAAAGAAGAGTTACTCTAATGATAAAATGCTCTTATAAATATGTTTTTTTTAATCTAATAGGATATTTTTATACGTTATCATGTTCCTAGTTACTCCTAAATGGACAATCCACTCATTATAAGAAGTGGATGATTAGTATGTTGAATGAACAACTACATGTGCCAATGAGGTTTCTTCATCAAATCTATCCCAACATTATGGTTAGAAAAATATTAGCAAATAATTTTTTGGTTTCTTTATCAAGCTTCTTAATATGAATCCAATAAAATTTTCCTTTATGACCTTCTTGAAATACTGAACGATTTTATTTTTGAATGGCTTATTGGGATTCCTTTCATTCTATTTTTTATTCTTGACACTTTGATAGTTGGGAATAATTTATTTTAGATTGGATTTTTCCATGATAAAATTCCATTTCTATATTTATTTTATGTCTTAATTATGGATGAATAATTTGAATATGTCATTAATTGGTAGTTTTGGAAAATTAGGGAAGTATACTCAAAGCATCTCAAAAACAACAACTATATTAATTTTCTATAAATATTTTTTGAAGATAATATTGACTAGTTTAAGTTTCTTCTCTTTCTCTATATCTTTCTATCCTTCTCTTCTACTTAGATAATCCTCTTGTATTTTGAATGTCTTCTTACAAGTTCTAAAAAAACTAATGTAATCATTAATAGTATCAACAAATTATACTCAAAGTAGCAAGCTTAGCCTCCAACATACTAATTTTGATAGAATCAATATGATCACATAATCCATGGAAATTTTTAAACAACTATTTTAGGTCTATCATTCTACTAACATTGGATTCATAAATATTGTCAATATGTATATCCATAACACCAAAAGCCTCATATTTCTTATCCATGTAGACCTATTTTCTTTCTTATGAATTAGTAGCATGATGTTCATTTCATATATTTGAGAAACCCCTTACATTAGAGATAAAATTCAATCTTAATTTTCTAGGTAGCATAGTTTGGACCATTTAAGAAGGGGATATGACAATCCATAAATATTTTCCAAAATATAAAATGTTGTTTGTGGTTTTTATCTACATTTTGATGCATTTGTTACCTTTCTAATATTATGCAAAATGGAGTAGGATCTAAATAAAAATTCTCCTTTAAGCCATATTGTGTGGTGGGTTAGTCTATGTTGTATCATGGTGTTATTTTTATCTTTTGTTCTCTTGGGTGGCTATTGGATTTAGTTTATGTTCTTTTAGTCTTGGAAGCTGGCCTATGCTATATATTTTTTTCGTCCTATAATGTAAAATGTTTTGGGACACTTTAAAACCATGTTTTTTCACCATTAATAAAAAATAATTTAACAGGACTAGTGGAAATATCTTTAAAAAAATCTATGACTTGGAAAACCTAACCCAAAATGATTTTATATGCAATAGTTATGGCCCTCACAAGTTTGGCCGAATAATAAAATAAAATACCCCTAAAACCTTTGAAAATATTAATAAAATTAGTACATGTAGTGAATGAGAAGCACCACATGTCATTTTATGAGTGACTAAGAAGGTAGCTATTATGTGTTGACTAGATAATGTATATATAAGTCATGTGATACCACTTGTAATAATAAAAGATTTGGCACCTATGCTATTTTATAGGAAAAAGAAATATCTCATGCAATTATATTAATTAATATAAGATAAATCAAAATTCTATTAGATGATATAAACATAAAATTCCTACAAAATAAGCAATATTAGAGACTAAATGCTCAATTGAGAAGTGAAATAAATATTTAATATGTTAAATGGAGAGAAACAAAACCAGGAAATGACTAGAATTTAGAGAATAAACAAAACTTGCTATGAAATGATAACGGAAACATAAAAAACTATTAGAGAGCTGAAAATAGAATTTAGAAAGCAAAATAGACAAGAGATGTAAGTATTAGTGACTTCAGCAATGGAAAATCTAAGTTAACAAATCTAAAATGAAGGGGAAATGCATAAAAATGAAAACAAAGAGATGAAAATAAAGAGGATCTAGAGAGTATACTACCTAGAAAGACCTCCTTATTGCACCAATTTTATCTCCACACCCTAATGCCCCTTTGCCTTACTTCACTTGTTCAAATACTTGATAAAGAATTCTTCAAATGTAATAAGGAGGTCTTTCTAGGGTGTATACTACCTAACAATACCTACTTCTTACACCAAGTCGATCTCCTTTCCCCAATGCCCCTTTTCCTTACTTCACTTGTTCAAATGCTTCTTGAAGAATGCTTCAAATGCAAGAATGGAAGAAAGACAATGAGAGAAAATGGAGAGGATTTATAGTAGAGTAATGCTACCAAGAATTGTGTTATGAAATGCTCACCCCAAGGGATACATTTATGGATTTTTGTAGGGAAAACTATGGGAGGTAAGATGAGGTCCATGATACCATTAGGGAAAAAGATCAAATTCAAAATTTCAATCTTGATTCAAAATTGGAGCATGCATGATAAGAGAAGGTAGTGGGTTGAAGTAATCCACATGCCGTTGGTTCATGCCACATACATTTTACTCATTTTGAAAAAATTTGTAATGAATGTCAAAAGTACCGTTAGTACTTTTGGACCTAATTGGTTATTTTTTATAATGGTTAGGATGACTTGTCAAATGACCTAATTGGTTGCTTTTCAAAAGTTATACACTTTATCAATAACACCAATAACACTTTTTGTTAGTCTCACAATGACACTGAGAGGGGGGTGAATCAGTGTAGCTATTTAAAATTCAAATCTACAACTCTTAATAATGAAACAATGAATATTTAAGTCAGATAAAGCAAGTATCACAAGAGAGCATTCCACAACACACGATGTAACGAGGTTCACCAATTTGGCTACTCCTCAAAACTGACTGCTTGGATTAACGTCCAAATCTAGCCTTTGCAAAATATCAATTTTACAATCACTTTACCAGCACCAACTGGAAGGAGCACCAACTCCTGATTTATCTGCACCCACAGAAAGGAGCACCAACCCCTAATTCCAAGCACCTACTTGGACTACAAATTTTAAGCTATAAGACTGACATAAAAATGCCTTCACTTATTCAAGACCCTGACTGGTCTATTGCTTACCCAACCTCTCTCACTATTCACCAGACTGCCACACACACTAAAAGCTCTGCTTACTGCACTTTTATGGCTCTCACGGCTCTGCTCAACTCTTTCTTACGGCACTCTTCAACCCTCTTCTTGCAGCACTTTTTCTCTCTTTTCAGCAGCACTTAACTCTCCACGCAGATCTCCTTTTATAACAATCCTTTCGCTTTGTAACTCCAGTTATAACGCCTTCTTTCATTTCTCATATGCCACTTGTCAATTGTAACGCCTTTTATATGTAACTCCTTTTGTATATATAGAGTAGGCATTACGTTACATGCAACGAATTGACACATATACCTTTACCATGACTGTTCGTCTTCTTGGTCATGACTATTCATATTCTCCTTAGAGACTATTCACTTTCTTTTCTGTGCATGCATGCGTTTTCACTATAACTACACCTGTAACTGACGTACTGACTTCAGTTAACTCTTCTTATTTTATCTACATGAATTTCTTCTACAACTGCACCTGTAACTGCCGTATAACTCCAGTTAACTATCACATATCTTATTTTGATTGGGTTCTCTTCTTTGCTCATGCCAAAGTGACCTGTCACGAAATCGTGACACTTCTGCCTCTTTGTCCTCTTCTCGGATTTGCACCCATGAAAACACATGTCACGATATCGTGACACTTTAGCCTCCATACTCTTCTTCTTTACTTTTGTCACGATATCGTGACACTTCTGCCTTCTTACTTTCTCTCTCCTCCTTAAGTCACAAAAATGTGACATGTCGCGATATCGTGACACTTTTTCTCCTAGACTCTCTCTCTTGCCTTCGGGTCGCGAAAACCCGACATGTCGTGATATCGTGACACTTTTTCTCCTTAGCTCTCTCTCTTGCCTTCGGGTCACGAAAACCCGACATGTCACGATATCGTGACACTTTTTCTCTTGAACTCTCTCTCCTGCAACATGTCACGAAATCATGACACTTTTTCTCTCGGACTCTTTCTCCTGCAACATGTCGCGAAATCGTGACACTTTTTCTCTCGGACTCTTTCTCCTGCAACATGTCGTGAAATCGTGACACTTTTTCTTTCGGACTCTTTCTCCTACAACATGTCACGAAATCGTGACACTTTTTCTCTCGGACTCTTTCTCCTGCAACATGTCACGAAATCGCGACACTTTTTCATTCGTACAACCTTCCTTGCAATATGTCACGAAATCGTGACACTTTTTCGTTCGTACAACCTTCCTTGCAATATGTCACGAAATCGTGACACTTTTTCGTCCGTACAACCTTCCTTGCAATATGTCGTGAAATCGTGACACTTTTTCGTCCGTACAACCTTTCTTCCAATATGTCACGAAATTGCGACACCTTTTTCTCTCTCCTCTTTCTCTTCCTTCCAATGAAACATGTCACAAAATCGCGACATATTTTTCTCTCTCCTCTTTCTCTTGCAATATGTCACGAAATCGTGACACTTTTTCTACTTGTCTTTTTCTCTTCCAACATGTCGCGAAATCGTGACAGTTTTTCTTTCTTGCTCTTTCTCTTCGAACATGTCACGAAATCGTGACAGTTTTCTTTCTTGCTCTTTCTCTCCGAACATGTCGCGAAATCATGAAATTTTTCTTTCTTGCGCTTTCTCTCCGAACATGTCACGATATCGTGATAGTTTTCTTTCTTGCTCTCTCTCCGAACATGTCGCGATATCACGACAGTTTTGCTTTCTTGCTCTTTCTCTCCAAACATGTCACGATATCGCGACAGTTTTCTTTCTTCTCAACATGTCATGATATCAGACAGTTTTTCTTTCTTGCCAACATGTCACGATATCGTGACAATTTTCCTTTCTTCTTCTCTCTCTTCCAACATGTCGCGAAATCACGACAGTTTTTCTTCTGTATATGTCGCGATATCGTGACACTTTTCTTACTTGTATTTTTCTTTGATCTTTTACAACTGGGGCACTTCGGTCTTCTTGGAAACTCATTGTACATACTCTGAATGACCTCTGAACTCCTATCCATTGCATCAACCGATCTGTATGACTGTGTTGACAACAATGACAATACTATTTCTGCACCTTGCTCAACAATCTCCCCCTTTGGAATTGTTGGCAACACACATGCAAGTTCCTGTAATTCTTCTCCCCCTTTGACAATAATACCAAAGGGCTACTGCAGACTCCCCCTGAGTCCATGCACATCATTCTCAGGCACACGTTATGACAGTTAGCAAAAATTACAAATATGAGCAAAAAGATAATCAAATATATAAATGCTCCCCCTGAGAATGTGGTTCCGATAGCTAGTCAGTTCTTGGGAAGCATAACCACTCCCAATTTATTGCGAAGGTACTCAAAAATTTCTTTGGGCAGCGGTTTTGTGAAGATATCCGCTACTTGCTCTGTAGTTGGAACAAAATCCAACTTTACCTCACCTTCCGCAACTTTCTCCTTCAGAAAGTGATATCGGATAGCAATATGTTTTGTGCGAGAATGCATAACCGGATTCTTTGAGATGTTAATGGCACTGGTGTTATCACACTTAACTAAAATTGGCTCACTGAAGTTAATGCCAAGATCTTTCAGGGTTTGTTTCATCCATAAGACCTGCGTACAACTCGTAGTTGCTGCAATATACTCTGCCTCTGCTGTGGATAAAGAAACTGACTCTTGTTTCTTACTGTGCCATGCAACCAACCTATCTCCAAGATAAAATGCCCCTCCACTGGTACTCTTTCTGTCATCGACACATCCTGCCCAATCTGCATCTGAATACGCAATAAGGGTGAAGTCCTTTCCTTTCGGATACCATAACCCATACTCCATAGTACCCTTCAGATATCGAAGAATCCTCTTCACTGTTGTCACATGAGTCTCCTTGGGATTCGCCTGAAATCGTGCTACCATGCAAACTGCCTGCAAGATATCTGGTCTGGTAGCTATCAAATATAGTAGGCTCCCAATCATAGATCTGTACATGGTTTGATCAACATCGGGAGATTTGTCATCCTTGCTCAACTTGCAACTTGTCATCATGGGAGTGCTAACAGGCTTACAATCCTCCATTGTGAACTTCTTTAGCATCTCTTTCACATATTTGACTTGAGAAATGAATATGCCCTTCTCATTTTGATTAACTTGCAATCCGAGAAAATACGAAAGTTCACCAATCATTGACATTTCAAATTCTTTCTGCATCTTAATTGCTAAATCTTTACACGAATCATCATTGCTGCTGCCAAAGATGATATCATCTACATATACAACAAGGACAATGAGATGGCCATTTGCTGTTTTGACATACAAATTGCTATCCACCATACCCTTTTTAAACCCTTGTTGAGTAAGATAGTTGTCTAATCTTGCATACCATGCTCTGGGTGCCTGTTTCAAGCCATACAATGCTTTCTTCAACTTGCAGACGAAATTGGGATTATCACCGAGTTGGAAACCATCTGGCTGTTCAATATAGACCTCTTCTTCAAGTTTTCCATTCAAAAATGCTGATTTCACGTCCATTTGATAAACTTTGAAATTCTTATGAACTGCTAAAGCCAGAAACATTCTTATTGCCTCTAGTCTAGCCACTGGTGCAAAGGTTTCCTCAAAGTCAATACCTTCAACTTGTGCATAGCCTTTACAGACCAATCTTGCTTTATTCCTGACTACCTGTCCATCTTCATTCAATTTGTTTTGAAAAATCCATTTAGTACCGATTATATTTTTATTTGCAGGTCTTGGTACTAACTCCCAGGTTTTGTTTTTCTCGATCTGATCCAATTCTTCATTTATTGCTGTCATCCAACTTTCATCTTTGCTTGCTTCAACAACATTTTTGGGCTCAATTCTGGATAATAGAGAGTAGTTACTTACTACTCTTCTTCTTGTCTGAACACCATCTATGGGATCTCCAATTATTTGCTCTCTAGGATGATTTTTCTACCAGCTGCCTGTTTTGAATTTCTTGTTTTCTTCCTCTTTTGAATCACTACTTAACTCATCTGAGTCAATTTTTTGTTTCTTTTCGGTTTCCTTTTCATCATCTCCTTCAATAACTTCTTCATATATTGGGTAGTTTTCTTTATAGCTTCTTTCTTGTTCCCTACCTTCATCAACTTTAACATCGACACTCTCCACAATTTTCTTTAGCCTCTTGTTGTAGCAAGTGTAGGCTTTGCTTTTTGTCGAATAGCCAAGGAAAATACCTTCATCAGCTCTATCTTCAAACTTTCCAAGATTATCTTCAGTTCTTTTGATGTAACACTTGCTTCCAAAAACTTTAAAGTATCTTGTTGTTGCCTTTTTACCGAACCATAGTTCATACGGAGTTTTGCTTTCATGCGTCCTCAACATGCACCTATTTTGGATGTAAACCGCAGTATGGACTGCCTCTTTCCAAAATTTGTCTGCTATTTTGCTCTCAGTCAACATAGTCCGTGCCATTTCCTGCATTGTCCTGTTCTTTCTTTCTACCACTCCATTCTGTTGAGGTGTCCTCACTTGCTGAAAACTGTCTCCTAATCCCATACTTTTCACAGTACTCTGCAAACTCTTCTGAGATGAACTCTCCTCCTCTATCTGATCTTAAGCATTTAATTCTTTTTCCTGTTTGATTCTCAACTTGTTTTTTGAAAATCTTGAACATTTCAAAGGCATCTGATTTAAGCTTCAAAAATAGTACCCATGTCATCCTGGAATAGTCATCTATGCACAACATAAAGTATTTGTCACCATTTATGCTTTGTGTTCTCATGGGTCCACATAAATCAGTATGTATTAGTTCTAAAGGTTTGCTTGTGAAGTATTCTTTTGTTTTAAATGTGGCTCTAGTTTGCTTCCCATTTTGGCATGAAGCACAAATGCTATTTAAAGGTTTACCAATGGTGGGAATATCTCTCACTGCCCTTTTTGAGCTGATCTTTATTAGATTGTCAAAGCTAATATGACCGAGCCTCTTGTGCCACAGCCAATTTTCTTCTGCCTGTCCAATCAAGCATGCTCTTTCTGAAGTCTCTGAGAGAGTATACAGGTTTCCAGATGTCCTTGATCCAGTTGCTATCAACTTTCCACAATTTGTTGTTCTGACTTCACAACCCTGCTTCTTGAAAATTACTTCATGACCTCTATCACAAATCTGGCTTACGCTTAATAAGTTATGCTTCAGACCAATCACAAACAGGACTTCTTTCGACTTGATTTTTCTATCACTGATCTTAATTGATCCTTTGCCAACTATCTTAGCTCCATCATTATTTCCAAATTTTATAGAACCACCTTCGTATTTCTGTAACTTTTCAAATTTTTGTTTGTCCCTTGTCATATGACTGGAGCATCCACTATCCAGTATCCATGGTGCAGATTTGTTCTGTGCTTTAAATGTTGTCTGTACAATCAAGGATTCCTTTTCTTCCTTGGGTTGCTCCTTTTGTTTCCACTCTGGTTTGATTGCAGGTTTGGTCACTTGTTTTGACTTTTCTTTGTCAATGGCCTGTACCTATTTTTCGGGAAATTTTCTATTTTGTTTCCAACCATTTGGTTGAAATCTTCTTCCCTGATTTTTATTTGCTGCAAATGTGCTTCGACAATTTCTTGCAATGTGCCCATAATTATGACAGTTATAACATTCTATTGCATAATCCATCAATGGTGAAAAAACATTTCTACTTGGAAAAGTTCCTTTGTGCTACTTTGTACTTGCATTCAGAAATCTTATGTCCATAACCATTGCATTTAAAACAATAACCAGAAAAGGAATGAGTGAACCTGGGTGATGGTCTTTGCCATTTTGTAGTAGGCGCCATAAATCTTCTTCTCCTTTGATGAGTGACTTTGGTGAATCCATCATTGTCAATACTCTTCTCGTGCCTGGCATTATTGCTTTCTTTAGAATGTTTCATTTTTTCTTGATCAACCCTGATCTTGTCTTCATTCTTTATGGGTTCTATAGTTGTGGCCTTTGATCCATTCGATGATTCTGCTTCGATGAAGCCTAACCCAAATTTGATGCCTGTAGACCTTTGGTTGCTTATAATCTTATCCAACTTCACAAAACTTCCTTCAAGTTTGTGATAGCAAGTCATTTTTTGATTCATCTCTTCTAGCTGCATCCTTAAGCCAACAATCTCTTCTTCTAGCTTGCTTGCACTCATCTATTTTCATGGTTAATTGTACTTCGATATCTTTAGATATTTTCTTAAATTTGTCTATCTGTACTTTCAAGCTGGTTATGATTTCATTGGCATCCTCAAGCTTTCTTGAAGTTTTCTTATTCTTTTTCCTTTCTATACTCAGCTCTTGAAGTGCAGCGACCAACTCACCTTCCAGATCTACTTCAGCCTCAGCCTCAAATTTTTCATCACCTTCCTGTTTTTCTTCTGATTTTTCTTCTTCGAATGCCATGAAAAGAGCTTCACCTGTTTCTTCTTCAGAATCCTCATCAGGGCTGTCTTCTGAAGGACTGACATTCTTGGATATGAAACTTTTCTTCTTGAAGTTGCCTTTTCTAAAATTTGGTTTCTTCTTCCAGTCACTTCTTTCTTGATGTGAACCTTCATCACTTTTGTTTTTCTCATTGAGTGGACATTTAGCTGCAAAGTGTCCAATGCCTCCACAGTTGAAACACTTAAATGGTAGCTTTCCTCTATATTTTCCTTTTCCCCTTATTAGTTTTCGAACAAAGTTCGCTTCCGTTTCATCTGATGTTTCTTCTTCCTCGGATTCTTGCTTTACTTTTATATTTTTGTGTGCTTTAAAAGCAGCTTCTCTGTCTGTGGGTTTAGTTTTTCCTATTCTCATTTCATATGCAGTCAAAGAACCATGCATCTCATCCATGCTAAAAGTGTTTAGATCTTTAGCTTCTTCTATTGCTGAAACTTTAGCATCAAATCTTTGGGGAAGAGATCTTAGTACCTTTTTCATGATGACAACATCTTCCATTTCCTCGTCGAGTCCTCTAATCGCATTAATGATTCCATTAACTCTCAGCATGTATGCCTCTATGTTCTCATCGTCATTCATTTTTAATGCTTCGAACTGAGCTCGATGCGTTTGTAGCTTGGCCTCCTTGATCTTGTCGTCTCCTTCATGAATGCTCCTTAGTTTGTCCCACATGTCTTTTGCCATTTTGCAACTCATAATCTTTATCAGTTCACTGTCCACTAAACCGCACATGATAGCATTTTTGGCTTTAGAGTTATTCTCAAACAATTTCTTATCGACAGCATCGGTTGGAGGAGTGGTGGGTATTGTGTATCCACTGTCTACTGACTCCCAAATGTCGAATCCCAAAGCACACAGATATGTCTGCATCCTGAGTTTCCAAAATGAGTAATTTGTTCCATCAAACAATGGTGCTTTGTTTGAAGAGAATCCTTCGCCACCTGCCATTTTGACTAATCCAAGATCAACCCTAGCTGATTTAGCCTGATAAGGGAAACTGGCTATGATACCAATTGTTAGTCTCACAATGACACTGAGAGGGGGGTGAATTAGTGTAGCTATTTAAAATTCAAATCTACAACTCTTAATAATGAAACAATGAATATTTAAGTCAGATAAAGCAAGTATCACAAGAGAGCATTCCACAACACACGATGTAACGAGGTTCACCAATTTGGCTACTCCTCAAAATTGACTGCTTGGATTAACGTCCAAATCCAGCCTTTGCAAAATATCAATTTTACAATCACTTTACCAGCACCAACTGGAAGGAGCACCAACTCCTGATTTATTTGCACCCACAGAAAGGAGCACCAACCCCTAATTCCAAGCACCTACTTGGACTGCAAATTTTAAGCTATAAGACTGACATAAAAATGCCTTCACTTATTCAAGACCCTGACTGGTCTATTGCTTACCCAACCTCTCTCACTATTCACCGACTGCCACACACACTAAAAGCTCTGCTTACTGCACTTTTTGGCTCTCACGGCTCTACTCAACTCTTTCTTACGGCACTCTTCAACCCTCTTCTTACAACACTTTTTCTCTCTTTTTAGCAGCACTTAACTCTCCACGTAGACCTCCTTTTATAACAATCCTTTCACTTTGTAACTCCAGTTATAACGCCTTCTTTCATTTCTCATACGCCACTTGTCAATTGTAACACCTTTTATATGTAACTCCTTTTGTCTATATAGAGTAGGCATTTACGTTACATGCAACGAATTGACACATATACTTTTACCATGACTGTTCGTCTTCTTGGTCATGATTCATATTCTCCTTAGAACTGTTCGCTTTCTTTTCTATGCATGCATGCATTTTCACTGTAACTGCACCTGTAACTGACGTCATGACTTCAATTATCTCTTCTTATTTTATCTGCATGAATTTCTTCTACAACTACACCTAACTCCATATAACTCAGTTAATCGTCACATATCTTATTTCAGTTGGGTTCTCTTCTTTGCTCGTGCCAAAGTGACCTATCACGAAATCGTGACACTTCTGCCTCTTTGTCCTCTTCTCGGCTTTGCACCCACGAAAACACATGTCGCGATATCGCGACACTTTCGCCTCCGTACTCTTCTTCTTTACTTTTGTCATGATATCGTGACACTTCTACCTTCTTACTTTCTCTCTCCTCCTTAAGTCACGAAAATGTGACATGTCGCGATATCGTGACACTTTTTCTCCTTGACTCTTCTCTTTGCCTTCGGGTCATGAAAACCTGACATGTCGCGATATCATGACACTTTTTCTCCTTAGATCTCTTTCTCTTGCCTTTGTCGAAAAAACCTGACATGTCACGATATCGCGACACTTTTTCTCCTTAGACTCTCTCTCTTGCAACATGTCACGAAATCGTGACACTTTTTCTCTTGGACTCTCTCTCCTACAACATGTCGCGAAATCATGACACTTTTTCTCTCGGACTCTCTCTCCTGCAACATGTCACGAAATCATGACACTTTTTCTCTCGAACTCTTTCTCCTGCAACATGTCGCGAAATCGTGACACTTTTTCTCTCGGACTCTTTCTCCTACAACATGTCACGAAATCGTGACACTTTTTCGTCCATACAACCTTCCTTGCAATATGTCACGAAATCATGACACTTTTTCATCCGTACAACCTTCCTTGCAATATGTCGCGAAATCATGACACTTTTTCGTCCATACAACCTTCCTTGCAATATGTCACGAAATCGTGACACTTTTTCATCCGTACAACCTTTCTTCACAACATGTCGCAAAATCGTGACACCTTTTCTCTCTCCTCTTACTCTTCCTTTGAAACATGTCGTGAAATCGTGACATCTTTTTCTCTCTCCTCTTTCTCTTGCAATATGTCACGAAATCGTGACACTTTTTCTACTTGTCTTTTTCTCTTCCAACATGTCACGAAATCATGACAGTTTTTCTTTCTTGCTCTTTCTCTCCGAACATGTCACGAAATCGTGACAGTTTTTCTTTCTTGCTCTTTCTCTCCGAACATGTCGCGAAATCGCGATAGTTTTTCTTTCTTGCTCTTTCTCTCCGAACATGTCGCGAAATCGCGACAGTTTTGCTTTCTTGCTCTTTCTCTCCAAACATGTCGCGATATCACGATAGTTTTCTTTCTTGCTCTTTCTCTCCAAACATGTCGCGATATCGCGACAATTTTCTTTCTTCTCAACATGTCATGATATCGCGACAATTTTTCTTTCTTGCCAACATGTCGCGATATCGCGACAGTTTTTCTTTCTTCTTCTCTCTCTTCCAACATGTCACGAAATCGTGACAGTTTTTCTTTCTGCTATATATGTCACGATATCGCGACACTTTTCTTACTTGTATTTTTCTTTGATCTTTTGCAACTGGGGCACTTCGGTCTTCTTGGAAACTCACTGTACATACTCTGAATGACCTTTGAACTCCTGTCCACTGCATCAACCGATCTGTCTGACTGTGTTGACAACAATGACAATACTATTTCTGCATCTTGCTCAACACTTTTAATATCTAGTGGATTTTCTAAAAAGCCTTGATCTAGTGACTAAATTGCTTAGGTTGATGTGGTTAATTATTGGTATGAGGCCTGATGTCTTCTTCTAGAGTTAAGGTAATTTGGTGTGTCAAAATTGGGTGTTTATATTTTCTAACCATTGATTGACAATATTTATTTGAACATCTATTTGAGGGTGGTAAATTGAATTATTTTTAAGGTTATTTCCCTAAAAATTAAATAGTTCCTACCAAAAGTGACTAGTAAAAGTAGTGTCCCTATCAAAACAATAGATTTGGGAATACTCCACAAAGATTTGGGCAACTATAGAGGCAGTATAAAGATCAGCTAAGGAATAGAAATAAACATAGTTTATGATATGATCAACTACCACTAGAATGATTTATGTACCCCTAGATTTTGTCAAACCCTTAATAATATCCATAGATATACCAATCCATACCCATACCATAATTGAAATAGGTTGAAGTATGCTTGGGGTGCTAACCATTTCACCCTTAATTAATTAGAATGTATCACATTCTACCATAATGGTTTGAATACCTTTTTCATTCCTTTCCAAAAGAAAATTTTCTTGGCCCTTTTATATATTTTAAGAAATCCTAAATTTGTTGAGATGTGTGACACATGCATTTCCTATAATATGAGATTTTGTATTTGAATTTTTTTTTGAAAGACCAAATGATGATAATATCTCAAGTGTTTTCCATCCCATACATATCCAAGACATGAGTTAGAATCATCTTGGAATTGTTGAATCATAGATTTTAAAATAGAGTCCTTAGCTATATCTTCCTTAACTTGATTGACAAACTACCAAAGTGCTGTTGATATGGCATAAAAAGTGCTTTGATATTTATACTAAAATGAAAAGGCATCAACTACTATATTATAATTTCCATTATTATAAATGATTTCATAATTACACCCCAATAATTTAGAGACCCATATTTATTATTTTGGTGTCAATACTCACTATTCCAATAAGTACTTGAGAATTTAGTAGTTTTTTTTGATTGAAAAGTGGCACCCAATGAGGTATGGCTTCTAATGAATCATAGCATGAAAAATGACCAACATAATCTTCTCGTAATTTTATTTTCTTAAATTTTTATCTAATAGTGCCTTGTTGGTGAATGCCAAAGGTTTTTATTTTTGCATCAAAATTGTGCTAGTTGCACTACCAGAAGCATCACTCTCAATTATAAAAATATTGGAAACATTAGATGTTTCTAACTTTTATGTCAATATCATGGCTTGGTTTGGATCTTGAAGTACTTGTTCTATAGTTCTAACAACATGGAATATTTTTTCTTCAAAATAGTTGCTAATGGTGTTGTAATCTTCCTATATATTTTAAATAAACTTTCAATATTATCTAGTAAGACCTAGGAAACCTCAAAGGCCCTTGAGTGTTTGAATCATGGACCACTTCTACTTATATTTAATTTTCTTGGGGTCTGTTTTAACTCCATACCCTAATACAATGTGGTTCAAGTACTCTGTTTCTTGTATGCCAAGAGAAAACTTTGACCATTTTACACAAAGTTGATTCTCAAACAAAAGTTGCAAGGCCTGATCTTGAGATGCTCCTCCAAAGTGAAACTATAATTTATAATATCATAAAAAAATACTAAAATTAATTTGTGTATGAATGGCCAAAATATTGCATTCATCAGGCTCTAGAAGGTGGAAGGTGCATTGGTCAAACCAAAGGGCGTGACAAAATATTTATGGTGTCCTTTACGAGTTCAAAAGGTAGTTTTAAGAATTGAGAAAATATGCTCATTAGATTCATAATCATAAGAAATTACAATGATTTTATAGCACTTCAATAAGTTTGAAATATCTACTATTATGGAGATCTTGCTTGCTCCTACTATGTTTAGAAACACTCTAAACAATTCCCTATATGCTCTCATAACAAAATTGATTTCCTCTCAAATAGTAAAGTTGGTGCAACTATATTTAAATGAATTATAAATATTTATAACCTATATACTTTATGGAAGATGCTCTAAAGTATGCTCTAGAGTCCAACATTCTCCCCCTTAAATTTGAGAGGACTGACTAGACAGTCTCTCAAATTTATATACTGAGCTTTTGCAACTCCTTTGGTGAAGATGTCCACTATGTTGTCCAAAGTGCTGCAATATCGTAACTCAACCACATGTTTCTCCACCATAGCTCGAATGAAGTGATACTTCATATCAAAGTGCTTTGACCTATTGTGGTGGATAGGATTATGTGCCAATTGGATGACACTCATATTATCACAGTACAATCTTGTAGGACCACTTTGTTGCTCTCCAATTTCTTCAAGGACTTTTCTCAACCATAAATCTTGAGTTCTAGCATTTGTGATTGCTATATACTCAACCTTAGTAGATGACAATGCTACAACAGTATGCTTTTTGAAACTCCATGTGATTAGTCATGATCCAAGACTAAAACAATTCCCTAAAGTAGATTTTCTATAATATATATTGCTGCCCCAATCACTATCACTAAAGCCAACTAATTTTATAGAATTACATTTGTGGTAATGGATCCCAAAATCCAATGTACCTTTTACATATCTCAAAATTATCTTATTTGCTTGAAAATGAAGTTCATATGGATCCGCCATATACCTTGAAACAAGAGAAATAGCATACTGAATATCCGGCCTTGTGTTGGTGAGGAATATTAGACTCCAAACAATGCTCTTGTAAGTGGTCATGTCAAATTTTGGTGCTCCATAATATTTTCTCAATTGTATCCCATGACCCATTGGAGTTGCAACAGACTTACATTGCTCCATAGCAAATTTCTTGATCATATATTAAGCATATTTGTGTTGACATATGAATATACCTTTACCTGTTTGATGTACTTCCATTCCTAGTAAATAATGCATCAAGCCTAGATATTTCATTTCAAATTATTTCATCATGGAGTTTTTGAACTCCTTATTCATCTTAGCACTACTACCCATGAATATTAGATCATACACATATAATAATACAATGAGAATATCTTTACCTTGTTTCATGTAGTAGAGGGTAGGTTCACTTTTTCTCCTAGTGAATCCATACCTTTGAAAGTAGCCATCAATGCATGAGTACCATGCTCTTGGTGCTTGCTTGAGGCCATACAATGCTTTATTTAGTTTTTAGACAAGGTGCTCCTTACCTTGTTCTTAAAATCCTTGAGTTTGTTACACAAAAACCTCTTCATTGAAGTACCCATTGAGAAAGGCACTCTTTACATCCATGTGCTGAATTTTCCATCCTTTGTGGGCAGCCAAAGAAAGTACTGATATGATTGTCTCTTGTCTAGCAACAGGAGCAAAGGTCTCCTCATAGTCAATCCCATACTTCTGAGTGAACCATTTTGCTACAAGTCTTTCCTTGTGTATTTCAATGCTTCCATCAGCATTGAATTTGGTCTTGTAGACCCATTTACATCCAACATATTTTTTACCTTTAGGAAGCTCCACTAGATCCCAAGTATCATTCTTTTTTATAGAGGTCATTTCCTCTTTCATGGTTTGTTTCCATACATCATGAGCACTTGCTTTTTCATAGCTAGATGGCTCTAGATATACACTAGTCATTAAAGCATAATTGACTACATCTCCCTTAGTCTCTTGGGAGTCATCATCACCATACATATGCATATTTTCAAGTCTTTTTAAAACTACATTCATTTCACTAGCTTGACTTCTAGTGTATCTTTTTTGGAAATTCTTATCCAACATTTGAAAATATGGATGATGTTGAAGTGTTCTTTTACCTCTTAATCAAGAATCAATATCCATTGGTGAAGAACTTACTGATATTTGTGGAGAAGTACTTGGAGAAGCATCTATTGTACTTGAAGTAGTACTCATACTTGGGCTTGGAGGACTTCCTTTGCTATTTTTAGGCTGCACTTGCTGCACTTGCTACACTTGAGAGGAACTTGCATCATGAGATCCATCATCAACAAAATGTTTTTGATGACCCCATTCTCCCTCTTCATCAAAAATTACATCCCTAGAGAGTATGATTTTATGTGTTTTGGGATTGTAGAGCCTATATACTTTGGAAGACTCACAATATCCAACAAAAATACATGCTTGACTTTTGGGGTCAAGATTCTTTCTTTTCTCATAAGGAATGTGGGCATATGAAAGACAACAAAAAACCTTAAAGTATTTTACATTTGTTTTTTTGCCATACCATATTTCATGAGTAATACCATCTAAACTAGAAGTAGGAATCCTATTCAAAATGTAAACACTAGTTATAACAACATCAGCCCAATACATGTTACGTAGATGCTTAGTTTGCAACATTTATCTAGCCATTTCTACTATAGTGTAGTTCTTTATTTCATCCACACCATTTTATTATGGGGTGTAGGTAGTTGTGAATTACATTTTTATTCCATAATATTTACAATATTTTAGAAATGTATTTGAAGAATACTCTCCTCCTCTATCAGTCCTGATACTTTTTACAACAAACTCACTTTGATTATATAAATTATTTTTGAAATATATGAAACAATCAAAATATTCATATTTAGTTTTCAAAAAATAAATTCAACACATCCTCGAGAAATCATCAATGAAAG
This sequence comes from Wollemia nobilis, assembly GCA_028583015.1. NCBI lineage: Eukaryota > Viridiplantae > Streptophyta > Pinopsida > Araucariales > Araucariaceae > Wollemia > Wollemia nobilis. The sequence continues at coordinate 218,979 of JAQPPZ010002432.1, forward strand.
TGAGAAAGTAAGAGTTGTTAACAATGCTTTTGGTTTGCATTGGATCCCAAATATTTGAATGCACCAATTATAGTGGATGGCTTGCTCTCCATGATTGTCCCTTTGGAAACTTTGACCTTGAGTGCTTTTCCAAAGCACATCCTTCACACACCTCCTTGTGTTATTCAACTCTTGGAAGTCCACTTATCATAGCTTAAGAAGTGAACAACTTCAATCTTGCAAAATTAAGATGATAAAATCTCAAGTGCCAAAGCATACTTGGATTAGCAATAGCTACATTAGCAATTTGAGCACCTCCATGTTCCCAAAAATTAAGAGGAAAAAACATATTCTTTGTCATACGTACTTGTGTAATAACTCTATTACAATTGTTTTTATCAAAAATGACACATTTTCCTTCATAAAAAACAAACCTATAATTTTTCTCCATCACTTTTCCAACACTAAGCAAGTTATGTTGGAGTTTGGGGGTGTAATATATGTCATTTACCTTCTTATTGCCTTCTTTTTTTGGAACCTCCATGGCTCCAATACCTTCAACTTGTAGTGCCTTGTCATATCCCAATTTGATCTTTGATTTGTAGGAGGAATCCATTGTAGCAAAGAGCTCCTCTTTACCACTCATGTGATTGGAACAACTAGTATCCAAAATCCAAGTTTCATTAATATTTTGATCTGATTTTCCATGGGTGAGGAAAATATTTGAATAAGCTCCTTCCTCTTCTCCATATTTTCCATATTTACCTCTCCCATATTGAGTATGTCTTGGACCAAAAATCTCTAGCAAAGTGACCAACCTTGCCACAATTGTAATAAGATTTCTTTGATTTGTCACCTCCTCTTCCTTGATTTCCACCTCTTGATCTACCTCATCCTCTTCCTTTACCTCTCCTTTGGACTCTTACTTGTCCTTTTCATTGTCCTATTCCTTGTGAATTATCACCTTATTTGGATGAGAATGCTTTCCCATCACCTCCATAGCTTGTAGATGTAGCACCATGCAATATTTCTTCATGAGACATCAAAGAACCAATTACAACATCAAAATTTAGAGTAAAAAAATATTTAGACTCTTCAATAATGATAGCAATATGTTTCTATTTATGAATAAGTGTTCTCAACACTTTCTTCACCACTACTTTAGTTTTGATGTCTTCTCCAAGGGTTTGCATTTTATTTACAATGCCTTTCACTCTCACACAATAATCTCCCACTATTTCATCATCCTGCATCTTGAGATTCTCAAAATATCTCTTCAAGGTTTGAAGCCTCACTTGCTTCACTTGATTGATCCCTTGATTGTTATATTTCAAGGCTGTCCATGCTTCTAGGGCTATTGAACGAGAAGCAATCCTTGGAAAGATGCTTTTCTCTAAAGCTGCTTGGAGATGGTAGAGAGCAAATGAATTTTTCTTTTGGGTATCATTTGTATTGGTTCTATAAGATGCACTCAAGGTGGTCCAATATGTAGGTTCATTGTAGCTTTCTTCTACAATATCCTATAACACCTTGCATATGATTAAGGTCCTCATATTTATGGACCAATACTCATAATTTAATCCATTAAATTCAGGAATGGGAAGATTGTTATTGGCAGCCATTGATGCTAATAAAAAAAACTTTGGAATAATGTAGATAGCTTCTAATACAATTTTTTTACAATAAATAATAACAATAGATCTTCTTTTACTCAATTGAATCAACCTGTTAAGTCAATCTCTCAGAATTTTCCTCTAATTGCAAAATTACATGTTTCTTTTTATTTACCATAGTCTCAAGCACCAAATTTATCATAAATACACCAATACTGATTGAAACAATCTAAATTTTTTCTTGTAGACTTCTGATATACATATCTAAAAATCCACTAAATTTAAGAATCAAATTCACACAATGAGAAATATGTGATCAATTTACTTTTGCCCTTTCTAGATCTTAGAGTGTTTTTGAGATAACATCAATGTGTTTCACATAAATCAATCCATACCTATCCAAAATTTCTTAAAATTAAACTATGTATTACTAAGAAAATAATATGAAAACCCTCTAAATTTTATAATAAAATTCACAAAGGTGAAAAATATATGATCATTTACGTTTTCCCTTTTTATCACAATTCTGGATCTAGGATTTTTGAAGAAAATATCATATTCACACAAATCGATCAATACATATCCAAATGACCTAAAATTTTGTATTAATTATAATTTTATCTAAATAATATTTCTCCCAAAATTTTAGAAGAAAATACCTTGTCTTCCACCTTATAGAACCATTTTATTGAAAAACTCAAAATGCTAATAAAATTAGAAAATTAGCTCCAAATCACCTAAAATTTTGACTGAATACTCTTTATACAATTATATAACAACCCTAAAAATTTCATAAGCACATACATCAAGATATGTGATATATTCATGTTTTACTAGAGCTCTTCCTTGCAACTCTACTAAGTGTTGGGCACTTGAGTTTCTTTGACAAAGTGCATGCTTTAGATTTCTTCACACCACTCTCCATAGGTTTTGACTTGTCCGAGAAAACCTGCTCTAATACCAAAATGAGAAAATATTCTCATTAGATTCATAATCATAAGAACTTACAATGCTTTTATAGTACTCCAATCAGTTTGAAATCTCTACTATTATGGAGATCTTACTTGCTCCTACTATGTTTAGAAACACTCTAAAAAATTCCCTATATGCTCTCACAACAAAAATGATTTCCTCTCAAATAGTAAATTTGGTGCAACTATATTTAAATTAATTCTAAATATTTAGAACCTATATACTTTAGGGAAGATACTCTAAAGTATGCTTTAGAGTCCAATAAGAATGTCTTTTTCCTTAATTATAATTTGATGGTAGCCTAAATTAAAATTCAACTTTGGTAAATATTACGAGTCATTCAATTCATCCAACAACTCATCAATTATAGGTATAGGAAATTTATCTTTGATAGTCATTTTATTGAGTTTCTAGAAATCCACACACAACCATCGTGATCCATAATTCTTATGTACCAACAACACTAGATAGCAATATAGACCAAAACTGGATTGAATAACCCATCATGTAACCAATTATTGCATCATTTTCTCAATTTTAGATTCATGTGCATAAGGATATTTGTACGACCAAAAATTTAGTGGAAGACTACCTAGTACAAATTGGATGGCATGATTATGAAACCATTGAGGTGGTAGAACCTTAGGATCCTAAAAAATGGATGTATGTCTCTCTAAAATAATATGTAATTCATCTTGTAGATTTATTTCATTATTGTTGGGTGTCTATGTAGCAAAAAATTGGGCCACTACCCCACCCCATCAGATGGTTTCTATAGGAGCTTTTCCATTTTGTGAGAAGAAATAAGTTGGGTAGTACTAACATGCATCCATGTAAGAGTGTGTTCTAGTCCTTGTTGACTAAATTTCATCCATAGTTTAAAAAATACCATAATACTAGACCCAAAGATATCAACCATTGTGTTCCAAGTACTACATCACATCCTCCCAAGGGAAGCACAAATATATTAATATTAAGATTATATTATCCTATTTGCTCCTTGAAATTTCTACACTCACTCTTACAAAGAAAAGTTTCTCCATTGGCTATCATGACTTAAAAGGAGTTATAAGAATTAATTTAACAATTTATCTTTTATGCCACTTGAGGATCAATAAATTTTTGTACTACCAAAGTTGATAAGGATTATAATTCTCTCACCCTTGAAGTGTCCTATCACCTTCATAGTTTTGGTAGTAGATATTCCTACTATAGCATGGACTAAATTTTTTCGTTGAGGTTCCTCTTATGCTTCACCCTCATTTGGATGCTTCTCTTATTGATGTTCACCTACCACTAAAGTCCAACAAATGAAAGATCAGCTAAAAAAATTCCACCTACCACTCATGACACTTTCTCATAGGATTATGATCACCCCACTCTCATTGAATAATTTAAGCAAGAGATGCAAGATAACGTACATGAGAATATGGTTTATTTAGTTGTAATATTTTATAATATCTATGCCACCAGGTACACTAAAAATATTTTAAGAGACCTGTTGTAACAAGCAAATTAGAGGATAAATATTATATATCATGTGGTACAAAAATTTATGGAGAATTACATGGAAGTGATTGAAGGAGTGATTACCCTTGTAGACAGATCCATCTAATTCTATGTAGAGGAGTTCATGATGGTTTCTGATTTCTTCCAAGATAGATCAAAATGGCTCCAGTGGGATGAGGAAATAGCCAAATCTAAAAAGGAGTTATAGGGTGAGCTCAAAAATTGTGGATTCATGCTAGAATATTTCTTCTAGGTAGCCAACATCAAGGATTTGGTTTATAACAAAATACAAGAATTTGACTTTGGTCAAAACATGAAGCTAACAAAGTAGTTCAATTCCTTGGCTGAGATAATAGATCGCCTATGTGTATTATTGGATAAATCCATGGAATGGTTTATGGAATGAGTAAATAATATTACACAAGATGTCAAAATGTTAAAATTCACCTTGAATTTACACAATAATGCTCGAAACTACATTGCCTAGAAATTGCAAAATCTTAAAAAATAAGATGTGGTAGAGGACCTTGACCAGAAGGAAGCACCCAATGAAGGACAAAGCAAAGTGGGACCTACCCCAATAAATGATACAACATATCAAGGCATGAAAAATACACATTTCCAATATGGTGAGGGCATCGATGCGTAAGAGGAACAATCCTAGGAGGAAATCATGGACCACCTATTCCTTTTTTTCTCTACCACAATTTTGTATAGGATCTAATATCATGCCAAATGAAGGTCCCATAAGAAAATTATTACAGTGTAGCTCGATCACTCAGTGCTATACATAGAGAATAATGGTAGTAGAATATTTTCATCAAAATTTAGAGAGCAAAAAATCTTGGTCCAGGTATAATTGTGTCCTGAAGTTAGTCGTATTTTCCCCTTATCTATGTTTTTCCTTAGTCTCATACTATCACCTTTTCCTCTATTGTTGCCCAAGAACTATTCAAAAATCATGATTAACTAATATTATTTCCAATAGACATGCAAGGATTTGGAAACTCTCATATCACTCCAATCAGGATGGGAAGATATAACTCTTTGTTACAATATTCAAATAGAGGGGTAGTTGTAATTATTGTTATACTAACCCAAGTGCTTCATCAAGTTTTTTGTGTAACTTTATTCATAAATTTAATTCCAACTCTACTTATGGTATTCTTGTGTCAATGATATGTGTATTACTTATTTGTATATTATGGTATATGAATGTGTGAATAATGTTTCTCTTCGCTAGTTAATGGTTCTTGTTTATTACATCATTTGAATAAATATGAACAAACTAGTTTATCTTTCCCCTTTATTTTCTTAGTTCATGAATTATTATGAACCTGCTACGACTGCTCAATAGACATGGCACTGGTCTGGTCTTAAATAATTGAAATACTACATGGTTTGGTAAAAAAGAATAAGATTTAACATAATAACACTTAGTATGGTAAGCATGGGTAATAATATTAGAATATTTAATATTCATACCCATTGCATGGGGTTTCCTTACCTGAAATGGTCTATTTAGTCTTATAGTTAATAATTTTCTAGGTCAAAGAGGTAGATCCACCAAATTCTACAAACTAGTTGTGGCTCAAGGTATTTCTGTGATGTGACACATTTTAAGAAGGTAAGCAGACCAAAATAATTATTGTTGTCATTGTCGCAGACTAATATTCTATTTGATATTTTAAAAATTTTCTTGGTTATTACTTGTGATATTTAGGATTAGTGGACTGAGCAATCTTCTTCATATGGAATCCCTCCCATTTTATATTTTGCACACCGTGCTAGCAACTCTGAAGAACCCACGATCAAGAAGCAGAATTTGATCTGGTAGCCATAATAAGAAATGGAAAATAACTCTACCCTAAAATTTTGGATCCACATGTACTTTTCCAACCACGTAAAAATAGAAAGGAGCCTTTATTTTATATTTCTCTTATTAATAAATACTGCTATAGTACTATTTCTTTTTCTAAGAGCTGCTATTTTCCAAGTATTGTTCCCTCTACTATACCTCCTATGTTGGTGATCCCAGTTATACAAATGACAAACCCTAATTTAAATCACTAATGGATGAATAGGTATAGGTATTTTATGTTACCCCCTATCCTAAACCCATTATCCTCAAAGGCCCACAAATATCTACCCAAGTTCCTAGGTGATAACACCATAATAGGAAAGGACCATATCAAATATTTCCTATACACCATGGACAACCTAGAAGTAGAAAATGAAGATGTTATCCTTGGAAAAGGATGCCAGAGAGTGGTTCAATGGTATTGTAGCAAACACTATAAGCATATTCCAAGAATTAGAAGTTGCATTCCTCATGAAATATAGGGATAATAAAAATGAATAGTCTCTATTAATAGAGATGACAATAATGAAAAAGAAGGATAATGAAATCATGGGTGATTTTAATAGACGGTTCACCAAGTTGAGGAATAGAATTTCCACTGCTCTAAGGCCAAATGACCACTAGTCCATTTGTTTCTATAAGAATGCATTCCTTGGAGACTTCAACTATGAAATTAGATAAGAGCCCACACTCACCATTGATGTTTGCATGGAAAGAGCCATAATAATTGAAAGAAATATGATAGATAGTGGGAATATGAAGCCATCCTCAGTAGATACCAACCCAATCCAAATAGAGAAGAAGCCTAATAAAGTGGGTTTTAGTATACTAAAAAAATTAGAGCTCGATCCCATTGAGAAATTGTCCCAACTTATAGAAATGTTCCATTCAAAGAATAATAGGCTATCCAAAATAAAAAGAGACACAAAAAATAATGGGTAACCTTCTAACAACCAAAATGACAATAAACCTCTTTTCAAGAGAAACTTCAACATAAAATGGAATAATGAGGGGGGAAGAAATAAAAATAATAATTGGAAAATAAAGGAAGTCTAAAATGATCAAGATGTTATCTCCAATCCCATGGATTCAACCAATGTAACCTCTGATTTACTTTTCTTCTATCTTGTGAGTGATGACCCTCATAATTTAACCATTGTGGAGTATACCTCAGTCTACATTTGAATGTTAATATTGAAGAAGAATCAGATGAGTATATAAGGGTGAATGCATGCTGGACTTAGTACAAAATAGTTAAGGGATCAAGAATTTAAGAAGAAGTGAACGAGTCTCCTAGTTCTAAGGCCAAATCCATAGCCTTCACCCTTGAAATAGTAAAAATTTTAAAGAGGCCACAAAATAGCCATTTTGAATGAATGAAACAACGTAAGTTGGCATCCAGATTAGAAGAAGTGCAAGCTTAAAAAAGGGTTTATTCTACCAAACTTAGAAATAGAACCATGCCAGATAAAATTGATAGAAAGAATGTAGCTGAGAACATGGAATAACATAACTCAAAGAAGCAGAATACCATTCACTAAGCTGCACCCCCTATGCCTCATAAAATAGTAGAATTGATGAGTGAAACTCAAAAGCAATAGAAGGCCAGAAATTTCATGGATAACAAGAAGGCTAATTTCGATGTTGACCTTGAGTTATCCAAGAAAAAAATAAAAATAACTTTTGGGGAGTTAATGATAGTGACCAAATATAAAGAGCAGGTGTGTAAGGCCTTTGGATTAATTGAACCATGTGATAACTATGTTCTCAGTACTTCACCTACCAATAATTTAGGTAGAAATCCTTCCTCAGTTAGCCTTTCTATATATCCATTTGCTATACATTAGGCTATAGATATCAGTATGTTATTCACAACTACATGCTTGACAGTAGGGCATCCCATAACATCATGCCTAAATAAGTAGCTAACCAACTGAGATTAACATGTACTAAAGATTAACCTTATCTTGATAATGGATAGCAGGCAAGTACCTTGCATAGGGATAGTCACATACCTTTTGGTTTTCCTAGACCAATATCCTAAGAAAGGCATTGTAATGGATGTGGCAATGATATATGTGGATTCCTTCTTTTCTCTGTTACTATACATGTACTATGTAGAGCAGTTGGATGGTCCAATATAGTTGGATTGGTCCTACACCACCATACCTCTTTTAGCTAAAGAACATGCCACTCTAATAAGAGAACATTTTTATTATAATTCTATTGAATTGAGGTTTGATAATATGATGATTAATCTGGTCAACTCAGCGGAAGAAAAAGAACTGGGTATTTATTCCATATGGTACACACATTTTCTCAAATATTTCCCCAATGTAGAGAAAATGGATCCCAAAGTAAAGGTAGAAGTGGATGTAAAATTAGACAGGATTCTAACTATCAAAATGTGGACAATGACTTTTTATGAGGCTAAGTCACAAATAAGGACTGGTTCTAGGATAAACCTAACTGACATAAAAGGTAACTATTTGGACATACATTACCATATAAAGTTACCCTACACAAATAATATGGTCAAATATGAGGTATTGCTACTTGGGTTGATAAAATATAAATAACTTGATATAAATTACCTTACCATCAATGGAGATGCTAAACTCGTCATACAATTAGTAAAAAGGAATTATCAAACTAAATAGCCTAGGTTGAAGTAGTATAGGCAAGCGGTGCAAGATGAAATAGATAGATTCCTAGCTTTTAACTTGTCTTACATCCCCATGAAAAAATCATATTACAAACATATTGGTTGTAAATGCATTTGAGGTAGACAGTCTCGATATTGACACTAAGTATATGGACAAGTTCCCTACCATATTTGTGTACCATCATTCTATCCCAGATAATGTGGTATACCAACAAGTTTTCTAGGATGATGTTGATATTAGAGATTTCATGAACATATAGAACCATTTTGCTAGTATGATCTATGATGAGGAAGACGAGAACAAAATGAAACATATTATAGGGGAACCCACAAAAGTAATACAATTAACGACCAATAATATTCCCATGGGGTTAGTATCATTTAAGACTCTGTTTGATGATTTTTATAGAGAACATAGGCATACATTCCACGAATCTGAGGCTGAGGAGGTTAATATTGGGACAATAGAAGAACCCAGAATAGTCATAATAGACAAAGCACTATCAGGTAAGAATAAGAAATAGTACATTGATTTCCTGAGCAAAAACATGGAGAGCTTTACCTAGAGTTACAAGGACTGGAGGACCTTCAATACCAATGTGATGACTCATAGTATTCCCTTATAGGAAGGCAATAAGCCCTTTAGATAGAAATAGAGAAAATTTAATCCAAATTTGCACCCCATAATGCAAAAATATGAGCAAAAAATATTGAATGCAAAGATAATTAAGAAAGTGAGGTTCTCATCTTGGATAGCCAATTTAGTCCTTGTCAAAAATGATAAGGAACAAATTAGATTATGCGTGGACTTGACAAACCTGAACAAAAATTCTCTTAAGGATAATTACCCCCTCCCTAATATGGAATAACTTTTGTAGGCGATGGTGGGGTTAGCCAAAATATCCTTTTTGGATGATTTTTCAAGTTATAATGAGATATTGGTCAACCTAGAGGACCAATATAAAACTGCCTTTACCACATCGTGGGGGAATTTTGATAATCTTAGGATGCCTTTTGGGTTAATAAACTCTGGGGCCACTTTACAAAGAGCCATGGATTTTCTTTGAAAGGATTGATGTTCAAAATTATTGTAGTGTACCTAGATTATATTACAGTATTTTCAAAAAATCTAAGTTATCACTTCTCTCATATGATGCAGGTTTTTGAAAGGTGTAAAGAATATGAGATATCACTAGACCCAAAAAATACTTGTTTGGGGCCACACATGGAAAATTTTTTGGGCACATGGTTTACAAATAAGGAATAAACATTGATCCCTAGAGAATAGAGGTGATGAAAAAATTCCCCCCCAAAAATCCTAAAGAGGATTAGATATTTCTTTGGCAAGATAAAATTTGTCAAAAGGTTTGTTCCAAAATTTACTAAAATTGTCAAACCCATCAATGCTATGATTAATAAGGATGCAATAATAAAATATAATGAAGAAAACACTCAATATTTTCAACATATCAAATATACCATCACCATTGCACTCGTATTAACATGCCAAGATTATTCAAGGGACTTTAGCATCTACTCATTCACTTCAGAACACATAATAGTTGTAGTATTATCACATAAATATGAGGAAGGAAATGATAAAACCATAACATTCATGACCTATAGGATGAAAGGATCCCATTTGAGGTATAAGCTCATGGATAAATAGGCATTCACTTTGATACAAGCCCTAGAAAATTTTAAGAGTATTTTTGGTTTCATAAAAGTAATTGCTTGCATCCCTTATATGATTGTGAAAGATGTCCTCACCCAACTAGAGCCTATGGAAACCTCAAAAATATGGATGATCAAACTACTACACTATGAGAAGATATAAAAAATACCATAGTGGCAAGTGGCTTGCAATATAATAGATTTATGGATGACGTTGAGTGTGACTGGTACATAAACATCCTATTATACCTACGGACCCTATCATTTTTTCCAGGGAAGTCATAAAGTATAATAAGAAGTATTAAGTATCAAGATTAAAGGTATTATCTCTAGGAAGAGTAGCTTTATTGGATACATACAAGTGGGGTATTGTTACTATGTTTATCAAATAAAAAGGTTCCCAAGATCATTGAAGAGTTCCACGCAGGTTTTTGTGGTGGTCATTTTGCTCCAAAGGCAATAACTAGAACTATAATGAGGGTGAGATACTATTGGCCGTCATTCTTAAAATATATTTACTAGTTTTTTAGGGGATTTCACAACTACCAAATGTTTAATGGAAAGAAGAATATTCTTGCAATGCCACTAAAACCCATCATTGTTGAAGATCCATTTACTCAATGGGGAATAGACTTGCTAGGAGAAGTCAAATTCAAATTCATTGGGAGTCCATAAATGGATAATCACATCAGAAAATAACCATACCAAGTGGGTTGAGGCAACTCCTATCATAAGATCAACAATACGAGTTATTGTTAGTTTCTTGGAGGAAAACATTTTGATCAGGTTTGAGGTGCCTAAAAAGTTCGTTATAGATAATGTGAAATATTTCACCTCATTTGAGATGGTAGAATTTTGTGCTAAATACAGTATAGAGTTGGCTTATTCTACAAATTACTACCCCAAAGGAAATGAATTAGTAGAATCCTCTAATAAAAACATCATTACTCGAATTAAAAGGTCACCGAGAAAGAACAAAAGGATCTAGGATAATGAATTAAAATATGCTTTATGGGTAGATAGATAATTGGTCAAGAGGGCCATAGGTAAATCATCATATGAACTGGCGTTTGAGGAAAGTGCACTATTACCACCATAGTTTGAATGGACAACTCTCTCTTTACTTCTCCAGGATCATGAAAATCCTGATGCCTTGCAAAGGATAATGGATAAGATCATCAAATTAGAAGAACAAATAAGAGAGGCATTTATGAAGATACTCTCCCAGTAAAATAGGAAATACAAGTTATTTACTAAGAAAGCAAGGGGAAATTCTTTTCTATAAGGACAAATGTACTCTAATGGGATCCAAAAAATGATAAACTATGGGAGAAAGGCAATTTTGATACCAAATTTTTAGGTCTATATCAGATTGCTAAGGTGGTTGGCCATCATACTTATAGGTTATAGGAATTGGAAGGAGAGGAAATGCCCATACCTATCAATGGATAACATTTGAAGTTGTTTGGACCTCTCCATGAGAATAAATGGAGGCTAAATGAATTGTAAATAAAAAAAGGGAATATATGTCTATAAGTGTTGTCTATCCCTATACATATCAAGTACTTTTTCCCTTTGTTTTTGTTTAGGTAGTTAGGGTTTTTTTCTAGTCAAAACCAAATATTTTGGTGTTCTAAGGTCAATTCATACAGTTTCACATTACTCATTCTCCTATCCCAGTCAGATATGGTGTTGGCCTTGCAAGCAACCCCACATTTTTAACCCTAAATTTAAAAAAAATTCTCAGTTAGTTACCCTTTTTGTTTTAAAAAGCACTTGAATTTTGCATTGGGTACCTCAAGTTTTAGAAGGGTGCACAGAGCTCACACACCCCTTGTTTAGGTCATGCGCTCCATTTATTTGGAGCACACAAAGATTACAAGGGGTGCGTAAATCTCATGTGCCCCACTTTGAGTCATGCACTCCATTTCTAATGGAGTGGACAAAATTCATGCACCCCATTTTTAGATTCAATCACTCCACCCCGTGTGGAGCACACAAAAAGTGTAAGAGATGTATACAGCTCATGTGGCCCATTTTGAAATTGTGTACCCCATTCTTCTAGAGTGCATGAAAAGTTTAAGGGGTACACAAAGCTCGCATGCTCCATTTTGAAGTTGTGTGCCTTATTATTTTGGAGTGCATGAAAAGTGTAAGGTGCATGCGAGATTCAAATATTCTTGAGGAATATGAGGTCTACATAGAAATCCAATCATAGTCCCCTACTCGAAAGAAGACCAAGACTGAGTACTCAGCTCCAAACATGGAAAATTTCACAATGTCTAGTGTGATGGAAGTGATCCAATTCACTACTTATGAGGAGGATAAAATAGAGGACATAGAGGAGCAAAGAGTTCCAAGTAAATGAGTGAGTAGGACCCAAATAACAACAAACAAAATATCTATGATGTATCTATTTCCATGATCGCCATCCCATTCCATCGATCCTAAAGTAAGAAGGATTGATTTTGATAAGGGTGTGATTATGGCCACAATCGGTCCGATTGACATGATGAAATATCACGTAGCCTCTTAGGTTCAAGTGGTGGAAGCTGTAGAAAAGGAAGTAACAAGCTCAAAACCAAGGCTACAGTAGCAAAAAAATTACAACAAAAAGTGCAGCAGTTACAAATAGAGATAGATTAAATAAAACAAATACCACCTGCCACTCAAGGCACTATATTTTAGGCTTATGATCATCCCACTCTCATTGGATAATATAAGTAAGAGATGAAAGATAAGGTATAGAAGAGGATGGCCAATTTAGCTGCAATATTTTATAATATCTATGCCAACAAGTACACTGTAGATATTTTAAGAGGCATGTTGTAAAAAGAAAATTAGAGGACAAATATCATATATTATGTGGTACAAAAATTTAGGAAGAATTACATGGAAGTGAGTGAAGAGGTGATTACCATGGGAGACAAATCCATCTACTTCTACACATAGGAGTTCATATAGGTTTCCATTTTCTTCCAAAATAGATCGAAATGGCTCTTGTGGGATGAGGAAATAGTCAACCCTGAATAGGAGTTACATGGTGATATCAATTACTATGGATTCATGCTAGAGGATTTCTTCTAGGCAACCAACATCAATTATTTGCTTTATAGTAAAATCCAAGAATTTGACTTTGGTCAAAAAAAAAAGTTGACAAACCAGTTCAATTCCTTGGCTAATATAATAGACTGCCTATGCATATTCTCAAATAACATGGTGGAATGGTCCAAGGAATGAGTAAATAAGATTACACAATATGTCAACATGTTAAAATTTGGCTTGACCTTCCACTATGAGGCTTGGACCTACATTGACCAAAAATTACAAAATATTAGAAAAGGTGTGGTAGAGGGACCTAAGCAAAAGTAAGTACCTAATTAAGGACAAAGCAAAGTGGGGCCTAGCACAATAAATGACATAGTAGATCAAGGTATGACAAAGCCACATTTTCAAGGTGGTGAGGATGTTAGTGCTCCAAAGGAACAATCCTAGGAGGAAATCATGGGCCACCTATCCCTTTCTGTCTCGACCATGATTTTGTATAGGATCTAAGATCATGCCAAATGGAGATCCCATAGAAAAACGATTACAACACAACCCGATAACTTAGTGCTATAAATAGAGGAGAATGGCAATAAAATATTTTCATAAAATCTTAGAGAGAAAAAAAACTTGGTCCAGGTATAACTATATCTCGAAGTTAGTCATATTTTATCCTTATCTATATATTTTTTTAGTCTCATACTGTCACCTTTTTCTATGTTGTTGCCTAAGAACTACCCAGAAAACTCTGCCAGGTGATATTATTTCTAGCAGACTTGCAAGAAGTTTGAAAATCTCACATCACTGCAATAAATATGGGAAGATATAGCTCTCTATTGTGATATTCGAATAGAGGGACAATTGTAATAACTGTTATACTGACCTGAGCACTTTGTCAAGAATTTTATGTGTAAATTTATTTGTAAATATAATTCCAACTCTACTTCTGGCATTTTTTCATATATGATCTATGTATTACTTATTTACATAATATGTTATATGAATGTGTGAATACCATATCTCTTTGCTAGTTAATGGTTCTTGTTTATTACATAATATGAACAAATTTGAACAAACTTGTTTATCATTCCCCTTTTATTAGGTTACAAATTATTATGAACCTGCTAGTACTACCCAATGGACATGGCATCGCTTTGGTCTTAAATAACTAAAGTACCACATGATTTGGTCAAAAATAACAAGAGTTAATGTAATAACACTTAATATGGTAAGCATGGGTTATAATATCTGAATATTTAATATTCATACCCATCACCTGGGATTTCCTTACCTGACCTGATCTGTTTAGATTCATATAGATAATCTTTTCCTGGGTTAAAGAGGTAGATCCACCAGAGTCTAAAAACTAGTTGTGGATTAAGGGATTTCTATGATGTGACACATTTTAAGAAGGCATTAAAAATTCCCCACAACAACAACCTTTCCTATTCCAAATGTAAGACAAATCTCACATGTCCCTTGGATTCTCATCTCACCAATTTTCTATATGACTCTTGACTCTCTATTTACTTGTACACCTAACTACATAACAATTGTGCACATCCTACACATAGCCACTTACATAAAAGGGAAATATAAATCATACTCATAAACTATAGACTCAAACCCTATTCTAATATTTATATTGTACCATAACATACCTTGGGGGTAGGAAATAATATAATATTTTCCAATACCCCATGTACTACATTATTTTATTATTGAAAAATCTTGATGTACTAGAGAATTTAGAATTTTTTATACTTGTTTTGACCAATAGATTTTGTAAAAATTTCTACAATATGATCTTAAATAGAAATATGTTCTAGCTAAATATGATGATCCTAAACATGATCTCTAACAAAGTAGCATTGTGCTTCAATATGTTTTTTCTTGTCATGAATCACATGATTTTTGATTAATTTAAGAACTCCTTGATTATTATAATTTATTATTATAAGTGCCTTTGTAATTCTCATATATGACAATATGTATTATAACCAAAGTGCTTCACATACTATGTCTATTGTTTTATGATATTCTACTTTTGTTGATGAAAGTGCCACTACATGTTGTTTTTTACTATACATATTCTGAACCTGAGATAGAATACATATTATAACGTTGATTTTTTATCATTTATAGATACAACATAATTAGAATCTAAATATCCATGTAGGTAAAAATTACAATATTTTTTTTGGTATTTTAGTCCATACTTTGTAGTCTTGCCAATATATTGCAATATCCCTTTTGTGGCTTTCTGATGACTTTCTCTAGGCTCTTGCATGAATATCGAAAGATAATTTATAGGATAATCAATATCAGGCCTAGTATTTGTTAGATATAGAAGACTTCCAATTAATTGGTAATACATAGTAGCATGAACTAGAGATGTCTCATCATATCTAGATAATTGTAACCCTTGTTCCATAGGTGTATCTTTAGATTTACAATTTGTCATTATATATTTTGCAAGTAGTGATTTACATACCTTGTTTGTGTTATTGTGAAGCCATTTTAATTTTAATAAATTTCTAAAGTGAGGCAGTAATGAAGTAATCCTAGATCTGTTATTTGAAACTCCTTTTCCAAATCCTTTGGAACTCCATCTATCATAACCTTTTAGATTTATATGATCAATATATCATCAGTATATGCTACAATAATTATTATTTCCAATCCAATTTTTTTTCTATAGAGATTTATATTTGATGTGTTTCTAAATTTATATTATAGTAGATGATTATTAATCTTTATTTTCCATTCTCTTTGTGCTTGTTTTAAACCATATAAATATCTATTTAATTTACAAACCTTATGTGCTTTTCCTATTGAGCATGCAAATGATACATTATCTAGGTTAAAATAATATACTTGGAATAGAGATATGTTCCCTCTTGAGAGGGAATTTTTTTTTTAAGGTTTAGGTATGTCAGGTCTTGGCTGATGTGGATGAACTCAAAGGTCATTGATGAAGAACACAAGCTTATATTGAGGGAGGGTGAATAGTATAACACCACTTTTTACTTTTCTTTCCCAAAAAATATTATACAATATATCAATGGTAATATCAATAGTAGTAATAAAAACAATGCACAAATCACCACACACAATAGAGACACCAATTTAATGTGGTTCACCCAATGTGGGCTACTCCATGGAGAAAATATTTCACTAAAATTTTCTCAATAAATCTCTTGGTAATCCTTTATCTATTACAATGTTTATGGACCTATGTCCAAAGGAGAAACCAATACCCTAATCAAGTTCATGGATCTATATCCATAGGATATACCAATCCCCTCAACTAGTTTGTGGATCTCTATCCACAAGAGAACTCTGTCACCTCTACTCTGGCTGGTGATCCTCTATAAGACTACTACCTCCACTACTCTAGCTTGCATATATCTCTCCACTTAATACCTCTATCCTCTCTACCCTAGCTAATGGATCTCTATCCATTGGAGACTACTATCCTCTATTGTATCACCTCCAAAGCTTACTATTAGCTCTATCTTAAATATGTACTAAACATAGTCCTTTGGTCTAGCACAAATCTTCTCAATCTCTATCTCTGATCTGTACTAAACATAATCCTTTGGTATAGCACAAATATGCTCAATATCTGTCTTTTATTTGTACTAAAAATAGTCCTTCGATCTAGCATAAATATGCTCAATCTCTATACCTGATCTGTACTAAACACAATTCTTCGGTATAACATAAATATTCTTAATATTTTTCTTTGATATGCACTAAACATAGTTCTTTAGTATAGCAAAAATATACTCTATATATTTCTATGCTATGACACAAATCTATCCTCAAATATACACCATACTCTATCCTAAAATATATACTCAAGCCTTAAAAAAAAGCTTGATCCAATCACAAATCAAATCTGCTAGATATGCCTCAAATCTTAACTCAAGGTTTGAACAAATAAGTGAAACAAATCTACTCACAAGTATTATCAAAGACTTACCACAAATATGCATTGTAAGATTCAAAGAAATATTACACGAATCTCTCCATAAGTATTCACCAAGACTTACCTCAAATCTACTCAACAAGTTCTCACTAGAACTTGCTCAATCTGCTAACAAGTCTTCACCAAGACTTATCTCAAATATGCTCTACAAGTATTCACCAAGACTTACCTCAACTTTGTCCAATATGATTGTAATATTCCAAAAAATCTCACACAAATCTATCCTTAAGATTTCACAAAAGCTTCCTCAATTTTGTTCTTAAGTCCTCTCTAGGACTTACTCAAATCTGCTCACAAGCTCTCACAAAAGCTTACTAAAATCAATCTATCACAAAAACCTCTTCCAATCATACAAACAAGTTTCACACATAATATTGTTCTAATATCATAGAAACATATAGAGAATGGTTAGAGACTCAATATGTTTCACACTCACAACAATTATCAATCACTTTCAATCTCTCTTGCTTTACCACATAAAAATATAGAGAATGGTTAGAGACTCAATATGTTTCACACTCACAACAATGCTCAATCACTTTCAATATCTCTTGCTTTACCACATAAATATATAGAGAATGGTTAGAGACTCAATATGTTTCAACAATACTCAATCACTTTCAATCTCTCTTGCTTTACCACAGAAATATATATATAATTGTTAGAGACTCAATATGTTTCAATAATGCTCAATCACTTTCAATATCTCTTGAAATCAATTAAGAATAAAGAATAATTTGTTTCACAGAACTTGAATTGTCACTCCAACACTTCCAATCAACTAGGCTCAATCAAATCCACTCAACCAATCACTCAATAAAATCTTAGTCAACAATGCTTATCAAACGACCTTACATACAATGATACTCGATATTTTAGAAACCCTAATCATGCACATGAAGGATCACTCAACATTTCAAATAATGCTTATCAAACAAGGTTTGTAGCATCAACCTTCATTCCAAAAAAACCCTCATCTATCAATATTGGATATCTCAAAATCAAACTCAACAATGCTTATCAAAAAAAAAAATTCACTCCAACTTAGCATTCACAACATCCAATCCAATAATATTTTACTTACAAGGAATATGTACCCATACCTTTTATTTTTATGGAGATATGTCTTCAAAACCTGTCTTAACCACAATAAAATTTTCTTTTCCAACACTAGGGTTAGGTGGCCACAACCTATCTCAATATCTCCATAAACTATTTTTCCCAATAATTATCTTACCATACAAAAATATCAAATCTTTTGGTACACCTTATAATCTCCAAACTTACACAATATAAGTCAAAATATTTATTAAAAATAAAATACACAATAATTTCCTTTAAACACCTTATCACTCCAACTTCATAAAATAAATTTCAATCACCAAAAATTAAAATTAAAATATTTTAATTTACTTTACCTTATAACTCCCTCAAAAACCTTATAGTTTCCAACTTACAAAAACCTCTAGGAAATTTCTAAAATTCACAACCTTTGGAGAAGCAAAAATATTTTTTGCATACCTTTCAACTAATATGCCCACCAAAACATCCTCGACAAGAATTGAACACACGACATAGCCTCTCCAATACCCTAGCCTCAAGCTAGGCTACCAAGTGGGTTGCGTGCCCACATAAGACTTTAGGTGCACGTTTCCCACTTTATTCTCCTCATGAAGGTGCCCACAAAAAATGAAAACCTCTCCAATAGCAAAAACATCTATCGTGTGGATCGAACCCGTGATCCCTTCCTTGCAAGCCTTAGCACTATCTCAACTGCCACCTATGCTACCACCATCGATGGATATTTCTATCCACGATGATGGCCTTACACCTTAGTCTGCCTCCAATCACTTTGAAATGCAAACTTCTCTTTCTCCAACAAATGTAGTGCTTGATTTTTCATTTGAAGGTGTGTGTTAGCAAGGGGCTTAGGAAATGAAATTTATTTCCTATATTAATACACATGCTCTTGTCTTCTACATGTCGGAAAAATTCAAATTTAAAAATTCGAATTAGATTTTAAATATTAAATTTAAAACCTTTGCACCCATTATTAATTTAAATTAAAATTTTAATCAAAGATCAAAATATTTTAATTTAAATTAAATCTTTTAAAAACTGCTCATGGGTCTTTTCAACTTGAACCTTGTTTTTCTTCACCTTGTTATTTGGCCCGAAATATTATAATAATATAATATTATTATTTAATTTAAACTTGCTTCTCCTTCCTTGGGTCTTCATCCTTTGGGCCTTTTTAGGCATATAATATTAAAAATAAATATTATATCCTAATCCTTTTCAAGACCTTCTTGCTTTTTGAAAAACCACTTGATGTCCTTAATGATGATGAAATTGAACCAATACACTTTTTACATCAATGACAACAAAACTACTCAAAATTTCCAACAATCTCACCCTTTGTCATTGATGGCAACCCCTTTATTTTTACCATTCATTTTTCCTTTTCAAAAGCTACTTTCCCTGAGAAACTGCTCCCCCTGATTGAATGCTCTCCCCCTAACTCAAATCTCTCCCCCTTTGTCATCAATGGCAAAGGGCCACCTTTGGGGCTTGGGGCTAAGAATGAGATTCTTAGCTTAGCCCCTCCCCCACCTCCTCTTGAGGTGGTTAATTTTGGGGTGGGAGTATCTCTACTCCTAGCATACACTAATATTTACCTTTATCCACCTTCTTCCTCAACTGATCCTTTTGATTCCTCTGACTATTCTTGTTCCTTCTTGTCTCTAGAAGTTTTTCTCTACACCACTTAGCTATGTGCCCAACATTATTGTACTTATAACACTTAATGTTGTGATTCCTTGAAGGTGCAAATTTCTTGTAGTTCCTCTTTGTGAAGCCATATCCATTCCTATTATGAACCCTGCAATTCATTGCCTTGTGACAAAATTGATTACAAGAGTAGCAATACCCTTGAAAAAGATGCCTATTTTTGAAATTTCCATATTCTTATCTTTCATGTATCATGTACTGTGTAGCCTTGTGCCCAAACCTATGATATGAGAAGCATCGTCCATTGAAACTACCTTTCCTTAACCCCATTGGTCTCTTAGTCTCTTTTACCCTGTGTTGCTTCCTGTTCCATTTTTTCCTCATTTGTGCATTATTCCTTTCCTTGTTGAACTTTCTATTGTCCAACTCATCCTCAAAAGTCTCACTTTATCTTACACTTTCTTCTTCTAAAGCATATTCTTCTTCGGATCTTGATATTGACTCCTCTCCTTGTTTTCTTTGTACCTATTCAAAACCAAGTCCTATTTTGTTTGACGAAGATCTTTGTACCTTGATAATCTTATCCAAGTTCTTTGAGCTTCTCCAAAACCTGTGTAAATTGTCCTTAGAATATTTTACTTCCTTTCTTAGTGAAGCTACCTCATGCTCTAATTTTTCACATTCCAAAACCTTAGCTTCTAATTTCTCTTTGAATTTCCTTGTCTTAGCTATTGAGTTAGTTAGATCCTCTATAATATTTCCTTTCTCTTCATCACATTCTTGAAATTTAATCTTGAGTTTTTAGTTTTGCTTTCTTACCTCCCTTAATGCATCAAGGGCAAAAATGAGCTCACCCTCAAGATCAACTTCTCCTTCCTCTGATTCTTCCTCTATTTGTTTACCTTTAGGATCATATTCATTCCTTTTTTATTTATTTCCACTAGAAGTACTCCCTTCTTCTTCTATTGCCATAAGAATATTTTCTTCTCTTGGACCTTCACTAGCATCTTCATATTCATCTTCACTGAAATAGAATCCATTCCTTGTACAACTATCTTCAATATGACCAAAGTTACCACATCTAAAACACTTGAGAATCATTGGACCTCTCTTTCTAACATTTTATTTTTCTACTTTCATAAATAGGGTTTCTTCTTCTTCATTACTTGAAGAGCTTCCATCACTATCACTTGAACTCTTACTTGCCTTATCTACATAAAAATTCTTCTTATACCTTTGGAAAAACTTCTTTCCTTGTGTACTTTGTCCATCTCTATTTTTCTTTTGGTACCTTCACTTTCCTACTTCCCTGTTCTTATGATCCTATTTCTCATCATCATTGCTATTTCTAGCCTATGGATAATCAGTTGCATAGTGACCATATTTACCACAATTAAAAAATCTAACTGATTTTGTACCTTTATACTTTCTTGAGTATTTGTTCCTTCTACCATAATTTGCTTCTTCATCACTGGATAACTCATTGCTTGAATATGAATTCTTACCCTTTGTCTTCTTAGTAGCTTTAAAGGTTGCTTATTTCTAGGGAATAGGTTCCTCTTTTATTCTCATCTCAAAAGCTATGAGAATACCATGTAATTCATCCCTTGTCAAAATTTCAATATATTTTGACTCTTCTATAGCTGAAATATTTTCACTAAAACTTTTTGGAAGTGACCTTAAAATATTATCACAAACATATTTTTCCTCAACTTTAAGTCCAAGTCCTTGCATGGAGTTAACAACCTCGTCCACATGAAGTAGATATGCAATAATATTTTCCTCATCCTTCATATTTAGGTCTTAAAATGTTCTCTTGAAGTTTTGCAACTTTACCCTTTTGACCTTTTTATCTCCCTCATATATGCCTTTCAACTTATCCCAAATTTCCTTTGTTGATGTGCAATGCATAACCTTTATAAACTCTATTTCACGCAAACCTCTTAAAATTCTATTCATTACCTTTTAATTGTGATGATGTAGAAGCTTACCATATTTATCTATAGGTGGAGTTGTTGGTGGTGTGTATCCATTCTCAACTACTTCCCATATTTTATTTCCAAGTGCCATTAGATGAAACTTCATCCTTGTACTCCAAAGTGCATAATTGTTCCCATCGAAAAATGGTGTTGAGTTTCCTAAAGATCCATTCTAAGAATCCATCTGTGTTCTTGTGAGATTTTCCTTCAAGTTGTTAAACTTTTCCAAATGAACCCGCTCTGACACCAATTGAAGAACACAAGCTTATACTGAGAGGGGGGTGAATAGTATAAGACCACTTTTTACTTTTCTTTCCCAAATAATATTATGCAATATATCAATGGCAATATCAATAGTAGTAATCAAAGCAATGCATAAATCACCACACACAATAGAGACACCAATTTAACATGGTTCACCCAATGTGGGCTACTCCACAGAGAAAATATTTTACTAAAATTTTCTCAACAAATCTCTTGGGAATCCTTTCCCTATTACAATATTTATGGACCTCTATCCAAAGGAGACACCAATACCCTAATCAAGTTCATGGATATCTATCCACAGGAGACACCAATCCCCTTAGTTGGTTCATGGATCTCTATCCATAGGAGAACTCCTCCTCTTCTCTAGCTAGTGATCCTCTAAAAGACTACTACCTCCACTGCTCTGGCTTGTGGATCTCTCTCCACTGAATACCTCTATCCTCTTTACCCTGGCTAATGGATCTCTATCCACTGGAGACTACTGTCCTCTACTCTGTCACCTCCAAATCTTACTCTCATCTCTGTCTCAAATCTATACTAAACATGGTCCTTCGGTCTAGCACAAATCTACTCAATCTCTATCTCTGATCTACACTAAACATAGTCCTTCGATCTAGCACAAATTTGCTCAATATTTATCTTTTATATGTACTAAACACAATACTTTAGTCTAGCACAAATATGCTCAATATCTATCTTTGATATGTACTAAACATAGTCCTTCAATCTAGCACAAATATTCTCAATCTCTATCTTTGATCTGTACTAAACATAGTCCTTAGATCTAGCACAAATATGCTCAATCTCTATCTCTGATCTACACTAAATATAGTCCTTTGGTCTAGCACAAATCTGCTCAATATTTGTCTCTACTATGGCACAAATATATCCTCAAATTTGCACCATAATCTATCCTCAAATCTATCCTCAATCCTTAACACAAACCCTAATCCAATCACAAATCAAATCTACTAGATTTGCCTCAAACCTTAACTCAAGATTTGAACAAATAAATCAGAAAAATCTGCTCACAAGTATTCCCAAAGACTTACCTTAAATTTTCAATGTAAGCTTCCACAAAATCTTATACTAATATATCCACAAGTCTTCACCAAGAATTACCTCAAATCTTCTCAACAAGTTCTCACTAGAACTTGCTCAATCTGCTCAACAAGTCTTCACCAAGACTTACCTCAAATATACTCTACAAGTCTTCACCAAGACTTACCTCAAATCTATCCAATATGATTGTAAGATTCCACAAAATCTCACACAAATATATCCTTAAGATTTCACAAAAGCTTCCTCAATTTTTCTTAAGTCCTCTCCAGGACTTACTCAAATCTTCTCACAAGCTCTCACAAAAGCTTGCTCAAATAAATCTATCACAAAAAACCTCTTCCAATTACACAAACAAGTTTCACATAGAATCTTGTTCTAGTCTCACAAAAATATATATAGAATGGTTAGATACTTTATACATTTCACACTCACAATAATGCTCAATCACTTTCAATCTCTCTTACTTTACCACAGAAACATATAGAGAATGGTTAGAGACTCAATATGTTTCACATTCAGAAAAATGCTCAATCACTTTCAATCCCACAGGAGAGAATCAACAGCTAAATCACTTTCAATCTCTTTTTATTTACCACAAAAACATATAGAGAATTGTTAGAGACTCAATATTTTTCAACAATGCTCAATCAATTTCAATCTCTCTTCAAATCAATTAAGAATAAATAATAATTTGTTTCATAGAACTTGAACTATCACTCCAACACTTCCAATCAACTAAGCTCAATCAAATCCACTCAACCAATCACTCAATGAAAGCTTAGTCAAAAATTCTTATCAAACAAACCTCATATACAATGATACTCATGATCTTTCACAAGCTCTAATCATGCACATGAAGGCTCACTCAATATTTCCAACAATGCTTATCAAACAAGGTTTCTAGCATCAACCTTCATTCCAGAAAAAACCTCATCAATCAATATTGGATATCTCAAAATCAAACTCAACAATGCTTATCAAACAATCCTTTTCACTCCAACTCAGCATTCACAACATCCAATCCAACAATATTTTACTCACAAGGAATATGTACCCATACCTTTTGTTTTGATGGAGATATATCTTCAAAACTTGTCTTAACCACAATCAAATTTTCTTTGCCAACACTAGGGTTAGGTAGCCATAACCTATCTCAATATCTCCATAAAATAATTTTCCCAATAATTATTTTACCATACAAAAATATCAAATATTTTGGTACACCTTATAATCTCCAAACTTACACAATATAAGTCAACATATTTATTAAAAATAAAATACACAATAATTTCCTTTAAACACCTTATCACTCCAACTTCATAAAATAAATTTCAATCACCAAAAATTAAAAAAAAAATATTTTAATTTACTTTACCTTATAACTCCCTCAAAAACATTATAGTTTCCAACTTACAAAAACCTCTAGGCAATTTCCAAAATTCACAACCTTTGGAGAAGCAAAAATATTTTTCGCATACCTTTCAACTATTTTTCCCACCAAAATGTCCTCGACGAGAATTGAACACACAATGTAGCCTCTCCAACACCCTATCCTAAATATAGGCTACCAAGTGGGTTGCATGCCCACATAAGACTTTAGGTGCACGTTTCCCACTTTATTCTCCTCATGAACAGTGCCCATGAAAAATGAAAACCTCTTGAACAACAAAAATGTCTATCACATGGATCGAACCCATGATCCCTTCCTTACAAGCCTTAGCACTATCTCAACTACTACCTGTGCTACCATCGTTGGTGGATATTTCTATCCACGATGATGGCCTTACACCTTAGTCTACCTCCAATCACTTTGAAACATGAACTTCTCTTTCTCCAACAAATGCAGTGCTTGATTTTTCATTCGAAGGTGTATGTTAGCAAAGGACTTAGGAAATTAAATTTATTTTCTATATTAATACACATGCGCTTGTATTCTACACGTCGATAAAATTCAATTTTAAAAATTCAAATTAGATTTTAAATATTAAATTTAAAACCTTTGCAGTCATTATTAATTTAAATTAAATATTTTGAAAACTGCTCATGGGTCTTTTCAACTTGAACCTTGTTTTTCTTCACCTTGTTATTTTGCCCAAAATATTATAATAATATAATATTATTATTTAATTTAAACTTGCTTCTCCTTCCTTGGGTCTTCATCCTTTGGGACTTTTTAGGCATATAATATTAAAAATAAATATTATATCCTATTCCTTTTCAAGACCTTCTTGCTTTTGGAAAAACCACTTGATGTCCTTAATGATGATGAAATTGAACCAATACACTTTTGACATCAATGACAACAAAACTACTCAAAATTTCCAATAATTGATAGTTATTCCTTTAAGGGGATTTTACCGGTTATAACTCAAAGTCATAAGTTTATTGTGTATAATATATTTAAATAAAATATTAACTATTAAAAAACGATTATACTACATTGATATTGCAACATACATGAGTTTAACAAAATTAAAATGGGTAAACAAAGATAAATTTTAAGTCTTGTAAATTGTGGTTACCCAATCCATATCATTCATTGTATTTAAGATATATTTCACATATAATAGCAATGGCTATTTGAATTTGTATTAAATTTTAAAATGCATTGCAATAAACTAGCTTCAATACTTTTAACAAAAATTAATCTACTGCTAATCTAAACAAGTTTCAAATAAAATTCAAAGGTTTAAGGGTAAGAGAAAATAAAAGAAAAACAAGCTAGCTTATACTACCCTAAAATTCTATTCCAATCTAGTAAAATATGATTTAAACCATCTCGAATCGACTATTATTCTTACAAATAGAGGTCTAATATGGTGCAATATTTAAAGGAGCAATATTATGAAATGGACTAAGTACAACCATCATCAACATGCACAAATTGAACACAATAAATAAAAAAAAAAAAACTTATATTAAAAATATTGTCATTGAGTACATTGTTTCAGATTTATCCACTTTAATAGATTACAAGAATAGAGCTAAAAAAAATAGCAACTTGGTTCGGATTTACCATCTAACTACAAAGGGAAAAAAAACTGAAGAGGGTTAGCTAACATATGGTTTTCGACCCCTGTAATAGGCTAGTGAACTACTATTTATACAATTGAACTTCACATAGCGTTACAATTTAAAACTAATTGCTATATAATTCTAGTACATGCCCCTCGAGGTTGCATTTCAGCCATACTATGACCATGCTTCATCAAATGTGCATTATTTTGGCCATACCTCAAAGTCCTCATTTGTTGATGCTTGAGAGATTTAGAATGATGATACTTCATTAAATTTATAATTCTATGCAAAGTCTAGGTTGACCATTAATTTCACCAATCCGCTACATATTACGCTTATACTTGCTTGGTCTACATTAAAATCCTATATATTCCATATTTAGTTGTCAAACAATGCTACAAAACATGGTAAAAAATAATAGAAGTCAGAAAATAGTAATATTACTATTAATAATATTTTCAATTTAAAAAAAAAATTACCCCTCTTGGATACTCTTTTAAAAGATTTTGAATGCATCTTATTCTTTTCAACAAATTCCTTTGCATTTTTTTTTTTTTATGTTCATGATCATTGTTGGAATATTTGCTTGCAAGTGTTTGGGCTTCCAGCATTGTGCATTTATAATTTTTGCGGTTATTTTTTCATATATCTTCCTAGGATTGCATTTATATTTTTAGGCTTCTAGACTTCCTCCAATATTTTCTGAAGTTTACAATTTATACCTTATAATAGCATCATTCATTTTTAGTGTATCGATTGAAGTAATTATCAATTATCGAGGTAAAATTTTTAAGTGTTGGGTAAAATTTCCAATTGTTGTGAGTGGCTAGGATTTTGGTTAAGATCTTTAATTTTTTATTAGAACATATGTTGGGTGCTAAATTCCCATTACACAAACAAGTTTTTCAATGGTTAAGGAAATTCCTTTGATTTAGTTTTTATATCAGGCTTGTGCATTCTTCATTGACCAATTCTGGATTTGTGCAAAGTGCTTTTTATTTTTCATATTTCCTCGAGCTTACAACATTGCATAAATATGAGATTTTAAAGTCCCATGTTATTATTATCTTAGGGAAAATATTGGACTTGTGCATTTAATTTCTAGAATCATGCAAAGTTAAAGTGAATAAATCTAGAAAGTTTGATCATAAGCTAATTTTAGGGTGTTTGCCCAACTTTGTGTGAATCCAAATTCTAGCTTTGCGCAAGCCCAACTTTGTTCAAGTGTGCACAAAACTGAAAGTAAAACTCTAAAGTTGTGCACTTTGCTTTATATATATATATATATAATTTCTTTGAGAGCTTTTGACATTGCACAATTTCAAAATTTTCAACCCTTATGCTTATGTTATCCCAAGAAAAAATCTGGCTTTGTGCAATTTTACTTTTTAATGGCTTGTGAATGATTTTGAATAGGGAACACGGTGTCCCGAGCAAAGTAGAGGAGCTTATTCAACAAGAATACCAAGAATTATAGTCGAATTTACCAACAGGGAAGGCACTATAAGTTCGAAGGCTAGGAGTATTCCTGCCTCTTTTTTGAAATGGACTCACAATAAAAATTATTCGAGCTATCAGTATTTGTGGATGCTGCTTGGAAATACCACAAAGACTAATGGGGACAGTCACATATCAAATAACATGGCTCCTAGTCATCTTAGTAATTTGAGGTTGGTTTATAATCACAGGGTAGGAAAGAAACGACAATATAAAAATTCAAACCAGAGCCACGTGGACCACCAGATAGCACCGCCATAAATCTAGCTAGCAGGTTCACTTCTCCAAGGCTGATTGGTCAAGATGGTATATGATCCCAAAGCATGTCATATACATAAGAAAGCAATTACCAAAGAATTATTAAGAGTAACTATCAATACAGAGTTTGTGGGAGTTTTTTAAGTACCCTGCTATGTGTGTCTATAGCTTTTTGGTCCTCCACTGTTTCAAGGAAGGGATTAGTGTCTGTTTATTTTTTTGTAATTATGATGCAGGTGTGTTTTATCGAGGTATACCCAAAATTTTGTATGAGAAGTTTCTTTTTGATAACATGATATGTGCCTTATTAGATGTAATGGCTTTGGCGGCATGTATATTTTACATATATAGGATCCTTAGTAAGGACATGTTCATCAACAACCCTAGGCTGATTTTTATAAAAGGTTTTGGGTCAACCTATAAAACCTGGTATTAATGCTATAGTATCTTATCTACCAAAAAAAATATTGCAAATGGCTTACAAATAATTTTCTAAAGTCTAAAATAACTTTTAATTTCTCTAAAATGATTTTATATAGCTTGGAAATGATTTTTAATAGTTCAAAAATAATTTTCAATTTCATTTGAGTGCTAGGGTTCTAGAATATGCGCAATAATTTGAGTTGTTAGTGGATCTAAATTTACATGATTTTAAATTCTTCTTGACTGGTGAGACTTATGACTGAGGCAATTTTTTACACTTAATTTTTGGACTTACAACTATTTTCTAATAATTCCTCAAGGGTGACCTTAGTTGGGATATCTAGAAAAACATGCAGAAAGTAAGCAATTTTAGGCATTAATTCTCCTTAAAGGATATACAACTTCATACTTTTGAGAAGATCTTTTCAAAGAGCATATAATGGAAGAAGTTTATAGACACAACCATGGAAATAGTCATCAAAATAAGCTCAAGGAACAACAAAATTAGAGAAATTTTTAAATGCTTTCAACTAAAAGCCTGAGTTTTGGATGATTAAAAATTGTAAACAAACCCAAGAAATACAAGAGAATGCTTATCAAAATTTAAAACAAATGGGTGCCCAATCCATGCATATTGGGGCACATTGTGTAAGTACAACAACATATCCTCTGGTAACAAAACCTTTTGGTTGGGACATATATAGATCTTCTTCAAGATCAACATTAATAAATGCACACTTCTCATCTATTCGGTGAAGTTTCCATCGCAGTTGTTGCTAATGCATAAATTATTTGAATAGTAGTCATTCTTGTATTGGTACAAAGGTTTATTTATGATCTACCCCTTATGTTTGAGTATATCCTTTTGCAACTAATCATAACTTGTCTTTTTCAAGATATCTATTTGTCTTGTATTTTATCTTGTAGATCCATTTATGTCCTACCACTTTCTTTCCTCATGGTAAGCTAACTAGATCCCATGTTTTATTTTTCATTAATGTTTCATATTCTAAATCCATGGTTGCTTTCCATTCTATAAGTATTTAAAAAAAATTGAGTAGTTGTTGGTTCTACTAGTAAACTCATTAATCCCATATTTATTCTCATCATGTTGCAAGTTTGAGGTCTAGTTGTGGTAATATTAGGAATTTGTTCTAATTTTGAGTCCTTAAGTGTATTTTTGTATCATTTTGGTTCTATTTTTTTAGGTGTAACTATGTCTTCCAGGTTTTTAGTTGGTTCATCATATACTTATAACTCTTATTCTTCATTTGATGAGTTCTATTTATATAAAAAGTTTAAATTTGGTCTTGCATAAATATTTTGATCTTCAAAAGTATTGTTTCTTTCATCAAAAATACATCTTTGCTCACATAAATTTTCTTTGTAATTGGATCAATTATTCTATATCATGTAAAATCATCATCATAACCAAGAAATGTACCTTGAATGATTTTATCATCCAATTTTATTCTTTTTTTATTTGGAACATGTACATATGCCTTACATCCAAAATTTCTTAAATGTTCAATTGTATTTTTTCATGTTGACCATAATTCTTAGGAGTATCATTATTTATTTATTTTGTAGGTTCTCTATTTTATATTTATACTATTTTTTAAACAACTTCTAGCCAATATTTATGACCAATATGAGCTTATTTTAGCATGCAATGCATCATTTCTATAATACAACAATTTCTTATTTCTCTAATACCATTTTTTTGAGGTGAATATGCTATAGAAAGTTTCATTTTTATACAATTTGATTTTAAAATAAAATCAGAATATTTTGATAAAAATTCACCCCCCATATGATCAAATATTCTTGATTGATTTTTATATTTTTGTTTCCACTAATTTCTTGAAATGTTTAAAGCAACTAAATACTTTAGATTTCAATTTCATAAATCATACCAACATTTGTTTGGCGTAATCATAAATGAATAATTGAAAATATTTGTCCTCCAAGACTAGTAATGTTCATTGGTTCACATAAATATTTATATATTAACTCTAGTGCCTCCTAAAATCTACATTTCCTATGTTTAAAAGATATTCTATGTTGTTTTCCTACATGATGTTATGGATATATTGTAGATTCCCATGAAATTTTAGGTAAACCTTCAACCATTTTATGTTTACTCATCTCATTTAATGAGGATGCACTTACATTTCTTAGTCTTTTATGCCAAATTTCATTAATTTTGAAATATTTGGTGATAGAGCCACATTTGATAATGTGTCTAGGGTGAAAATAGCATTTTGTAAGAACCATAAGCTATGATTTTTCCTTGTTTGGTAATAAGGTATTTTTTTGTTGTTAAGAATTTTGAACTCAACTCCTAAATTTTTATTCATTAAGTTAGATAATGAAAGAAGGTTAGTAGTTAATACAATTACATATAATAAAGTGTTAATTATACCTTTTTCCTTTGATAAATTGATAAAAATATTTCCTACTCCTTTGACCTCATAAGTCATATTATCTGCTATGAAAACTAGTTTTTTCATATTTTTCTTAAAAAGTATAGAATAATTGTCTATTTTTTGGTCATATACCTACTTGCCCTTGAATGAATATGGCAATTATCCATGTTTTCCCTTAAAAATATGTCTCCAAAATAATTTATAATATTTTTCAAATTTATTTTTGGAGTAGAAATCCTTATCTCTCCTACTATTTATAAATTTGTGGGTGCTATCTAAATCAATCAGCACATTGATATAAAGTTCTTTAATAAATCCTTGTACCTTGATAGTGTGGGGATCTTGGAGCCCCATAAGTTTGTGAGCGAATAGAATCATGGTATCAAACTCCTATTTTGCTTCAAATATTTTTTGTTCCTTCTAAAATAAATCTTCATATTCACATAATATTGTGCGTACACCTTCCAAGAAAATCAAAATTTTGAATAAAATTACAAATATGTTTAATTTTTTAAAAAATATTGAGGTTGAATTCCTTTTAACTTCAAACTTTAATTTTATATTCCAATGGTATTGGACTTCTTTTAACTCCCACATTTAATTTTATAATTCCTAAGATTCTTAATTCTTCAAATATAAACCTTAAAACTATATTCACGTGCCAAATAAAAAATAAGATAAGGTTTATTACCCTTCATTTTTCCTGGTGAATTAGGTCTCAAAATTTTCATTGACCATGTCACATTACGAATAAAAGCGCTCCAATGTAACACTTTTTAAGGATACTTTAATTAAGGCTTCTAATAATGCATTCAATGAAGGTGCTCAACTCAATTAAATATTCTTTGCTACACCCCTTGCAACTATACATTTTAGGTGTTACATTGATGCTTGGATATTCTTAGGTGGATGCATGTGATACACTTTGATTTTGAATGCAAATATTCCAAATTTTTTTACTTCATTTAGCTCAAAACCTTCACCAAAGTATTTGATATTTCTTTGTCTTCAGTAAAAGAGACTTGAAAATAATCACAAGAAACAACAAGGTTTACCTAATCTTGGATCAAATCATCACTATCTTGTAGGTAGTATATTTTATCTTGGATGGATTAGCTCAAAACCAACGCTTAGGGAGCATGTTATAGCTTCGATGGCTCAACTCAACACCAACACTCATTCAACACATTCTACTATTTTAATAACTTTCTTTATCTTTACTATAAATAATTTGGTTAAAATTTGTTTTATATATATGGACCTTTCATCCTCTAATATTCTTAAAGTTATTGGATACTTCACCCAATGGAATTTTTATGGATTTTTTATCCTTCAATGATGGTTTTAAACCACTATAATCTTTTGCTTCTTGGTGACTTAAGTGACTTATTATGTGGTTCTTTTTTTTTAAGTGGTAATCCAACTAATATCAAGATGACTTTGAATGTCCCCTCAATCAATATTCAAATATCTAAACTTCTAATAATAGACTTTGTTCTTCCAAATAATGCCTTTGAATAAAGTTCTAGTCTTCACTAGTTTTACAACCAAACAGATAGACTCCAACATATAATGAAACATTTCACAAACGCTTTTAAATATTAGAAGCTTTACAATAGGTCCCTATCATATATCAATCTTCAAATTAAAAATTTACAACAGTATGTGTCTACATTTTCTTCATGTGATTTAACATAAATTAGCTTTGATACCACCTATAATGCTAGCAATAAAGACTACTTGAATTAGCTTTGATACCATTATTATATTTTAAGCCATATTATCTCAATTCCCATTATATTGGATCTTGAGTAGTCTCAAATATAAAAGCAATCAATATATTATATGGCCAAAATAATTAACAATAATATTTATAAAAATGATAATAATATAAATATAAATAGCCAAAATCATTCATGTAATAACATGAAGAAAAATTATAGTAGAATTGCTCAAAATATGCATACAAGATTCAATATTAATTCTTGAATATATTATTCAATTTTCATACATTCTAGATACATTTCATGGAGCTTTATCTCCATAATATAACCTTAGAAAGGTGACTCTTCAATACTTGACTATTACACTCCTCACATATCCAAGAGTTGTAACCTTTCTTATTCCATACATAAGATAAATCTCACACGTCCCTTAGCTTCTCATATTTGCACTTGTATACATGACTCTTGCTTGTCTATTTAAATGCACACTTAACTACATGATAATTGTGCATATCTTACACATATATGCTTACATAAAGAGGAAATATAAATCACACTCCTAAACTATAGACTCAAATCTTATTCTAATATTTACATTGTACCATAAGGTTCCATGGGGATACATTAGCATGTACCAAATAAAGTAATGTTCTCCAATAAAATAGTACTATTTGCCTCCCCTTTCAACATTGATAAATTGCTAGCTTTTCCTTTTACCTCATCCAAGTTAATTTATTTGTATGCATGAGTTGCTCCTTATATGCAACTTTCAAAATCATGGAGATTTTCATGAAATCCCTTTCTTAAATTATTATGTTCATCATCTAAATAACCTATATTATCATTCATTTATTGGATTTTATTTTACATTTTGCCATGCATGTGACTAAATTATCCATTTAATTGTTTACTTAATTGACACGTTATCTATTTAGACAATTATTAGGTAGTTTTATCCATCTCCTTTATAACTACTCTAGTTCCTCCAACCATAGAATTGTGACTTGGGCTTACCAAAAATACTCTACTAAAAATAGAATTGTTGTCTTAATAGTTACTATTTTTAGTAAGAGTATTAAAAAATGTATGGTATCTATATACCAAAAAAATTAGTGTGACAAGATGATCACAATGGACCAGGTCTCAAAATTATATTTTTAGCACTTTAGAAATTGTTTTCTAATGTTTTTATCTGTATTTTCTTTACCCATTTTGTTTTCTATACCTTTATTGTTCTCATAGTTGCATAGGGTATCATGTCACTATCACCTATTTCTTGATAACCAACTAGTCTAACAACTATCCTTTCTATTATTGTTCTTTATTGTTATTGATAGTTACTTATTTTAATAATTGCTCCTTCTATTACTAACACTAGTGATTCTTTTTTTACTATTAAAAACCATTATTATATCATCAATTTTGTTATGAGTGTAGTCTATTTGGTATACTCAAGTCAATATTTAATATTTTTAGGTGTAATAGTTAGTGTTTAGGATTTGAATGATGATAGAAATAGGGTTACTCAAGCCTAAGGTATGTGTACTATCCATAGCCCTTTAATATACTACAACAATAATTGATAATGCCTAGACCAATATTCTAGGCCACTATCCAAGAAGGATATAGCCAATATCCATGGGTGCACTACCCATATTTCTAATTTGTATGAAAGAGTAATCTTGTCAAGTGTTGTTCTCAAGATACTATGGATGGATATATAATCAAAAACTTCCTAGGGCTAAAGGTCTCTCCTAAATCTAGGTGGTATCCCTATATACATGATGGTATATGGGAGATCAGGTGATGCAAGAGCATCCAGTGGTAGCAGAGCAATATTGCATCAACATAAAAAAAAAAATATAAGTGTTTTACCTTTGTGTTTGTCGACCTCCAGTTGGGCGGGAAAGTAGAATTTAAAATTTTGCATGTGTGGGAAAATTAAATTAATTTTTTTTGGCATGGGTAGGAAACTTAAAAATCATGTAAAAGGGGGGGAAAATAGGATTTAAAAAGGTATTTTGGATCTAAAAAGAGGATTGGGTTTGGGATGCAAGATTGTATAGTCTGGCATTGTAATTTCTGCCTCTTTGGCTAGCATTATTAAAATAAATTTTTTCTATAGTGATTTGGCTCCTTGGATGGTTTTGTTCGTGTTTGTTCATCCTCATCAAGTGGTATCAGAGCGGGAGTTTCTGAGTGTATAAACATATTATTGAATGTGAGGCATTTTACACCAGGATCTATGGTTTAGGTTTGGAGAAGCTAGAGCAAGATGCCCCCAAGAAGGAACCGAGGTGTTGCCAGTAATACCATAGTGCCAACAGAGGATTTCTGAGCTTTGCAGAGGTAATTATGTGCATTACAAGAAGAGCTACATAGATGGTTTGACCCAATAAGAGAGGAAAAAAGTGAATATGAAGCTGAAGAAGAGGAAGAACAGTTTGAGGAAGAAGAAGAGGTATTAGATCCTTCCCAAGTGAGGTTATATAGAGCCATATCATAGATTAGGAAGAGGCTGAAGATGGAGGTTTCCACATACTCGAGAAATATTAACTTGGAGGAGTTGATTGACTGGATCAATGACTTAGAAGAATATTTTGAATATGAAGAGGTGGAAGAACATGATCGGGTCAAGTTTGCTAAGACTAAACTAAAGGGTCATGCTAGAATCTAGTGGAAAGGAGTACAACTTGACCAAAAGAGAAGGGAAAAAGAAAGGATCACCAGATGGGAACAAATGGTGGAAAATTTGAAGAGGTAGTTTATTCCTATAGATTATGAGTTGGATCTACTAAAGAATATGCAAAGTTTGAGACAGTCAGGAAATTTTGTCAAAGAAGAGGAGTTCTACAAGATCTTGATCTAAACCGACTATTCTGAGGCCAACAAGGAGAAGGTAGCCCATTACATCCATGGGTTGAGAACCAATATTCAAGAAGAGCTAAGTCTGGTTAGGAAGAGCACCATTGAGGATGCTTACCTATTTACTTTAAAAGTTAAAGAGAAACTAAACAAAAGGTTTGAGGGTAAGCAAAAAGGAAGAGGTTGTGGAGAAAGAACTGGTAGAAGAACATATGGAGGATGCGGTAAGAATAAAGAAGAATCTAGCAGTAGTCAGGACCATAAGATAGATAATACTTGTAGATCCCATGGTCAGAATAACTACCCAAGAGGAAGAGGTAGATTTGGACAAGGAAATGGAGGAAGAGGATTTCTTGGAACCTACTTCAATTGTGGATAAGAGGGACATTGAGCATATCAGTGTCCACAACACCAAGAGAAGCCAAACAAGAGGCAAGCAGGTAATGCCAAATCTGCTATTACAGATGAAGGTGTTGAATCATAGCACTCTAAGAAGGTAGAGAGAGGAGAAATTATGGTCATAAGGAGAATATTTTTTAATGAGGAGAAGGAACAAGACTAGAGGAAGAGCCTATTCCGTACAAGGTATAAATATTTAGGTAAGGTCTGTAATATTATTATAGATAATTGTAGTACTAATAATTTGGTATCTGAAGAAATTGTTACTAAGTTACAGCTAGATAGGAGGAGAAACCCACATTCATACCGGATTGCATGGTTACAGAAGGACTATAGGGCATTGGTCAATGGATAGTGCTTAGTAAAGTTTAATATTGGGAGATACAAGGATGAGATACTATGTGATATCTTGCCTATGAATACTTGCTATATGTTGTTAGGAAGACCATAGTAGTTTGATCGTCATGCAGTCCATGATGGACATGCCAATACATACTCCCTAACAAAGGAAGGAGTGCACCATAAACTCAATCCACTAACGGAGATGTATGAAAATGTATGTAACAGTGCCAAATGTTGTTTGGTTTATGGTAGGAAATTTCTAGATGATTTGAAGCATGAGCATGTGTCCTATGCATTAATTCCTAAAGTTAGGGAATAACCAAGCAATGATGTCCCTATAGAAGTCAAAGATCTATTGGAAAATTTCTCAGATATTATATTTGATAATGTGCCAGAGGGTTTGCCACCCATGAGAAAAATTAGCCATCATATTGATTTGATACCATGAGCTAGTTTACCAAACAAGGCTACCCATAGGATGAATCCTATGGAGAATGAGGAACTAAATAGATAAGCTCAAGAGCTATTAAAAAAGGGACTAATTAGGGAAATACTAAGTCCATGTGCAATGCCTACAATACTAACACCAAAGAAGGATGGAGAGTGGAGAATATGCATAGATTCTAAAGCTATTAACAAGATCACCATCAAGTATAGGTTTCCATTGCCAATGATGGATGATATAATGGACTATTTGAGTGGGTCCAAGTATTTTAAAAATATTGATCTAAAGAATGGGTATCTTCAAATCCACATCAGATAAGGAGATGAGTGGAAGACAAATTTCAAGACCAAAGAGGGTTTATATGAGTGGTTGGTCATGCCATTTGGGCTAACCAATGCACCTAGCACATTCATGAGGCTTATGAATGAAGTATTGAAGGAATTTATGGGAAAGTTTGTCATTGTCTATTTGGATGACATTCTAATTTTTAGCAAGACCTTGGAGGAACATCTGAGGCACATCAAAAGAGTTTTGGAGAAGCTGAGGGAGGAACATCTACTGATAAATTTGAGGAAGTGTAGTTTTGTGAAGGATTTGGTGTACTTGGGATTTATCATCTCAAATAAAGTTTTGAAGATGGATCCAGAGAAGGTAAGGGGTATCGTTGAATAGCCTACCCCAAGGAGCATAATTGAGGTAAGATAATTTCATGGTCTAGCAAGTTTTTACAGAAAGTTTATTAGAAATTTTAGCATTGTGCACCCCTAACTAAAACAATGAGAGGGGATAAGAAAGAATTTAAGTGGACCTTAGGAGCTGATAAGAGATTTGAGTTATTGAATAAGAAGGTCATTGAGAAACCCTTGTTGGTACTTCTATATTTTAATAAGGTGTTTTAGGTAGATTGTGATGCTAGTGGTAGTGTCATAGGAGCTATATTGAGTCAGGAAGGTAAGACTATTGGCTACTTTAGTGAAAAGCTTAATGATGTCAAGAAGAAATATTCTATCTATGATCAGGAGTTTTATGCTATAGTTCAGGCTCTAAAGAAGTGGAGACACTATTTGTTTCCAAAGGAGTTTGTTTTGTATACTAATCATCAAGATTTATAGTATATTAATAGTGAAAGGAAATTGAATCAGAGGCACTTAAAATGGGTTGATTTTTTATAGAGATATACCTTTGTGCTAAAGCATAGGAGTGGGAAGTCAAATAGAGTTGCTTATGCCTTAAGTAGAAAGTAGAATTTACTGATAGTAATGAGAGTGGAAGTTGTGGGGTTTGAATAATTTAAGAGTTTGTACCATGAACATCCAGATTTTGTGGAAGCTTGGAGAGCTTGTACAACACCACTTACTTTGGATAGGAATAAGTGGTTAGATTTTATGATCCAATATGGAATTTTGTTTAAGGGGAACCAGTTGTGCATTCCTAAGAGTTCAATGAGGGAGAATCTAGTCAAAGAGAAGCATAGTGGAGTATTGACTAGAAATTTTGTTAGAGATAAGACCATTGTCTTGGTGAGTGAGAACTACTATTGGCAACAGTTACTACAAGATGTGAAGAAGTTTGTACAAAGTTACAAAATATGCTAGATGGCCAAGGGTGTGAGGTAGAACACCAGGTTATATCAGCCATTTCCTGTACCAGAGAGACCCTAGGAGGACATCAACATGGAATTTGTTCTTGGTCTGCCAAGGACACAAAGGGGAAATGACTCCATATTTGTGGTAGTTGATAAGTTTTCAAATATGGTACATTTTATTCCATATCAAAAAACCAGTGATGCAGTTCATATTTCTAGACTATTTTTCAATGAAGTGGTACAACTTCATAGTCTATCAAAGAGTATAGTCTCCAATAGAGACACAATGTTTTTTGTGTATTTTTGGAAGACCTTATAGAAGAAATTGAAGACAGATTTGAAGTTCAGTTCTACATACCATCCATAGACTGATGAATAGACAGAAGTGGTGAATAGGAGTTTGGGTAACCTACTGAGATGCCTAGCAGGTGATAATACCAAGAGATGGGATATGATTTTACCATAGGTAGAATTTACCTATAAAAATTCTATCAATATGAGTACTGGTAAATCACCATTCCATATTGTATATGGGAGTAGTCCAAGAAATGCTTCTGAGTTGAGGATGTTGGATAGGAGAGAAAATAATAGTTCTAAAATCGATAACTTTGCAGAGCATCTAAAGGATTTGCATGAAGAAGTAAAATAGAACATCAATAAGATAAACACTCAATACAATATAAAAGTTGATCAAAAAAGGAGTTTTAAGGAGTTCCAAGTTGGTGATGAATTCATGGTGCACCTGATAAAGGAGATGTTTCCTGCGAAAACATATAACAAGCTAAATATGAAGAATTTTGGACCATACAAGATCATACAAAAAAGCGATTCAAGAAATGCATATGATGTGGAGTTGTCGAGTAGATTGAACATATCATATGTGTTCAATATTTTTGATTTGGTAGAGTATCATGAAGGTGACTGTTGGTTACGAATATGCCATGAGGAAAGGATTTGGTATAATGCACCCTAGATTCGCCCACCAGATTGAAATGCCGGAAGGAAGGAATGCCTTCCATGCCAATCTCCAGAGAAGGCCGGATTCCTATGGGTTTTAGTTTTTAAGATAAGAGTGCAGAGAAAGAGATAAAAGTGCATAAAGAGAATCCAAATGTGATTGGAGTTGGATGGGGGGAATAAGCAGCACGACAACGATCAATCATCGCTACTAATAACATTCATATACAAAACATACATTGAAACTACAGCTATCATTCATCCTATGTATCCTCTATCTATGCATTCTAGGAATACTTGATCATCAAATACCAGAGTCTAGAGTTCAGTACAATAGTAAGCAATGATACAAGAAACATGAAGCAGAAATGACAAGGAGAGGCAACATACAATATAAAAGACAGTAACCAAATCCAAGTATATGCTTTGTATTAGAGGTAAACGCACAACTACAATGGTTCCCTAGTAGTATATTCTCCTTCCCCCTTTATAATGAAATTGCATGGCTATTTATAGCCTCAAGTTCCCATCGATTATAATCACGAGAACAAAGTCCTAGACTAGACATTAGCTGAAAAAAGCGGTAGAGAAGCTGTTGATGCTGACCTCTGTCGGGTAGGACTATACCTACAACATGGTCTCCCTAAAAGTTGTATAGCTATGTGGCAGTGCATGGGGTGGAACTTAAAATTAGTGGGAGTGTAGGTAGTTGTGGCAGATGGCACTTCATATCAACTTTAATAGTGGCAGTCGGTGTAGATAGTGCGGTCCATGCTTGTCCTTTTCTCGGTCATGTATTGGCTTGAATCTTGAGGTTGGAAACTTGTCGGATGCTTATGAGTGACACATGGCTATCATGAAATGTAGTTTATCCAACTTCACCCAGGATCACAATGCTATCAGGTTGTGCAGGTGAAAAATAGCACAGTTGGGGAGGCTTCCGTGCCTTAGTCAATTTTTGAGCTTTCTTGCCCAACTGTGCATCGGTCAGAGGGCGCACCCCGACTTTGCTGCAAAGTCAGGTTGTGCACCGACACTTTGCTATCTTCTCTGCTATTCGTACTTGTAGACACCAAAACAGCACCAATCCGATTATGTGACTACAAACACTGATCGCATTGACACACACAGCTTTCAGGGCAGCCCTCAGAGGTCAAACAGTGGTCCTAGCCACTTACACAACAGTTTAGAAGGTCGAAAAGTAAACAAAGCAAAGTTGGTCGTTTTAACAAGCCTTAAGCAAAAGCAAGCCTTAAGCAAAAGCAAGCCTTAATCAAAAGCAAGCCTTAAGCAAAAAACCTTAAGCAAAAGCAAGCCTTAATAAAAAGCAAGCCTTAATCAAAAGAAGGCCTTGGCCGAAG
Organism: Wollemia nobilis; assembly: GCA_028583015.1. Classification (NCBI taxonomy): domain Eukaryota; kingdom Viridiplantae; phylum Streptophyta; class Pinopsida; order Araucariales; family Araucariaceae; genus Wollemia; species Wollemia nobilis. The sequence continues at coordinate 259,632 of JAQPPZ010002432.1, forward strand.
TGTCACGATATCGCGACGTCGCGATATCGCAACGTCACGATATCGCGACACTTCGGCGCCCAAGGCAAAGCCTTGGCCGAAGTGTCGCGATATCGCGACACTTCGGCGCCCAAGGCAAAGCCTTGGCCGAAGTGTCGCGATATCGCGACACTTCGGCGCCCAAGGCAAAGCCTTGGCCGAAGTGTCACGATATCGTGACGTCGCGATATCGTGACACTTCGACGCCCAAGGCAAAGCCTTGGCCGAAGTGTCATGATATCACGACGTCACGATATCACGACACTTCGGTGCCCAAAGGAAAGCCTTGGCCGAAGTGTCGCGATATCGCGACGTCGCGATATCATGACACTTCGGCATTTGCGCCAGGCGAAATTCAACCAATCAAAGGCACCATTAAACCAATCAAAGGTAGGCATTAAAGCATTCAAAGGCACCATTAAAACATTTAAAAGCAAAACATTAAAACCATCAAAGTAGACGTTAGACAAGTGGCAGCCGAGGACAGTCAGTTATTGTCGCCTATTGTGCATGCGTGCGTAGGTGGGCAGATTGGCAGTTAGCGGACTGTCACAAGGGCAGTCATGTAAGCCCAAGTCAAGGAGGAGTCTCCTCCCTTTTGGGAAGGCATGGCCGCCATGTGGCATCCCTGCGTGCCCCTCCAAAGAGACCCCATGGGTCTATAAAATGGTGGACTTTCCCACCCAAAAAGAAAGAAGTTGGTAGACATTTTCGAAGCAACGAAGTGCTGCCAAAACCAAACACCCGATTGCATCCTTTTAGATTCATTTCTTCTACACCCGTAATCTCTTTCGCAAGAGAGGTTATTGGTGGCTGCTAGAAGGTGAATCCGGACCTTAAAACCCGACATTGGATCACAGTAATCCATCAATTCGTTGACAATTCATTCTCTGAGATTTTGGGCCCTTCCCTAGTGGATTGGCGTCGAAATCAAATTCCAACGGTGGGCGGCCCGCTCGGGCACCCCGCACGCTCTTAGTTTCATTTTAGATTATTCTGTTATCACGTGTTTATTTTACATCATGCTGTATGCTGTTTAAATAAGTTCACGCTTTACGTTAGAATATATCCTACGCTATGCTGTATGTTCGAATGTATCTTGCATTACGCTTTACGTCTGGAGCTGCTTATCGAATATTGTCATGTCTTTGTCGATATTTGCTTCTTCACTAACTTGCAGGTAACAGCAAGCAGATTCATCGACTGTTTTGCTGGCAGCAGCCTTTTGGTGATGTTTTCGGGTCTTTTGCATGCATTTCTCATTGCTTTCTAAAGACAAACGTTCTGTCCTCTTGTTGCAGGTGCTACTAACGCTTTCATTGTTTCTTTGATTGCAGGAGAAGCAGCAGCAAGCAAGGATTCATCATCGTAAGCGGCGGCAACGCTTTGGCCCGCCCGTTTCAAATGTGGGCATGCGGAAGAAGATCACTATTCACTTTTTGTAATGGAAACATGCTAACTCTCCTAGCCCTTAAAGAGGGAGGAGACGTATTGTAACCGAGTTGGAATCACATTAATAAAAAGGGTTGTGCTCCTGCTTTTGATTTGATTATATCCGTGTTATTTCATGCATCAAGCTAGTTAGTTTACATTGCATCAATTAGTGTTTCTTTTATTTTCGGAATCTCATGCTTTCAGTGGCGATCACGGTGGGACCCTGTCCCCTATTTTTTTTAGATTCAGAAACTGATTGAAATTTATGTTTTTGTGCTTAAAGGTACCGGGCCGAATCAGAAACAACCGATTTGGGCGAAAAAGACAGCCGATTTGAGCAAAAAAGAGGTAAGGTTCCAAAACTGCACCTGTCATTTTTTTTATTATTTTATTTTTATTATTATTTTTTGTTTCTAATTTTTTGTCAACTTTTACTTGCTTAGGGAAAGTTGTTTATGCTTGTTTCATTTTTATTAAATAAAATGAACCCCACACACATCACGTGGTAAATTAAACCAAGGAGCTGGTCGTAAGACCCCAGCCCTTGAGCAAGACCAATGGTGGGTTCATCACCACCTTGGCTTAGCTTTGCATCCATTTCCCCGATTGTCATTGTTGTTAGGCGTAAATCCTGACGAAAGCTGACCGAGTGTCATTGGGGTGATTCCCATGCGTGCGAGGATAAGTCTTCTATGGTAGGTGTCATTAACAGGACAATCCCCCCTTTCGTACCGCCTATGTTCCACGTACCATCTGCTCTCACGTACCTATAGTTTCCCTCTCGTAAGGGCGGGTATATAGAGAGGTTGGTATATCGGTCCGGCAATGGTATATTGAAGGGGCGACCATTTATGGGAGTCATATGAGCCAACATTATGCATTTAAACATTCTTCAAAACTTGCAAAAACAAAACAAAACATCAAAATGCACTAAACCAGTTTAGGACACACTATTAATCCTTAAAAGAGATAATCACTGTTTGTGTATGTGTGTGTTCATTTCTGCTTAGTGTAAACAAAAAGAAAAATCATCATAAACGAGATAAAAATCTGCTTAGCTAGTAGAGGAGCACCACAATGGTGCTCACCCGTAGCCAAGCCCAATCACGGGCGGATGCTGTGGGGAATATCCAAGGAGGCACAAGTCACCTCCGGTATAGCCCCAAGGATTTGGTCATACCACCTTGGCGGCTCGACACACAAGGCAGTCCCCTCCGTGCCCCGACGAAATGGGACTATAGGGGCACCTCTTCGAGGAGCACTCCTGTTCAGCATAGCACTCAGCACACACCCTTCCATGAGGGGTACAGTCATAGGAGAGCTCCCTTAGATGCTCGCTATGAGCGGTCACCGTGCGATGAAGCGCTAGGTCAACATAGGGTTCAACGGGAGGAACCACATCATTACACTATCCCTCCTTCACCCCCTCTAGTTGTCAGGACTACAAAGACAAATCCCAGAGCACAAGGCTCCTCGGGGCGGGGCGAGCCAACTCCACCCGTTCCTTTTTCACTTATGAAAGAGAGCAAGAGGAAAACCCTTACCTTCCTCAAGAACAATATACATCGCGGGAGCAAGACGCCTCCGCAAATGCTAGCTATCAGGATCACCTACTGAGGCCAGAGCCTCGGATAAATGCCACTACCTCCAACAGAGGGAGGCGGCCTATAGAGATCTTGGATCACTACGACCGAGATAGATATCTAGGAGAGGCATCTAGGCCTTCTAGACATGAGGCGGTAAGACCAACTATCTTAGAATCTATCAAGCATTTCGCACACCGGATGCAACTCACGCAACTTGAGCTAGAACGACAACAGTTAGAGCAATGGTATCTTCTAAATAAAGAGCACCTTCAGCACCAGAAGGATGAGTTGTTCCAACACACTATGCAGGAGAGGACTCCAACCCCTCACACACATAAGACAAAACATTATGAGAGGCACAACCCCCGGGTGCGAGACAAGTCTCCATGACCTCATCAAGCACCACCCCCGATGCCTCCTAGACATGAGCGGGAGGCTACTCCTATAACCAATGATGGGCGCCTTCCTCAGGAACCCACTCAGGTTTATGGGCCACCCTTAGAAATTCATCAAGAAGCCTCTAAGGAATCGTAGAGCGAGAAGAAGAGCGGGATGAACTGCCCTACCAAGGCATGGGGGGTGCTATCTGGCCACCCCTCCATAAGCCCCAAGTTCCTCAACAAGAACCAACCAAAGAGGAGGAGCTCAAATCTCCCGATACATGCAAAGCGCTAGAGCACTTAGAGTCGGTAGAGACCAAGATTTTGGAGCTCCCAAGGCCCAACTTACATGAGGCTCCTTTCGAAGAGGATCAACCTTTAACCGTAGGGCTACCTGATGATGCAGTCCTCCATGTCTCAGAATCTCTAGATTTTGATGAGCTGTACTCACTGGTCGAAGGTGAGGATAAAATAGAGATAGCCCACAGCAATCACATGCGACAGCATCGACATCCCATAAAAATCGAGGAAGCATGTCAACAGATAAACATAATACTAGGGCATGAGTGGCGCGTTAACCCACCGCAGTGGGACCAAGCGTTACATCCGCCACTTTGGGCATACAGAGATCAACTTTCGCCCAGAGACCCCATAGCAATATCAGTGCCGAGGGTAGACCCTGTCCTCCTATCCGTGCATAGGGACGATCCATTCGTGCCCATCCCTCCAGAGCCAGATCCGGAGTGCAAAGACCATCAAGCTGGGGGTACCTCTATCCCCTGAAGAGCCATAATCCAAACCAAAAAGCTCCAAGGATTATCACAATCGCTTGGTCAAACCCCAAAAGCTCCAAGGATTATCGCAATCACTTGGTCAAACCCAAAAAGCTCCAAGGATTATCGTAATCACTTGGTCAAACCCAAAAAGCTCCAAGGATTATCGCAATCACTTGGTCACCCCAAAAGCTCCAAGGATTATCGCAATCGCTTGGTCAATCCCAAAATGCTCCAAGGATTATCAAAATCGCTTGGTCAATCCCAAAATGCTCCAAGGATCTCTACAATCGCTTGGTCAAATCCCAAAAATGCTCCAAGGATTATCACAATCGCTTGGTCAAATCCCAAAAATGCTCCAAGGATTATCACAATCGCTTGGTCAAATCCCAAAAATGCTCCAAGGATTATCACAATCGCTTGGTCAAATCCCAAAAATGCTCCAAGGATTCTATAATCGCTTGGTCAAATCCCAAAATGCTCCAAGGATTCTAAAATCGCTTGGTCAATCCCAAAAATGCTCCAAGGATCCATAATCGCTTGGTCAATCCCAAAAAGCTCCAAGGATTCTATAATCGCTTGGTCAATCCCAAAAATGCTCCAAGGATTCTATAATCGCTTGGTCAAATCCCAAAAATGCTCCAAGGATTCTAAAATCGCTTGGTCAATCCCAAAATGCTCCAAGGATTTCCACAATCGCTTGGTCAAAAATCAAGAAAATTCAAAAACAACAAAAATCATCAAAAACAACAAAAAAATTTTTGCATCTCATTTCTAGGCATACTCAAATTCATCAATAGAGAGCTCTTCTCGCACCTCATCTTCATATTCACAAAAATCAATCCATCAAAAATACAAAAATACATAGCTGCATTAAAGCATTGCATCCATACATTGCATATTTGTGGTCGTACGGGTCAAAGGCACCATAGGCTGTAATTGCTCTGCTAGTCCATCTTGTTCCACACTGTTCCATTTTACAAAAACAACAAAAACACCATGCATTGCTTTTTACCACACTAGAGTCAGTGGTCTTTTAATGTATCAAGAGTTTTCGTGATTCGGTCATCATTTTTCTCTTTAGCCACGTAATGTACCGAGTCAGATAGATTTTACGAAGGTAGAGTTACACTTGAAATACGCCTTGTTACGTAACATCCCAACACAAATTAAAACACATAAAAATTCCCAAGTTGTGTGAACGAAAGATGAAACCTGCGCAGTAATCCAGGTCACCATAAGTGAAACGGTTATCTTGCTCATCCCCCCGTGCGAATGGTTCTAGAATGCTGAGAATTGACAAAAGGACGAGCTCTTTCCTATCCATTCACCTCCATATACAGTGGTTTTCACCACTACCAAATCCCAATCATAGTTGGTTCCCAAAGTTGTAAGGATTTGTACTACACGTCCCTGCCAAGGATGGGTAGTCATCCCCAAGACCTAAAAGGGATCAACGCCATTCACAAACAAAATTCCAACAAATCATCATCCTAACACTTTCCATTCACCTTTGGTCTCCAAGTTGTAAGGATTCGTACTATCCGCCCCTAACCGGGATGGGTAGTCATCCCCAAGGCCTAAAAGATCAATGCCCTTACTCCATAATCTCCATCACCCCCTTGGTTCCCAACGTCGTAAGGATTCGTACTACACGTCCCTGCAAAGGATGCGTAGTCGTCCCCAAGGCCACAAGGATCAAGGCCACTCACCAGCCCAAACTCACAATACTCAAAATACAAAATCAAATAACAGTGGTTATCACTACTATTCAAAATCCTTGCTCAAAAAGAATTAATAGAAAATAAACAGTGATTTTCATCACTATATAGACGAGCAACTTTCTAAATCATTCAGCCAACAAATATCCCGAACTTGAATCCCTGGAATTCTCAGCATTCGAAAACCATCTAGGTGATCCTCATTACAGGTTTGGTTGATAGCCTATCTGGCAATGGTGGTATCCTACCCGCATGACGATATGTCTGTCACATTCGCTTTGCGTGTGTGCAGACCAATGTTTGCATAAGGATGAGCTAGCTTATGGTATCCTGGATAACACCATAGATTAATCTAACTAAATACAACAAAGGAGTTAGTGGAGCTAATTAGGTGATCCTCAATACAGGTTCGGTTGAAAGCCCATCTGGCACTGGCGGTATCCTGACAAATACCATATAAATGAACTCAATTGCACACACGGGGATGTGAAATAGCTTGGTCAAAAACAAGTCCGATTCATACCTTGTTCAAAAGTCTTGTAAGATAAAGTACGGGTCATGGCTAGTAAGTTAAAACCGTCCGAGTCTCGGAAAACCTTAGCTACATTTCTAAACCAAGCTGCGCTACTTTTCATCCTTACAATACCATCAGAAAATACAAAAAAAAAAAAAACCACATGTATACATACAAAGTCATGCATCACAAACAATCGCCTAAAGACAAAATAACAGAGTTCTAAACAGTCTATGGTGCCATAGCCAAACATCACAAATTCTATCCATCCATTTCATTTCTGCATATCACATATAAATCAAAAACATTTGCATTCATCACAACATATGCATCCATAAAAATAAATCAACATACAACAATCGCATTTATCATACCATATGCATACATCAATATAAAGTAGCATGCATCCATCAACATCAATCATTATGCATAACATAAAATCATGACATATACACAAAGCAAGAAAATCAAAACAACAAAAACATCACAAAAATGCAACACAAAAACATAGCAATAAGCATTGCCGGACACAAGTGCTCTTGCACTTAACCTCTTGGCATAGAAAATCGATGTTGGGGCTCAAATTGTCACTCTCCTACTTCCCCAAGAAGGCTACCATAGCCGGACCGCTCCAGGGAAGGAAGGGTTTTGAAGAATCTTCACCCCATTAGGGCTCATCACAAAAGGGGTTAACCCCCACCAAAAATAGGTCCAAATGTCGGGAAATTGCACATGCTTAAATGGTAAAACATCTAAAGGCACCCTTGCACAAGTCATCTTGGGTCAAGCGACTCGTCGCTTTTCTCATGAAGGTCATTCCCTCATCGATTCGTCGCTTGAGGGGGTAGTCACACTTAGTCACCAATCAACAAGCACACACCCAATCAAAGCAATGACATGCATTCAAAGAATCATTGACAAAGACAATCACGCTCCTGCTTGGGGCAGTAAACAAGCAACAATCAAATTGATCAAACACTTGGCATTCCCGAAGCATGAACACAAGGTTCCCCTATGGACAAAAGGTTACGCCCTTTGCCTAATCATGACTGATCAATGTCCAAGCTCAAGTCACACCTCACCAAAATAGGTTAACACTTGAAATCAAATTCCTTAGCTCGTCAGAAGCAAGGATTCAAGAATGCATGCCCTTTCCATACTTGGGGCATCAAAAGTTGGTTAGGTTACCAAGAAACCCTAATCATTAGTGCTTTGGTTATCTATTTTTGCTCAACACTGCGTCACCCGTAGCGCTTCCCAAAAAGGGGCATCTGTAGACACCAAAATAGCACCAATCCGATTATGTGACTACAAACACTGATCGCATTGACACACACAGCTTTCAGGGCAGCCCTCAGAGGTCAAACAGTGGTCCTAGCCACTTACACAATAGTTTAGAAGGTCGAAAAGTAAACAAAGCAAAGTTGGTCATTTTAACAAGCCTTAATCAAAAGCAAGCCTTAATCAAAACAAGCCTTAATAAACCTTAACAAACCAAACCAAGCCTTAACCAAAAGCAAGGCCTTGGCCGAAGTGTTACGATATCGCACACCGCCAAAGTGTCGCGATATCGCGACATCACGATATCGCGACACTTCAGCCCAAGGCAAAGCCTTGGCCGAAGTGTCGATACGTCCATATCGTGACACTTGCACCCAAAGCAAGCCTTGGCCGAAGTGTCGCGATATCGCGACATCGCGATATCGCGACACCATGCAAACATTAAACCAATCAAAGGTGGAATTCAACCAATCAAAGGCGAGCATTAAAACATTTAAAAGTGCAAACATTAAAACCAATCAAAGCGGACGTTAGACAAGTGGCAGCCGAGGACAGTCAGTTATTGTCGCTGCTTGTGCATGTGCGCGTAGGTGGGCAGATTGGTAATTAGCGAACTGTCACAAGGGCAGTCATGTAAGCCCAAGTCAAGGAGGAGTCTCCTCCCTTTTGGGAAGGCATGGCCGCCACGTGGCATCCCTGCGTGCCCCTCCAAAGAGACCCCATGGGTCTATAAAATGGCGGACTTTCCCGCCCAAAAAAAAGAAGTTGGTAGACATTTTTGAAGCAACGAAGTGCTGCCAAAACCAAACACCCGATTGCATCCTTTTAGATTCATTCTTCTACACCCGTAATCTCTTTCGCAGGAGAGGTTATTGGTGGCTGCTAGAAGGTGAACCCGGACCTTAATACCCGACATTGGATCACAGTAAACCATCAATTCGCCGACAATTCATTCTCTAAGATTTTGGGCCCTTCCCTAGTGGATTGGCATCGAAATCAAATTCCCATGGTGGGCGGCCCGCTCGGGCGCCCCGCATGCTCTTAGTTTCATTTTAGATTATTCTGTTATCACGTATTTTTTTACATCACACTGTATGCTGTTTAAATAAGTTCACGCTTTACGTTAGAATATATCCTGCACTACGTTGTATGTTCGAATGTATCTTGCATTACGCTTTACGTCTGGAGCTGCTTATCGAATATTATCATGTCTTTGTCGATCTTTGCTTCTTCACTAACTTGCAGGTAACAGCAAGCAGATTCACCGACTGTTTTGTTGGCAGCAGCCTTTTGGTGATGTTTTCGGGTCTTTTGCATGCATTTCTCATTGCTTTCTAAAGACAAACGTTCTATCCTCTTGTTGCAGGTGCTACTAACGCTTTCATTGTTTCTTTGATTGCAGGAGAAGCAGCAGCAAGCAAGGATTCATCATCATAAGCGGCGGCAACACTTTGGCCCGCCCGTTTCAAATGTGGGCATGCGGAAGAAGATCACTATTCACTTTTTGTAATGGAAACATGCTAACTCTCCTAGCCCTTAAAGAGGGAGGAGACGTATTGTAACCGAGTTGGAATCACATTAATAAAAAGGGTTGTGCTCCTGCTTTTGATTTGATTATATCCGTGTTATTTCATGCATCAAGCTAGTTAGTTTACATTGCATCAATTAGTGTCTCTTTTATTTTTGGAATCTCATGCTTTCAGTACTATGCATCGAGAAGGGGGCACACCCCAACTTCACTATGAAGTTGGGTTGCGCCCCATAAATTAGCTTATTTTTTGCCATACTGCTTCCCAAATGCGCCCAAGAAAAAGGGTGCACCCCGAATTCACCCCGAAGTCGGGTTGCACCCTGAAACTTAGTCAAATTTTACTCATTTCCTATCTATTATGCACTTTGCATTTCCCACTGCGCTCCAACTGGAGGGTGCACCCTGACTTCGGGGCGAAGTCAGGTTGTGCCCTGAAACTTAGTCATTTTTAGGGAATACTTGCTAGAAACTTTACTGGGGGAAGTTCAAGGGGAAGATGGAGGAATGAAGCTGCAAGGAAGAGTGAGAAAGGGAGAAATAGAGAAGGTTGAAAAGAGGAGGAGGAAGGAAAAAAAATAATAGTTCACTTACAGAAACTAAAAACATGGCACCCCATGCAAAATGTGGCAACATTCCTGGCGGCTCACGGGGTGTCGAGCTCGCCTCAACGCAAAGAACCATGTCTTCATCCTTTGGGTGCAGAGGAACTTCCTTCCCCTGCCTTATGCTATTCTGACCACTTCCCTTGGGGCAACTATTCTTCTTCAGGTTCACTTTCAGTAGTTGCCTCTTCTATTTCTCCTTCTGAATCTAAATGCTCTCCACTGTCAGCCTCCCACTCATGGATGCGTTCATATGCAGCATTGGCTTGATCCCAGACTACTACTTGGAAGGGTTCAAGGTCGCTGAACTCTTTTAATGCTACATGGAATGCAGCAATTGCATTCAAGTTGATGGTGTTATATATTTTTCCCAACTCCTTAAGGGAGGAGTTGATTTTGTAGTATTTTGACACCATCTAGGTGACCTGAGATTCTTGGATCGATTTTGAATAGCTATCAATATCTGCCATGTCTGTCTCGAAAGATAACCAATTCTACTTCACCTAATCAAGGGTTAGAAACTCACCATATTTGACGTAGTTCGGGAACCCATGTTCAGACATAGTGTGAAAGGGGGCCAGGAAAATGCTCCTTTCATGTTCTAATGCATCCAACATTTTCTTGGTAGTTCTTATCTTCTCTGTCTTTTTGAAGTAAATATGCAAGGTTACCCTTGCATCTGCCCATTATGAGGCAAGTTGGGACATGGGAGGAAATTGGAGGTCATTGCACTCACACTGCTCAAGTCTCATAGCCAGGTCCAACCATTGCCTCGCCTGGTGTTTGGCCTCCTCTACCACAGGTTTTCCCTGGGCAGATACTTTTTCGATCCTGGACATGAAATCCAGGACTGATAAGGACTTAAAAAGGTTGGGCTTGCAACCCTGTAGCAGACTAGCCCGTATTTCCTTAACTTTGCTCTTTGAAAAGGCCACCGCTTGTGATGTTTTCTCTGCAAGCTGTTACTGTGCCTGTTTCAGCAAATCCTAAAGCTATGAAACCTGATCTAGAGCTACCTTTTTCTCTTCTAACAGTTGCTCAACTATTTGTTTCTACACTACGACCTCCTATTGAGAGGTAGCCAACTTGGCCTTAAGCTCCTCAATCTCCTGCTGCGTAGACCCCAGCTACACGGTGGCCCTATCCAGGTCCTCCTCAAGCTGCCTTGTTTCGAACTTTGCACTATTCAAGAAGTGCTACCTGAATTCTCTATGAAGTTGGGGTTTGCCTTAAGTATCACTTGGGATCTTTGAAAAATTAAAAACTGAATGCTGAAATATATACATTCTAAAAACTAAAAATGTAGAAGGGAAATCTGTACAAGGAAGGGCCCATTGGGCACCTTCAGTGGTGGTAGATTTTTAAGTGGAACCCATTGACGAGAATGGGGAGAAGTTGTTCCTCAATATCACGGAGTATGAATGCATTAAACTGATTTACCTGGGTAATTTGATAAGGGCCCTCCCAAAGGGCATCAAAATTTCCACGGTTTCCTGGCTTTGCCTTCAGCGAGTCCCATTTCAGCACTAGGTCCTTGATTTTAAAAACTCAGGCGGTGGCACCTTTTGCAAACCAGACTTGGATTGCTTCAGCATGTTTGGTGAAGGCCTGGTATGCTTTCTCTCTGTCTTCCTATAACTACAGCAATTGGCACAGTTTGTCGTCCACCAAATCCCCGTTGCCTCTCTCTTCGTCCAACATCCAAAGAGTAGGAATTTCTATGTGGGTTGGCAAGACTGATTCCTTGTCGTATACGAGTGCATAAGGGGATGTCTTGATGGATTTTTTGAATGATATCCTATCCACCCAAAACACCTGATCTAGGAGTAGGTGTCAAGTCATCTTGTTATTTTCTACTATCTTTCTGATGATCTTCAGTAGGTTCTTGTTGGTGGACTCGGCAAGGCCGTTCCCCTGCGGGTAGTAATTGGAAGACATTTTGTGATAAATGTTGTATTTGTTGGTGTACTCCATGAGTACAACACTTACAAACCCTGGACCATTGTTCGTCACTATTGAATCGAGGACCCCAAATCGAGTAATGAGGCTCTCGAGGAACCTGATGACCGTCTTCTGGTATGCATTCTTTGTGGGGATTGCCTCTGCCCACCATGTGAAGTAGTCGATGGCGATAAGAATGAACTTGTGCCCTACTACAAAGTTTGGCAAAATAACCCCAATGAAGTCCAAACCCCATTATTGAAATAGAGTCTCAGCTTGGATCAGTTGAAGGGGCAGGGGTGCTTTTATATTTCTGCTAGCAAATCTTTGGTATTGATCACATTTTGTACAGACTACATGCACGTCTGTGAAGAGAGTGGGCCAATAGTACCTAGCTCTGATTATTTTCAAGGCTGTAGGCCTCACAGAATGGTGACCCATAGGCATCTTAGAGTGGAATTCTCTGAGGACCTTGGGCTGGTCGGTTTTCTTGATGCACTGCAACAGGATGCCGTCAATGTTTTTGAAGTAAATCCCCTTGGTGCGAAGAGTATATTTTAGTGTACCTAGCTAAAACCTCCTTCTTTATGAGGCATTCAAGTGGTTTGGACATATCTCGATGCAGACATACTTCACCAGGTCATCTGTCCAGTCACTCTCCTTGGGTAAGGAGTTGGCTAGGTTGGTGGTTGTTGTTGGATCTTCCCACTTACATGTATAAATATCAATTGTTGCACTTCGCGCCAGCTCCTGGCATAAGGCTCGGTCTCTGATAAGTTTGGTTGGCCACACTTTGATGTCAAACTCTTGGATTTTAGCAATCCATCTTGCTCTCTTATGACCCAGCTCCCCTTGTATGATGAAGCTTCGGACATCCGGGTGTATCACAAAAATGGTTGTTTGGCTCTGGGAGATGAAGTGCCTAAACCTTCGAAGAGACTTCATGATCACGTGAACCTATCGCTCTATAAAGTTGTACTTTTCCTCATGCGGCTGAATCACTTGGCTTAAGAACGCTATGGGGTGCTCTTCACCATCGTCTCCCTTCTAGGTCAGGACTGTGGCGTAACTCTTGGGTTCTCCAACCACGTACAAGATGAAGTCCTTGGAGTATTATGGGTTTATCAACACTGGAGCTTGTATGATTCGAGCCTTAATTTCCTCAAAGGCCTGCCTCCTCTCATAAGTTCATAAGAATTCAACATTCTTTTTCAACAATTCGGCCTTGGACTTGATTACCTGTGCAAATTTCGGTATGAACATCCGCACAAAGTTGATTTGGCCGAAGAAGAACTGTAGCCCCTTCTTGTCAACTGGAGTAGGAAAGCAGAGGAGGACTTCTACTCTATTAGGGTCCATGACTAGACCTTTCTCGGAGATGACATGCCCCAACAGCTTACCTTATTTTACTGTGAAGACAAATTTCTTCGGGTTTATAGAAATGTTGAATTCACGACACCTCTCAAATATTTTCTGCAAGTGGGGAACATGGTCCTCTCTCTAGTGAGAGAATATAGTCATGTCATCCAAGTATATGACAATGATCTTGTTGAGCAGCTCTCGGAAGGCCAGGTCCATGGCTATCTAAAATGTGGCATCAACATTGGATAGGCCGAAAGGCATGCGCTGATAGGTGAACGTTCCCCATTTGGTGGTGAATGTTGTCTTATGATGGTCCTTGTCCTTAACCCAGATCTAGTTGTACCCAAAAAAGCCATCTAGGAGGGAGAATCTTTGCACTCCAGCAACTATGTAAAGGATCTAGTCAATTTGGGGAAGCGGATAATGGTCCTTGAGGGAGGCCTAATTCAGATTTCTAAAGTCTACATAGAGACGAATGTCTCCGTTCTTCTTCCTCATGGGAACCAAGTTCGTAACCCTGGATGAATGCTTGATGGGGTATATGATCTTGGTTTCCAGCATCTTTAGGAGCTCGAATTTCATCATGGCTTTGATATTTGGATTTACTGCCCTTTGCTTCTACTGAAATGGCTTGGCGCCATCTTCTAGCTTGATGGTATGCTGGATTATATTTCTGTCATATGCCTTCAAGTCCTGGTAGCACAAGGCTACTATGTCAGGGAATTTTTGACACAATAGTTTGATTTTATCAAGTTATTCTATGGTGCAGTCTATCCCGAACTTAATTGTTTTTCCAGGTTCAAGCTCTAGGTCGACATACTGCTTTGGGTCTACTTTGATTTGGTGTGATATTGCTCTGTCATTATGATCAAATAGAATTTCAAGTTTAATCAGTCCTTTTGGGACATGATTATTTTTTAGTTGCATCAACCCCTCATATTGCTCGTCATCAAGGTCTCTACCTTTGATTGAACATGCTTCGTTAACCAAAAATGTGACGATATCCTCATCATAGTAAAACACCTACCAATGGGTGTCTTTAAAAGGCACAGAAGGCCTATAAATGGTACGAATCGACTTCGACTTTTGGATAGTGTCATCAACCAGAACATACCTAGCTCCAATAGATGCCATAATGTCAACATGTTTGTTCTTCTCACGTGATATAGCCTTGACATTCAATGAGTCGAACGACTCCATCAGGTCCCAAACCCAATTTCGGTATGCCTTGAGGTAGTTATTTTTGGAGGCATACTTGTTCGTAATCTGGTTGCACACCAGCTTCGAATCACCAAAGATCTGTAGGTTCTTAATTCCCAACCTCTCTACTTTTTGCAAACCCAAGCACAGGGCTTCATACTCCATCGCATTGTTGGTACAACTCCAAGCCAGCCTATAGGTGTAGTCCTTCTGGATCTCGATTGGGGAAACCAAAAGTACACCTACATCGATGCCATTTTTGCATCATGCACCATCGAAGAAAAGCTTCCACAAATTTTTTGGTGTAGGTCCCACTTCTCTTTTGGTCGACTTGTCAAGACTCTCAAGCTAGATGACAGTGTAGCAGCCTTGCTCTGTATTGATCATGGCATTGAAGTCATGCAAGGAGAATTCATCTTCCACTTGCAACAGCTCGAGATATTGCTCTGTCATATCCACCACCACCAGTTCTTCCTTCGTCAGCTGGACCATGCAGTCTTGTGACTCTTCCCCGGGTATCTTCTCTACTAGGAAAGTGGAAGGCTTCTCGTTGTAGATTTTTAGTCTCCTTCCTTTGAAGGGCACTTCCATGTGTGAGTAGTCTAGAGACAGATACCCTCCCATCTTTGCAGTGAACTCCCTGGAGAGACACATGCTGAAGTAGGGTTCCAAGTTGACAACCATGACCTCTTGAATGACCATGATGTCGAGAGATTTGTGTAGCCAAATATGGATGTCCTTAATGACACTGAATATCTTGATAAGGGTACCGTCCAGTTGCAGCACACCTTGGTTACTCCTTGTATACTCCATCTTGATCTCATTGTCGATGGCTCTCGGCATAACAGTCATGGAAGCTCCAAAGTCCACCATGTAGTTGTGCACTATGTACCCCTGCATCTATAATTATAGATAGAAGGAAGGTGGTCTGTTCTTCCCAGTGGTTGAGACTATCAGGGGTTGCACCAGAACAGCAGGCTATATCTGCTTGTCATTTTTCATGTTTTTTAGAGATTTCTGCAGCAGATCAACCTAGCATGGGAGCAAAAGAGCATCATACATGCCAGTTAATACTTCATTCAGTACTACTGAGTGGACTTAAACCTCTATCTCTTGGTCAGAGATGGATATCTCAGCTTATCCTGAGATTATTCTTTGGTTTTAGCTAGAGGTTGAGCAACGAGAGCTTTAGCCGGGGGAGTTTTTGCTACGGGAGGCCTAACTATGGGAGTATTATATTTGGCTATGTAGGACCACAACCTCTTGTCAGATGGTAGCCCATCCGGTTGTGCCTTATCTCTTTGGGCGTATACCTTCAAGGCCTTTGCAGTAGCTTCGATAGACTTTCTATCTTCCTTGGTAGGAGACGGCAATAGATCTTCCTCTAGGATGGCAAAGTTGCCTTCTTCATCCAGGATCATGTAGAGTTCTTCATCCTCTATGGCACTGCCAGCCAAGGTCTGGAGGTAGTGTTGGTGCAGTGTATAGTCATCCTCAGAATGTGGGTCATTACACATAGTGCACCAGTTGACCTGGTCAGAAGTGCCAAGTTGGTCTTCAATGGTAGCATTTCTTGCAGGGGGCCACATCTTATCTCGTCGTTCTAGGGCTTAATATTTTGTCAATGCCAGGGATGGATATGGCCTCCTTGGAACAAGGTCCATCTGGGCTTGTTTCTTCTTTAGAATGGTTATGTCGTTGGACATGGTGTGATATCCACAAGCCAGAGCCCATACCTTCTGGAGGATTTTATTCTGAATATCATTGTCAAGAGGCGACAACTGAGCTAGAGGAGATAATGCAGCCAATGGAGGGGGTGTAGAATATTGTGCATACTACAGGGATCAGGGAGTTCTATATAATGTGAAGGAGGATGAGGTGGATAGTTAATTTGTGGTGGGCCATAAGGGTTTACGATTGGCGTTGGGTTCCATTGTTGCTGGGGTTGCTGTCCTAAAGTGGATGACATTGTACCAAAAGCTGATGGGTACTGGGACTATGGAAATTCTAGGTAAATGGATGGTTGTACCTTGTGTAGGAGTCTACCTATGGAAATGATATCCATTTCATCTTATTGGGTAGCCTCGTACAGAGCAGGGAATGAGTCTATTCTAGCTATCTTTAGCAACAGGAAAATATCTGAGTTGAAGGACCTCAGGTAGTAGTGTGTAGCCTGACCTTCTGAAGGTCAAAGTTCATGAGGTACTTGTTTCCAAGACCTCACAAACCTAATGTTGAAGTTGAACATCTCCTCTTGGGGGTGTCTCTGTATGCTTTGAAATTGATGCAACAAAGAAGAGGGATCAACAGACTCATTACATCCTTTCACAAGCCTACCAGCCAATTGTTGCCATCCCATGATAGATCCTTCTGGTAGTGATATCCACCAGTAGATAAGCTTTCCCCTTAGGGAAAGGGCCATTATACGGGTCTTCATACCTTCATCGATGATGGAATGTAGTGCAGCTAGGGCCAGAATGTCCTGGATGTGTTTGTACATCGTCTTGCCATAGCTGTCATACGTAGGGATAGACTTTAAAGCAACAGGGGACACAACTTGTTGTCTGAATAGGGCCAAGGGCCCCGTAGAGTCCACCATTGGGAAGAGGTCATCATCATTCTACTGAGTAGCCATGTCTTCTTCTCCTCTGGTAGTGTACTCGGTATCGAAACTATCCAAGGATGTAGATTGCTCTTCAGCCTTGGCCTCTTCAATTTCAATTGTAGGCTCTTCTACACGAGCTTGGTGATTAGCCAGCATGACGCGATCACCTGGAGCATCAATGTCAATTTCATAAAAGTTATGCGGGTTTCCCAAATTCCTTGCTTGCCACCTTCTCATTTGAATGAAGGCGTTAGGACCGGTCTTTACGAACTCAGAGAATATTTAGGTATGTGCAGGATCGCCAGGTGCTCTGATTTTCAATATTAATGAAGCGAGCACTCGTGCTTCGATTCTATTTGGGGGTGGGAAACTACCAAGTCCCACCGGGCGTGCCAAATAAACTATTGGTTATGAATCTGCCATGAGGAAAGGATTTGGTATAATGCACCCAGATTCACCCACCAGATTGAAAGGCTGAAGGGAAGGAATGCCTTTCGTGCCAATCTCTGGAGAAGGACGACTTCTTGTGGGTTTTAGTTTTTAAGATAAGAGTGCAGGGAAAGAGGTAAAAGTGTAGAAAGAGAATCCAAATGTGATTGGATTTGGGTGGGGAGAATAAGCAGCACAACAACGATCAATCATCACTACTAAAAACATTCATATACAAAACATACATTGAAACTACAGCTATCATTCATCCTATGTATCCTCTATCTATGCATTCCAAGAATACTTGATCATCAAATACTAGATTCCAGAGTTCAGTACAACAGTAAGCAATGATACAAGAAACATGAAGTAGAAATGACAAGGAGAGGCAGCATACAAGATAAAAGATAGTAAGTAGATCCAAGCATATGCTTTGTATTAGAGGTAAAAACATAGCTACAATGGTTCCCTAGCAGTATATTCCTCTTCCCCCTTTACAATGAAATTGCATGGCTATTTATAGCCTCAAGTTCCCATCGATTACAATCACGGGCACAAAGTCCCAGACTAGACATTAGCTGACAAAAGCGATAGAGAAGCTACTGATGCTGACTTCTGTCAGGTAGGACTGTACCTGTAGCATGGTCTCCCTGAAAGCTATACAGCTATGTGGTAGCGTATGGGTTGGAACTTCAAATCAGTGAAAGTGCAGGTAGTTGTGGCAGATGGCACTTCATATTAGCTTTAATGGTGGCAGTCAATGTAGATAGTGCAGTCCATGCTTGTCATTTTCTCGGTCATGTCTTGGCCTGAATCTCGAGGTTGGACACTTGTTGGATGCTGATGAGTGAAACATGGCTACCATGAAAGGCAGTTTATCCAACTTCACCCAGGATCAGAGTGCTATCGGGTTGCACAAGTGAAAAATAATGCAATTGGGGAGGCTTCCATGCCTTAGTCAATTTTTGAGCTTGCTTGCCCAACTATGCACCGGTCAGAGGGCGCACTCCAACTTCGCTACAAATTCAGGTTGCACACTGGCACTTTGTTGTCTTCTCTACTTTTTGGACTGCGCACTGATAATGGGATGCACCCTGACTTCACTGTGAAGTCAGGTTGTGCCCCAACACTTAGTTGATTTTTTGCCATATTGCTTCCCAAGTGCACCCAGGAAAAAGGGCGCACCTTGACTTCGCCTCGAAGTAGGGTTGTGCCCTGACACTTAGTCAAATTTTGCTCATTTCCTATCTGCTGCACACTTCGCATTCCCCACTGTACTCTAATTGGAGGGCACACCCCGACTTCAGGGCAAAGTCGGGTTGCACCCTAACACTTAGTCATTTTTAGGGAATACTTGCTAGAAATTTTACTAGGGGAAGTTCAAGGGGAAGATGGATGAATGAAGCTGCAAGGAAGAGGGAGAAAGGGAGAAATAGATAAGGGTGAAAAGAGGAGGAGGAAGGAAAATAAAGAGCAGTTCACTTACAGAAACTAAAAACATGGCACCTCATGCAAAATGTGGCAACAGTGACAGTTCTAAGGAACCAATTGTAAATTTTTGGAGTGTTTTGGCATTGACTCTAGTGACAGAAGAGATAGAGGAAATCTTGGATACCTACATCAACAAAAGTACAAGAAATAGGTAGTATGAAGAATATCTGGTGAAATGGAAGGGAAGGCCTGTAGAAGATTTGACTTGGTTGTCCAAGTTCGAGGTTGACTGCCTTGGTTTTCCTCCAATAGCAAAGAAGTGAGGTCACTTCTCAAACTTACCCTGGGTATCTAATGCAGGAGCATCCAGTGGCAACAGAGCAATATCGAATCAACAAAAAAAAACAAATATTTTCTAAGTGTTTTTCCTTTGTGTTTATTAGCCGCCAATTGGACGAGAAAGTAGAATTTAATTTTTTCATGGGCGGGAAAGTTAAATTTAATTTTTTTGCATGGGCAGGAAACTTAAAAATCATGTAAAACGGGGGGGAAATAGGATTTAAAAAGGGATTTTGGATCTGAATAGAGGACTGGGTTTGGGCTCCAATATTGTATAGTCTCACATTCTAATTTATGCCCCTTTGGCTGGCATTATTAAAATAATTTTTTTTCTATTATGATTTGGCTCCTTGGATGGTTTTATTCATGTTTGTTCATCCTCATAATCAGGTTTGTATACAGATGTTGTCTAAGGCTTAAGTATTGGAGTCTAATCACCCCTCACTTCACTAGACACTTTATGGTCAATATAGCTTAACCAATAATAACAAACCCTCTATGATGTTTTAAAACTCTCGATGCAATATTTCTAACATATTATAATAAAATAGAAATAAACAACTTAGTTTTTCAAATGGTATTTTGTAAAAAATAACAAAAGGAAGAAAATTTATACCTAAAAATAATGGAAGGGTGGAGTAGTAATTATTGTAGTTGTAGTATAACATGGCCTTGGAAAGTCCTTTGATACCAATTTTTAGGAATATTTTAATTAAAATAAGCACATCCATTAAAATATTATGATAAATAACAAAATTAATAGAAATGAAAGCAGTAATATTGTAATACAAATTGAAATTTAGTATCTTTATTAAACAAAACATAATCACAATATAAAATTTATGGCCTCTTCAAGGGAAAAACCTCCTCAAAAGCAAAAAATCAATATAATATGAAAATACTTGATATATTCCATTCAAACCCTTACCTTTTTAAATACTTATACCAAACTTAACCCTAATGCTTAAGGGTCAATTTCACATGCAAGTGGTGACTCAAGCTAGAATATTCTACTATAGAGTGAGTTACATAATTTATAATTGTTTTATTATAGGGCCTGTATGTCTAGGAACCCCAAATACCACATACACATTATAATATATTATATAATAACATTTATATGGTTTCATTATATGATATTTTTAGTATGAGGTCCTAATATGTTCTCAAATATCTTCCTTTTATTTTACACCTAGGTGGATGCTACATATAAACTTTCGCCTCAATGCAAATTTTTAATAATATTGATTTTACATTCATTTTTTGGACTCTCCACTTATTATGATCTCATAGTGCTAACATTATTCTCGTTATGTCCTATCAAGCATTTGGTGCAAATGTATTTTAATAGTCTATTCCATACACCTACATATATCCCTTGGTAATGAGCCTTACCTAATGCCTTTCAATGATGCCATTAATCTTATACTTATTTTTATATATCCATTTCACTACTATCACTTCTTTGTCTTTTGGAAGTTCACCCAACTCCAAAGTTTCATTCTTATCAATTTCTCCTATTTCTTCTTCGATTGAATCATATTAGACTATATGCTTCATAGCATCTTCATAACAATTAGGTTTAACATGAACTTGAGAAAATAGTGTAAAATTAACAAACTAATTTGTACCTTCTCAATTGATAGTCCTTTGATAAATTTCACCTAGACATTTTACCTTCCTTGGATATTGTGCTAAAATTGTACTTGCATATGAATTTCTTGGTGATGATGTTGGGATACTACAACTAGAACTTGTATTTCTACTATAAAAAGTGTTATTATATTCAAATGTTTTTATTTTCATACTAGACCTTTTATCCTATTGTATACCTTCTTTCTACACTCCCTCTTTATCAAATATTACACCATGCGATATAATCATTCTTTTTTATTGGGTATTCCAAAGTTTGTACGCTTTACTCTCTTTGGAGTAACCAACAAAAATGCATTCTTCACTCTTTACATCCAACTTCTTCCTAGTTTCATCTAGAATATGCACAAATTCTAATAAATATATATATTTTTAAATATCCCAAGCTTAGTTTCCTATCTAGTCATGATTCTTTTAATGTACCATTCTTCACTACTACTATAGGGCTACAATTGAGAATATACACAACTATAGCTGCTACTTCTACCTAAAATTTATTTTTTGTGTTTTTATTGCAACCTAGACCTCTCCATTTCAATAATCATACAATTTTATCTCAACAACACCATTTTCCTATGGTGTATATATTGTTGTAAGTTTCCTTTTTATTCCATGATTAGCATAATATGTATTAAATTCCTTAGAAATAAATTCACTTGCTCGATCAGTCCTCAAAATTTTAGTGGAATCATAACTTTGTTTTTTCAACTACGACTTTAAAATTCATAAAAACAACCAAATATTTCATTCTTATTATTCAAGAAATAAATCCATGTCTCCCAAGAAAATCATCTATGAATGTAAAGAAAATTACAATATTAACAATACTTGGTGTTTGCATAGGGATGGAAATATCCAAGTGAACCAACTATAGTGGTTGTGAAGCCCACCATGATTTTCCCACTAAAAATTTATTTCTATGCTACCTTCCAATGCACAAGCGGAGCACACCACATTGTTTACTTAAATTTTGGGTAAGCCTTAAACCATTTTATTTATATATATAAAATTCAACCTCTTCAAACTTAGATGCATATAATATTTATACCGCAGTCAATTATTATCTTTAATAGTTGGTTATAAAATATTTGAAAGTGTTGGATGCATCTTCATTATCATGGGAACTACTACAACTATCTTTCCACCATTATTTTTATCAAAGATCTTACATGCTTCATTATCAAATAAAACTTTATAATTATTTTCAACCAACTAGCCTACTCTTAAAATATTATTCTTAATATTAGAAACTAACAAAGACTCTTGAAATATTTTTATCCTTCCTTGCTTGGTGTGCATAGTCAATGTACCTATGTTGACAAATTCTATAGCCTTATCATAATTAAGCTTCACTTCACTCTTTTCTATTCTATCCATATACACAAATACATCTTTATTCCTTGTCATATGATTTGAGCGATAGGAATCAAGAAACCAAAAATCATCATTAGAATTATTTCCCACACAAAAAGAGAAAAAAATGTTAGATCTAGAATGCTCTTCTTCCTTTTGGGTGAAATTTACCTTCTTTTTATGTATGTAACTTTTTTTGAGCTTACACTCTCTTAGAATGGCCAAATATTTTACAATAATAACATTACATATTTCTTTTATCTAGACTATTATGTCCATGACCTCTACCTACATAATTTTTTTCTCTTCCTCTTGGATAATTTGATGAATCCCCTTTTTTTCTCTTGGGAACTATTGCTACAACTATATTCTTCAACTTTAGCCTTCATTACAAATGCTTGTGCTAAGATTTTTTAATTTCTCTACATTCTACTTTCTCGAGATAACAATGATCCCATAAGTTGATCCCACTTCAATGTCATAAAATCTTCACATTCCTCTATTTTAACAATATAATAATTTTATTTTATTGGTAAAGATCTATGAACTCTTTTACCTTATTAGTAATGGCCTCTCTATGGCTACATAACTAGTTAATAATATCTTGAAATTAAACATAATAATCAACATCCTTTTCACTATATTTCATTTGATGATTTTCTAAATCTCTTCATAAATGTAGCAAATGAACTAGTTTAACTTTATCATTGTCTTGATAAGTAGACTAGAATGTATCCCAAGCTTCCTTAAAATTCTTTGCTATAGTAATTCTAGAAAAATGCTTACATCTAGAGCACTTTGAATAAAAAATATGGCTAAAGCATCCTTCTTATTCATATTTTTCTTATCAATCCTCTCTTGTGTTGTTAACCTATTCCAATATCGAGGCTTTTTATACCCCACATGGACTATATCCCATACTTCTTTAAAAATCATCAATGTCCATGTTTGGCAAATTCTACACTTCACTTTCAAAGACCACCTCCAAAAAAATAAAAAAAATAAAAAAATCTCTAGATCTCGATAACTTACAGTCTAATACCAAATATAAAGAAAAAATTGGTTGCAAGTATGTTACAACTATACTACTATATAAAAAAAAAATAAAAAATAAAAATAAACCAAACTCTCAAAACAATAAATACACAAGAAAGAGCTTTATTCATTTATTCTTCTCTAAATTAACTATATCCAATTAAATCAATTTTTTCAAATGATACCTAACACCCAATATATATAGGCATCCTAAATATTAATTATAACAAAAATTTATTATATTTAATTTTTTTATTATTACCATTATCTTCCTTTTCTGATTTTTAAACTAATATTTTTATTTTTTTATTTTTTATTTTAAATATACGGACGACTTTTGTTCACCTTCTAACAAACAATATCGTTAACAACATTCTTTTTCTATTTCTGGCATGGCTTTGTTTTTAACATTTTGAACCTCGAAGCTATTTACTTAGACTACAAAACACTTTTTAAATACTCTTAAACTATAAATTTATCACACATTATTTCTAATCTTGGATAAAAACATCTAAAATAGAATATAGATCGTGTGTGGCAAACCCAATGAGAAGCAAAATCGATTTTGGTTCCCCTAGATATGTCGGCAATTGAATTTTTATCCTTCTCGTTGCACGGTAGCCACACATGGTCTGTTTTATATCCTCCCGATGCAAACAACTCATCGTAACAAATGAAAGTAGTCATATAGGGCCTAATACTCTAGATATCTTTTTCTTCTCTTTTTTAATGCATAGAGAGTAAGTAATATGCTATTACTATAAAATTTAATATAAAGAATAAGTAATATTATTGAGTTTTATTATTATATTTTAATTAATTAAATTAGAGAAATTTAATGGTATTCCTCACCTTTACACCAAATCACTATTATAAAACTTATCTTCATATAAATACATTATACTTTAAATCATAAACTTCTAAAAAAAACAAAATCTTAACCTTTGAAACATAAACTATCCTTCGTTTCAAATTCCAATACGCCGAAAAAGTATTCCCTTTATGAAAATCATTTAGAAATCTTTGCTGATTGTAAAAACAACTATTTACAATATGAGAATATCAAAAGCAATATTTTATGATTATATACAACTGCCTCCAACGAAGAGAGGAGATTTCAATAATCTGTTGGATGTGTGAGTCACGCCAGGAAAGGAATCCTAAGTCAATGAATGCCCTCAAGGAAGAATATTAAATAGGGCAAAAGATGAAACTTAGATTTCCTGCTGTTAGTAGTAGGCCTTCTGTTCACGTCATAGAATTGGACGCTGTCCAAATAACATGTACAGAAGCCAAGTCAAACCTTCCACAATCATGGCCCCCTCCGGTCATCAAGGCTGTGATTTGAGACATGGAATAGACTGAATGATAATTTTATTGCAACCAGCACATGAAGAAAGGAAAGTCGTCTTCGTTATCACGCCACGAATCACAGAGGACAGGCTGGCAAAATTTTTAAAGTTCACATACAAATAATTTTTAAATAAGAAAAGTATTTAGAATAAAATGAATTAAGCCCAGTAAAAGAAATATACTGCAATCAACCCTTTGAGACCCATGATTTATGCCTCTGGCATGTGCGGGAACCTTGTCTTCTTTGGATAATTAAAGAGATAACGAGAACCGGCAAATTTCTTAAAGTTCACGTACAAATAATTTTTAAATAACAAAAGAATTTAGAATAAAATGAATTAAGCCAAGTCAAAGAAATATACTGTAATCAAGCCTTGGAGACCCGTGATTTATGCCTTTGGCATGTCCGTGGACCTTGCCTGGATAATTAAAGAGATAAGGAGAAATTAATATGTCTGTCTCTATGTGAATAATATAACAGAGTAAAAAGTGTGGCTAGATGAACAGTACACAACTGAGCTTTGTTTTTTCTTGCGTGATGTCATTTCTATATTATATTGTGAAGTTGTTGAAGCTAATGGTATACTTTATACGTCGTGTGCAAGCGAGCTGTTTGTTGGCTAGATTAGGTGAAAATAGGATGAAAGCTACACTTTAAAAAAGTATTAATGTAGGGGAATCATTCTAACTGCCCATTTCCTATCGATAAAATTAATAACTAGGGTGGCATATTCTTGTTCTATATAAAATTTTCTTGTCTTGTTCTAATTATTTATACGCAATTCTTTTACATGTTCTGTGAGGATTTCCTGCTCATTCAGATCTAGTTGGCAGCATCCCTGCTGGCTTACTTTGCTTTTGTCTTGCTTGGGCTTGGCCCCTTTAAGAGACTCAGAGAGTACCCACACTCCTATAAATGAAGGGATCCAATAATTAGAATTTAGCCCATCCTACTACTTCACATCCTAGTCTGCTCTGACAATCATAGCATGGAGACAGGGAGGATTTTTCTAGTCGCTCTTGCTGTTTCTATTTTCCTTTTTAGTTCTTGTGAAGGACAAGGGCTGAAGCTGGGCTTCTATAGCACAACCTGCCCCCAAGCTGAAAGCATAATACTAAGTGTTGTGAAAAAGCATATTCCATTGGCTCCATCCCTGGCCGCGCCGCTGCTCAGAATGCATTTCCATGACTGCTTTGTTCGGGTCGGTATATGACAATTCCCCACTTTCAGTTTAGTGCATTGCATTTGTACAACAATCTGTCAATGTTCGTTTAATCCTTTTGTTTTGTCCTCTAATGAGAATCTTGACACTGTTTTTGATATGTGAACAGGGATGTGATGGCTCCGTCCTTTTGAACAACACCGCAAATGCCACCGGAAATGCCACTGTGGAAAAAACTGCAACCCCAAATCTAACCCTAAGGGGATTTGGTTTCATAGATTTGGTGAAGGCTGCAGTTGAGAAGCAATGCCCCCAAGTGGTGTCCTGCGCAGATATTGTGGCTTTGGTGGCACGAGATGCTGTTTCGGTTGCGGTGAGCAAACGAATCTTCTCTGCCACAAATTTTATCTTCACTAAAATTGTCCACAATTAGCACATTAATTTCTTGTTGACATAATTCCACATATGGTCCCTCTTCCCCCGCCCACACCTTATTTTTAACAATCTCACCATATATAACGTAAGAGAACTTTTACTTTTGAACTTCAAATCTTCTTTTTCTCTCACATAAGAGATCTTGTACTTTTTCTTTCTCCTAATTTTATTGTCACCATAAACAGTATCGAGGGCCATTCTGGAACGTTCCTACTGGACGTAGAGATGGCCGCGTATCGAATGCCTCCGAAGCCCTAGCAAACATTCCTGCTCCGACTTTTAACTTCTCTCAGCTCAGTTCTTTCTTTGCCAAGAAGGGCCTCGACACCAAGGATCTCGTTGTTTTGTCAGGTAATAACATAAACATTAGCACTATATTACCCTAAATAGTAGTGTGGTAAATATATTGGTATAGTAACTTCTTTTCATTTTTGCAGGTGGACATACGGTCGGCATTGCTCACTGCAGTTCGTTCAATAAGAGGCTTTACAACTTCACGGGGAAAGGAAATTCAGACGTGGACCCTACCATGGACCCAGAATACGTCGCCAACCTCAAGAAATTTAAGTGCAAGACCCCCACAGACAATAACACCATTGTGGAAATGGACCCTGGCAGCTCTCGCACGTTTGATACGAGTTACTACACCCTGGTGAAGAAGCGCAGGGGGCTTTTCCAGTCAGATGCTGCGCTTCTTAACGATACCACGGCCAAAGCGTACATCGATCAAGAGATTTCAAGTAACTTTTTCAGCGATTTTGCGGCATCGATGGAGAAGATGGGAAAGATCGGGGTGCTGACAGGAAATGCAGGAGAAATTCGTAAGCGATGCGCTTTTATTAACTAAACAAAAGAAGCGTCCTTGTCATAACGCCATTTTTTCATTGGGGTATGGTGGAATGCGTATGCAATCTATAATGTCGTGCGCTAAGTCAATAATCATGTAGACTGTATTTCGATCGACGATTTTATTTTATTTTCGACTCCACAAGGCTGATAGACCCATGTCTGGGGTAGCAGGAAAATAATAATCATCCTTGGAGAAATAAACATCACCATCCCGTTATGTTTCGAGATTGGGTTTTACTTTTAAATTGTATGTGAGGATTTTAAAATTTTAAATAAAAATTTAAAGTTGAGTGGATTTAACTGTGTAGACATGCAAATTTTAAATAAGAATTTAATGTTAAAATTATATATCATGTTATTATAATTAAAACATTATTGAACAATCCTATATTAACAAACAAAAACTACTTTACCTTACTTTTATTCTTTAAAGGTAAATGTGGCGAGAATAGATCAACGAATCAGCAAAACGTGCAACATAGTTTCGCCATACATTTTGTTCATGGGAGTACCTTCTGATATCCAACTAGCATTAATGATGAGTATCATATTATTATTTGTATCATCAGATGTGGGGTCTATTTATTTTTTAAAGTCAACAGCAGGTGAGTAGTAGTTCGACATTCATCACTCCATTTTAATTATTTACTTCACGAGCGTTGATTAGGCCCTAACAAACACTAAGGTCCTTCTAATTGGCCTAGCAAAATGAAATATATCTACTTTGGTTCGATGCGTTGCTTGATGAATACGTTTCTTAAATTATAAAGTGACCGTCTCAATCATTGAACCTTGTTGCCATTTTCGTAGACATAGGCATTAACCATCAGTGTATGTTTTGTTATCTGGTAAGTATGCTGTCACATAGATCATCTTCACCGTTGATCGACTTGGACCTAGCGTTTCTACACATTATATAAAGTCCGTCGATTATTCATTATATATTTAATTGCTTAGAATAAGTAAAAGTCCTTTCCTTATTTTATCTCACATTTAAATTTAGGTATAATAAAGGAAGTCTTTAAAAACTTTGTGTTTTATTTTAATTTTTTTTTGTTTTGGAAAAATATTTTAGTGGTATATTTTTTACTTTTCATTTTTAAATATGAGAACTAAAACCTTTTATAATTATCTTAAATTTTTTATCTCATTTAAAAAAATTGTGTTATATTTTATTATTTTTGTTTTGATTTTTTTGTTTTGGAAAAGTATTTTGGTAGTATATTTTTGACTTATCCAACTAAAACCTTTTATAATTTTATCTTAAATTTTTTGTCTCATTAAAAATATGTTAATGGTATAAATATTTTTATGTTTTCATTTAAAATACCTAAAATTAAACCATTGTATAAAGTTGTTTATGCTTTTAACCTAAAAAAGATAGGATAGATAATAGGCTGCCCATATACCTATTAATCTTAAACAATTAAAATCTAATTAACTTTTATCCCGGTAAGTTAAAATATATAAAAGCTTTACAAAAAATACTACCATTGCATATTCTATTGTTGTGTTGATTGTTGACTGGGACAACGTTCATACTAACGACGTTTATTCATAGTTAGTGTCTGTGTTTCGATACGATGATTGCATATTCTATTGTTGTGTTGATCGTTGACTGATTGTTGACTCGAAAACGATCGTACTAACGACGTTTATTCATAGTTAGTGTTTGTGTTTCGATACGACGATTGCATATTGCATTGTGCTGTTGATTGTTGACTTGGACAACGTTCATACTAACGATGTTTATTCATAGTTAGTGTTTATGTTTCGATACGTATGTATTTTCCTTTCGAATAATATGTTATTGTTAATTTCAATTGATAACAACGGTGAATATTTCACGTAGGGATCAAGCACAAGTTTATAATGCCCACCATTAAATATAAGTGTTTTATTTTTAATAAGTTGTCAAATGCCAGCTGATTTTATAGGTGGTAAAAAGTTTTATCCAAGATGAACTAACTTTTTTAGTCATTAGGTAGGATAATAATAACTTATCTTGGTTTATAGTTTTGATTTTTTTTTTTTTTTTTTTTTTTAAAAGGTAGTAAAAAATTTTATCTTCTTATAAATAGAATAGAGGTGAATTAAATTTTATAGTTATTGGGTAGGATGATAAAAAGTTATATTGACTTTTGGTTTTTGTTTCATTTTTTTCATTTAGTTGTAAATTTTCTACAATCTTTTTTGGTTGTTTCGTTTATAAATTTTACCAAAATCTTAAAATAAGGATAGTGTCATGATTGAGGGATGTATTGACACGTCCTCCAAAACATGTACACTAAAAGTAAATGGTGTCAATTTATTTTAATTTTAAGTAGAGATTGTGGGCATCAGTTGAATTTTAAGGTATTTGATATACTATCATGATTCGAGTGTGTTTTTATAGCTACAGTTAAGACAATGTGTTATTTGAACATACGATTGCAACTTATGGCTATAGAAAAGCTGCAGTTTAATCATTGATCTCAAAAGAGAAATGTGTCATTTTCCTCTACTATAGATAGTTATTTCATATCTTCATTTTCTCACCAAATATTTACAAAATATTATACTATAATTTATAATCTTTTGGTAGCTTTAATTTTATCTTTTTGCCTCTATTGCTATCACAACATGTGATCTTCTTGCTCCTGTAGGTGTAATTAAATCCATAGACTATTGATTCATTGGCTTTGAAGGAGAAGTATATGACACTTTGCTAGGATTTACAGCTAAAGATCAAAACCTATCACTCAAGAACTACTTTTTAATACAAACATCTAATCAAAGGGAAAACAATAGGGTGAACCAGTTTTATCAACCACCATAGGAGGAAGAAGAAATGATGGGATAGAGAAGAGAATATAAATGAAGACAAGTGGACCAAGGAAAAGGTTGGATTCTAGTGGATAGGAATTGGAGGAGTCCAAAGAAGAGAAAACTTATCCCAAGCTCAAAGAAGGAAAGAGAAGAAAAATGTATTTGTCTTTATTATCTTTAATAATATGTTTATGATTTGTTCTATTTGTATCACTTTAGCAATAAAATAAATATGTTTAAATTTTCCATCTACATCTTGCTCTTAAAGTATATTGAATGTTTTGGATTGGTAAAAGAATGCATTGGAATATCTTGTATGTAGGTTTGTAAGTTCATCATAAAGAAGAAAAAGGTATAATTTGGAATACAATAAATAGAGATGTGGATGTTGAGTACTAGCCTATAAAGATAAAGAGCTACAAAAAATAATCTTACCACCCTAAGAGTGATTATCATGAACATTTGGAGGAGTCATCTCAATAAAAAAAGAAACTACCACAGTATGAGGAAGCTGACTGAAGATGTCATCAACTAAATATGGATTTACTTTGTATTCAACTTCTATTAAAAATAAAATCCATTGCTATATATAGTTGTCATCTCATTTTTCTTGGGACGACTAACACAAGAAGTGTTAGCTTACTATTTTAAAGATTTTTATCATAGATGATCATTGACTTGCTTCTCAAGATTACCATCACAAGGAATCAACATAAAATTTTATAGATTGCCATCATAGATGATTATGGTGTTGCTATTTCAAGATTATTATCATAGGGATTGAATGTAGAAGATGTTGTAGATTAGTAGAAAATGAATCTCATTCTTCTCATGAATGCCACATTCATAGGAATCCTTTTCTGATATCTACATCATTCTTAGTATTAGATTAGGTTGTGATATGTATTAGAGGAATACCATGGGGACCTCGATCCATAGATAACTAAAATTATAAGAGGAATTGTGACTTTACTTGATGCAATCAACATCACTCAAAGGAGGCGCATTCAAGTAGAAGACATGATTTATAGTGAAGAAGAAGAAGTTAATCAATAAGAAGCTCAAGATGAGGAAGAAGAGGAAGGACTAATGGAATGATCAATTTAGGCAATTTATAACATGGGTAGGAAGATAAATATAGAAACCCCATCAAATAATGGAAATATAAAACTTGAGAAAATTGTACTTTGGATTATATAGATAGAGAAATATTTTGATTTTGAAGCAATAGAAGACCCTAAGAAGGTGAATTTTTCTTGTACAAAACTAAAGGGGCATGCATCCTTGATTTCTTGTGGTGGGATCATGTCTAAAATAGAAATAAAAAGAAAAGGAAAGGAAAATATTAAGATAGGGGATAAAATAATTATCAAATTGAAGGACAAATAAGATTACCAATTGGGTATTTTTAAGAAATTTCAGATTTTAAGATAAAAGAAACTGAGTGTAAAATACTCTACCAATGAGTTTTACGGGTTCACCATTTGAGCCAGACATGTAGACGAGTAATAATTTGCACTCGTCCCTGGGTGGAGCAAATAAGTAGCTGAGTGTCTAAAATATGCCAAATTGATCACTGAATTGTAAAACTGCTATGTGAGTGGTTAGAACCATTGTTTGACCTCTGGGGCTACCCTGGGGGCTATGTGTGTTAGTGCGATCAGTTCTTGTTGTCACATAATCGGATTGGTGCTGTTTTGGTGTCTACAAAAAGATACCAAATAAAAAATTTCAAAGTATATCAATGGACCGTAATTGTCCATACAAGATAAAGTTAGTATGATCAAAATGAGAATGGTAGAAGAAGAATACTAGTATATATTAAAAATATAAGAAAAGTTATTATGATGGCAATAGAATAATCAAAGAGAAAGAGGAAGGTTCTCTTGAGGACAAGGATAAAATTATAGTGGTAGAGGTTAGTATCATAGTGGAAGAGGACAACAATGGCAAGAGGGAGAAGCTAGTACTTTTTAGAATAATAGGGAATCTAACAATTTCCCAAGAGGACATGGAGGTTATGGTAGAAGAAGGGGTAAATAATTCCCTAGAAATTATTATAGCTATGGAGAACTTGGTCATTGGGCATATGCATACCCTCAAGCACAACAAACTAGAAGACATGGAAAGGAAATCTCTAACCATGTTACACAACAGAGGAAGAAAGTGTAGCCTCATTGAAATACATGGAGGAACCAAAATAAGAATTATCCCTTATGATAAAAATGGTATAGTTAAAACTGGTAAAGGATGTGCATGAACCTAAACAATTGAGGAATTTATTCATGAATAGTTACAAATTAGATGGAATATTTTACAAGATGATTGTGGATAGTGGAAGCACCAATAATTTAGTGTCAATAGAGATGGTAGAAAAAAAATGGGTTGAAGAAGATTAAATACTCAAATTTGTATAAGATCTCATGGTTGCAAAAGGGAAATAAAATTTTGGTGGATGAATAATGTATGGTAAACTTCCAAATTGGTTCTTATAGATATGAGATCCTAGATGATGTTATGCCTATGTATGGTTGTCATGTATTTCTAGGAAGACCATGGTAATTTTATAGAAATATAGTGCATAATGGTAGGGTGAACACCTACACTATTGAAAAATATGGTGATAAGTACACAATAATTCTATTGAAGGTCAAATAAAAAGAGGTGATTAGAAATTCTAAAGTTTATTTGATCTCTAGGAAACAATTATTGAAGGATATTAAGAAGGGAGGAGCATGTTTTTACTTTCATTACAAAATCCATAGAAGATGGCACAATGAATAAGATGGATGTTATTCTACCTAAAGTGAAGGTGTTATTGGAAGAATATGTTGATATACCTTTTGAAGAGTTACCCAATGGGTTACCACCTATGAGAAGCATTAGTTATTATATGAATACATAAATAAAGTTTTCCAAATAAGAAAATCTATATGATGACACCTATGGAGGATGAAGAGATGAAGATACAAGTCCAAGAGCTATTAGAAAAATAATTAATTAATGAGAGTTTAAGATCTTATGTAGTTTTAGATGTACTAGCACCCATGTAATGAGGAGAGGCATATTTTAATGGACTTTTGAGCAATAAATAATATCACAATAAGATACAAGTTTTATTTACCACATATGGATGACTTGATGGATTCTTTGAGTGGATCGAATTACTTTAGAAAGATTAATTTGAAGAATGGTTATCACTAAATTTGAATCAAAAAAGGAGATGAGTGGAAGACTATGTTTAATACCAAAGAGATATTGTAGTTATGTCATTTGGATTGATAAACACACCTAGTACCTTCATGAGGTTGATGAATGAGGTTTTGAAGACTTATCTTGGTAACTTTTTGGTGGTTTATACGGATGACATTTTGGTATTTAGAAAGATGAAGGAAGAAAACCTAATGAATTTGAGGTTACTTTTGTAAAAGCTAAAGAATAAGAAATTATTGATTAATTTGAAGAAATATAGTTCTATTAAGAAGGAACTGGTATAGTTTCTTTATATCTAAGGATAGTTTGTAGATGAATCTAGAAAATGTGGAAGTGATTGTGGAGTGGCCATCACCAAGGAATATGTATGAAGCCAAAAATTTTAATGGATTGGCAAGTTTTTATAAAAAGTTCATCAAAAAATTTAGTGGGATTTGTGCTTCAATCATTGAAATAATGAAATAAGGTAGACATGAGTTTAAATGGATGACTGCATTAAAAAAATTATTTCAAATATTGAAAGGAAAAGTCACAAAGCAACCAGTTTTGGAACTACTTGATTTTAACAAGGTTTTCTAAGTGGATTGTGATACTAGTGAAACTACCATTGGAGGAGTTTTGAGTCAAGGAGGTAGACCTATTACTTACTTTAGTGAGAAGCTAAATGCAACCAAGAATAAATATTTAATTTGTAATCAAGAATTATATGCCATCATAAAACACTAAAGAAGTTGAAACACCATCTATTTCTAAAGGGAATTTGTATTGTTTATAAATCACTAACCGTTTTAGTTTATTAACTCCTAGGAAAAATTAAACCAAAAGTACATGAAATGGGTGGAGTATCTTCAAAGTTACTCATTTGTTTTAAAGCATAGAAATGGAATTTCAAATAGGGTAGTTGTTGCTTTGAGTAGATAAAACTTGTTGATGAATGCAAAGAAGGTTGAAGTAGTAGGTTTTTATGCTATGAAAAACATTATATTGGAGATATATATTTCAAGGAAGCCTAGGCAACTTGCAATGACCCTACCATAGGAGATAAAATACTATGGTTGGATTATTTTATCCATGAAGGATTATTATTCAAGGTATAACAATTATGCATACCAAGGAGCTCATTGAGGGAGAATTTGATAAGATAAACCTATAGTCGAGGGCTTGCTAGATATTTTAAGGTAGATAAGACAATAGGACAACTTTGTACAAGTTATTATTGTCCAAGAATAAGAATTGATGTAAGAATATTTCTATACTATTATCAAATTTATTGAGATGAAAGGGATAAAAACTAGAACATTGTGTTAAACCAGCCATTACCAATATGAGAAAAACCATGGGAAGAAATATGTGTGGACTTTATCCTTGTATTTATCCAAACATAAAAAGTGAACGATTCAATTTTGTTGTTGTTGATAGATTTTTGAAGATGGTATATTTCATACCTTGCAAGAAAATAAATGATGTTGCTCATATTGTTGATTTCTTCTTTCAATAAGTTGTAAGATTCCATGGTTTTCTAATAGTATTATGTGGGATAGAGAAGCAAAGTTTGTAGTTCACTTTTGGTGTACATTACGGAAGAATTTGGATACCAAATTGAGCTTTTATTCAACTTATCACCCATACAAAAATAGAAAAACTGAAGTCATGAAGAAAATCCTTGGGAATCTTCTTTGTGTCTAGTTGGAAAGAAGTCAAAGTTGTGAGATATTGGATTGGCAAAGGTAGAATTTGCATATAAAAATTTTGTAAATAGAAGTAAAACCAAGATTCTATTTCAATTTATGTATCAAACATGTCCTAGAGCAGTAGATGAATTATGAAGTACAATTGATTTACAAACACCTAGTGCTATGGTGGAGAATTTTGTCAAATATATGCAACATTTACATTGTAAAGTGAAGGTCAATTTATAAAATAATGCCATAAAATACAAGAAATATGCTGACATAAAACATCAAACATGTGAATTCTAGGTTGGAGATTTGATTTTTGCACATTTTTGAAAGGAAAGGTTTCACAAAAACACTTACAACAAGCTCAAATAGAGGAAGATTGTATCTTGTAAGGTTTTGAAGAAGTTTGTGACCAATGCTAATGAAATTATACTCTTAGAAAAGGTAGCCATTTCATCAAATATTAATATGGTGTATTTGTTTTTATACTATGATAACCCTATGGAGAATTCCAAAAATATCACTAATGATGAAAGAATGGATAGTGTAGTTCCTAGAGAAGGAATGAGATAAAATTGAAACAATCATTGACTCTAATGTATAAAAAATTGTTGGAAATGTTAATTCTAACTTCGCACCCATAAGCGCTTCGGCACGAAGCTTTACCAAATCGCTTTCGAAAAGCACTTCGACGCGAGAGACAAAACGATAGCCCCCAAAATTTGGTTCATCGCGAAGTAAATATAAATTGCCCTCCGAAGCGAAAATCAGCCAAAGCTAATATTAGGCACGTAGATCGAGACATTGATTGTCCAAGTGTGTGGGTAGGTGGGGTCGTTCGGCAAGTGGTCGAAAGGCCAATTCGGCATTTATATTCTGTCAGTGGGTTGGTGAGTTTATCCCGCCCTTTGTCCTCATTCCCCACCTATAAATACCGGGGCCATTTTGTCATTTAGCAGTATGAGGAAGAGCATGGAGAAGAAGAGGAGCGTAAGCTAAAGAGGAGAAGAGAGAGGAGAAGGTTGAAGAAGCAGTTGGAGCAACAACCTCCTGGAGACATTTTTATGTTTATCCTACAAAGTTCTACTTGTAGAAGATTGTAATAGCTTCAAAAGGAAGCCCTTTGTAATCCAACGTTATAGATATATAAATAAATATTTATTCTACCATTTGAGTCTCTGCATATTTGTCTATCTCTGTGCATTACTTTTATCTGTAGATATTCCAGAGCTAGGGTTTTCTTGAAGTAAGAAAACACCCGCTCGATCCAAAAAGGAGTCCGATTTAGTTATTTGTGCTGAAGCACATTGCGGCATTTGGTTTGCCAAAATTGCCGTGGGCTACCGAACCTCACAGCCTTCCCAAAGTATTTTCACTTCGGTTGTTTTTCCCCCAAAGTACCAACTTCAGGAGTCTCTTCCCAAAAGTAGTTTTACTTCGGGAGTCTCCTCCCTCAAAACTCTCTCTTGTTGGAAATTTTCTCGAACCTCACTCCCTCACCGAAGGTCCTCTCGAACTCAAAATCGCCCAAAGTAATTTTGTGATGTAATTGTAACGCGATTTAAATCGTGAAGCTTGCTATCGTGTTGCAATTTGGAATTTATTTTATTCCTTCAAATTGGTATCAAAGCAGTGTTGCCATGACGCGGAGATAGAAGCATGGCTTCCGAGAGAAACTCGTTGTAGTTGCAGATCCCACGATTTAACGGCAAGAACTACGATTACTGGAGCATCCAGATGAAGATCCTCTTTGGGTCTCAAGATTTGTGGGACTTGGTCGAGAATGGATACCCGAAGCCGACAGATGCAGCAGCACTGGCCGCCCTCTCCCAAGCCGACAAAGATCTTCTGAAGGAGAATCGAAAGAAAGATCAGAAAGCCCTATTTTATATCATGCAAGCGGTTGAGGAGACCATCTTCCCATGGATTGCATCAGCCACCAAGGCCAAGCAGGCCTAGGAAATTCTAGCAAGTTCGTACCAGGGCACCAACAAAGTCAAGTTGGTAAAATTGTAGATGCTCAGAAGGGAGTTCGAGAACCTGCAGATGAGCGAGTCAGAGTCAATGAGTGACTTCTTCACCCGAACAATAGATGTCATCAACCAGATGCGGTTGAATGGTGAAATTATGTAGAATCAAAGGATCGTGGAGAAAATTCTATGAAGTCTGCCTATGAAGTTTGACTCTGTGGTAATTGCAATTGAGGAGTCAAGGGATTTGATGATCCTCTCGGTGGATGAACTCATGGGTTCCCTACAGACACATGAGCAGAGGCTGAGCCGCTCAACTCAGTCCTCTTTGGAGCAAGCCTTCAAAGCACAAGTCTCAGTCCGAGACAACGGCAGACAAGACTCCCACCACAGCGCTTCTAGTTCTCAAGGAGGAAGAGGCAAAAGCAGACATGGGAGAAGTAACAAGCAAGGAGGGAGGTCAAACCCTCATGATAGCGAGCCCAGTTGCAACTTTCATCAGCATGGAGGAAGAGGCACTGGCAGAAATCAGCAAGGAAGCTCTCAGCAGAAGAAGGACATGTCAAAGGTCCAATGCTACTACTACAATAAGTTTGGCCATTATGCCTCACAGTGCAGGAAGAAGATGGCGAATGAGAATCAACAACAAGCCCATTATACGGAGGAAACCAAAAATGCGACAGGAGGAAATATGCTGCTGACTTGCAGTGTTGAGGAGGAGAGCAAGAAGAACATTTGGTATCTTGACAGTGGGTGCAACAACCACATGACTAGGAATAGGGAGATGTTCTCACAATTGGATGAAACAGTCCAATCCGAAGTCAAGATGGGGAACAACAGCAAAGTTCCCATGATGGGGAAAGGAAAAATCTCCATCCACACCCGACACGGTGAAAGAAAAACAATTTGGAATGTTTATTATGTGCCTGGGTTGAAGCACAATCTACTGAGTGTTGGACAACTTGTGCAAAATGGACACACTGTTCAGTTCAAAGATGGTGTTTGTTCCATCAGAGACAAAGTGCATGGACAAATCGCAACTGTGTCCATGATGAAAAACAAGATGTTTCCACTGCAGATTCAGAATGAATTAGTGATGTCTCTGAGTGTAGTTGTGAAGGATGCTACCTGGCTGTGGCATCTCAGATTCGGTCACCTGAGTTTTAGTGGCCTGAACTTGCTACACAGGAAGCAGATGGTGAAGGGTTTACCCCTCATTGAGCAACCAAACCAAGTTTGTGAAGGTTGCCTGGTCGACAAGCAGCACAGGGACGCATTCCTTGTAGGATAGTCTTGGAGAGCATCACGACCATTGGAGCTGGTGCACTCAGACATTTGTGGTCCCATGCAGACCACCTCATATGCCGACAACAAATTGTTCCTGACTTTCATTGATGACTTCAGCCGAAAGACCTGGATTTATCCCATCAAGTTGAAGTCAGAGGCATTTGGGAAGTTTAAGGAGTTCAAGGCTCTGGTTGAGAAACAGAGCGGGTATTTTGTCAAGACTCTCAGAACTGATGGAGGTGGAGAATACATCTCCAACGAATTCCACAACTTTTGCAAGCAGCATGGAATTCGGAGGCAGTTCACTGCTAGATACACACTGTAGCAGAATGGTGTAGCTGAGAGGAAGAATAGAACTATCATGGAGATGGCACGGAGCATGCTGAAAGCAAAAAGTTTGCCACATGAGTTCTGGGCAGAAGCTGTGTCATGTGCAGTTTATCTGCTGAACCGATGTCCCACCAAGAGTGTGAGGGACAAAATCCCAGAGGTAGCCTGGAGCAATCTGAAGCCAAGTGTGGCTCATTTGTGAGTTTTTGGGTGCATAGCATATGCACATGTTCCAGATGAGAAAAGGCAGAAGCTGGATGACAAAGCTGAAAGATGCATCTTCACAGGATACAGCGAACCAGCAAAGGCATATAGGCTATACAATCCTATGACAAAGAAACTTGTCATCAGTCGAGATGTGAAGTTCTTGGAGGATGAAGCCTGGAACTGGAAATCGAGATGCGAGTCGGCTGAACCGATGAGTTGCTGAACCTGTAAACTTGGAGGAAGACAGTGTGTAGCCACCTATATATTCAAGCAGCAACAATGGTTCCAGCAGCAACACAGCCTCATCATCCCGATCACCTCCATTTGGAAGAAAAATTCAAAACCTGAGGACACCTGCGAAGACTCGGAGCTTGCAAGATATTTATGAGGTAACTCGTAATCAGATGGATGAAGAATATTCTGACTTTGCCCTATTTACGGAGTGTGATCCAGTGGAGTTTGAAGAGGCAAGTCAGAATCGCAAATGGGTGAATGCGATGGATGAGGAGATAGCATCCATTGAGAAGAATGAGACATGGCAGCTGACAGATCTTCCAGCAAGGAAGAAGACCATTGGGGTCAAGTGGGTGTATAAAACGAAGTTCAATGCCCAAGGAGAAGTTGACAGGCATAAAGCCAGATTAGTGGCGAAAGGCTACAAGCAGAAGTCAGGAGTTGACTATCATGAGGTGTATGCACCTATAGCCCGACTTGACATAGTTAGAATGATTTTGGGACTAGCAGCTCAAAAGGGATGGAGCATGTACCAGATGGATGTCAAGTCTGCCTTCCTGAATGGAGTGTTGGAAGAAGAGGTCTACATAGACCAGCCACCCGGTTATGAAGTACAAGGACAAGAGGACAAGGTCTTGAAGCTGAAGAAGGCCCTGTATGGGTTGAAGCAAGCACCCGGGCATGGTACAACCATATTGATGGCTATTTTCAGGAGAATGGGTTTCAAAAATGCCCATATGAGCACACTCTATACCTGAAGACAAACACAGAGGGTGAGATGATAATCGTCTGCTTGTATGTGGATGATCTGATATATACTGGCAATAGCAGCAACCTATTTGCGCAATTTAGAACAGCCATGAAGTTCGAGTTTGAAATGACGGACATGGGGTTGATGAAATATTTTCTTGGTATTGAAGTTGACCAATTAGAAGATGGCATCTTCATTTCTCAGGGCAAGTATGCAAAGGATGTCCTGAAGCGGTTTAAGATGGAGGACAACAAGCCTGCCATCACTCCGGCAGCCACTGGCATCAAGCTGAGCAAAACTGACAACAACAGAAGTGTTGACCCAACTCTCTATAAAAGGTTAGTTGGAAGCCTGATGTACTTGACTACAACTAGGCCAGATTTGATGTACGTCGTGAGTTTAATCAGTCGGTTCATGGAGTCGCCCAAAGACACTCACTGGCAAGCAGGCAAGAGAATCCTACGATATGTCAATGGCACGAGGAACCATGGACTCCACTATGCCAGAAAGGACCAGCTGGAGTTAATTGGCTACACCGACAGCGATTGGGCTGGTAGCGTAGATGACAGGAAGAGCACTTCGGGGAATGCCTTCCATTTTGGATCTGGAGTCGTCTCTTGGTCCTCGAAGAAGCAACCAATTGTGGCTCTATCTACATCAGAGGTAGAGTATGTTGTTGCCACCTCAGCAGCCTGCTAGGCAGTCTGGCTGAGAAGAGTTCTGAGTGAACTACAACATCTGCTCGAAGCAGCAACAACAATATTTTGTGACAATAACTCTGCCATTGCGCTCTCGAAGGACCCAGTCTTCCATGGTCGGATGAAGCACATAGACATCCGATATCATTTCATCAAAGAGCTGGTAAAATTCGGTGAAGTACAGTTGCAGTTCTGTAGGTCGAAGGAGCAGTTGGCTGACATCTTCACGAAGCCCCTGAAGGAGGAGGACTTTGCCAGATTGCGAGAAATGTTGGGTGTTAGAGAATCTGTGAAGTTAGATTTAAAGGAGGGTGTTGGAAATGTTAATTCTAACTTCGCACCCATAAGCGCTTCGACGCGAAGCTTTGTCGAATCGCGTTCGGAAAGCACTTCGGTGCGAGAGACAAAATGGCAGCCCCCAAAATTTGGTTCGCCGCGAAGTAAATATAAATTGCCCTCCGAAGCGAAAATCAGCCGAAGCTAATATTAGGCGCGCAGATCGGGACATTGATTGTCCAAGCGTGCGAGTAGGTGGGGTCGTTCGGCAAGTGGTCGAAAGGCCAGTTCGGCATTTATATTCTGTCAGTGGGTTGGTGAGTTTATCCCGCCCTTTGTCCTCATTCCCCACCTATAAATACCGGGGCCATTTTGTC
Organism: Wollemia nobilis; assembly: GCA_028583015.1. Lineage (NCBI taxonomy): Eukaryota > Viridiplantae > Streptophyta > Pinopsida > Araucariales > Araucariaceae > Wollemia > Wollemia nobilis. The sequence goes on from JAQPPZ010002432.1 coordinate 300,450, forward strand.
ATTTAGCAGTATGAGGAAGAGCATAGAGAAGAAGAGGAGCGTAAGCTGAAGAGGAGAAGAGAGAGGAGAAGGTTGAAGAAGCAGTTGGAGCAGCAGCCTCCCGGAGACGTTTTTATGTTTATCCTGCAAAGTTCTACTTGCAGAAGATTGTAATAGCTTCAGAAGGAAGCCCTTTGTAATCCGGCGTTATAGATATATAAATAAATATTTATTCTGCCATTTGAGTCTCTGCGTATTTGTCTGTCTCTGTGCATTATTTTTATCCACAGATATTCCAGAGCTAGGGTTTTCCCGAAGTAAGAAAACACCCGCTCGATCCAGAAAGGAGCCCGGTTTAATTATTTGTGCCGAAGCACATTGCGGCATTTGGTTTGCCGAAATTGCCACGGGCTGCCGAACCTCACAGCCTTCCCGAAGTATTTTCACTTCGGTTGTTTTTCCCCGAAGTACCAACTTCGGGAGTATCTTCCCCGAAGTAGTTTTACTTCGGGAGTCTCCTCCCCCGAAACTCTCTCGCTGGAAATTTTCCCGAACCTCACTCCCTCGCCGAAGGTCCTCCCGAACTTAAAATCGCCCGAAGTAATTTCGTGACGTAATTGTAACGCGATTTAAATCGCGAAGCTTGCTGCCGTGTTGCGATTTGGAATTTATTTTATTCCTTCAAAAATAACGTGAAGCAAGGTCTTTTATCACATGAGAGATCTTCTACTTTTTGTTTGTCCTAATTTTATTGTCATAATAAACAGCATGGAGGGCCATTCTGGAACGTTCCTTACTGGACGTAGAGATGGCCTCGTATCGAATGCCTCCGACGCCCTAGCAAATATTCCTGCTCCAACTTTTAATTTCTCTCAAATCAATTCTTTCTTTGCTCCATCAAGGATCTCGTTGTTTTGTTAGGTAATAACATGAACATTAGCACTTTATTACCATAAATAGTAATGTGATAAATATATTGGTATAGTAAGTTCTTTTCATTTCTGCAGGTGCACATACGGTCCGCATTTCTCACTGCAGTTCGTTCAATAAGAGGCTTTACAACTTCACGGGGAAAGGAAATTCAGACGTGGACCCTACCATGGACCCAGAATACGTCGCCAACCTCAAGAAATTCAAGTGCAACACCCCCACAGAAAATAACACCATTGTGAAGAAGCGCAGGAGGCTTTTCCAGTCGGATGTTGAGTTTCTTAACGATACCACGTCCAAAGCGTACATCGATCAAGAGATTTCGAGTAACTTTTTCAGCGATTTTGCGGAATCGATGGTGAAGATGGGAAAGATCGGGGTGCTGACAGGAAATGCTTGAGAAGTTCGTAAGCGATGCGCTTTTATTAACTAATCAAAAGAAGCGTCCTTGTAGTAACGCCATTTTTTCATTGGGGTATGGTGGAATGCGTATGAAATCTATAATGTCGTGCGCTAAGTCAATAATGTTGTAGACTGTACTTGGATCGACGATTTTATTTTCGATTCTACAAGGCTGATAGACCCATGTCTGGAGTGGCAGGAAATAACCATCATCCTTGGAGAAATAAACATCACCATCCCGCTATGTTTCGAGATTGGGTTTTCCTTTAAATTGTAAGTGTGAAGATTTTAAAATTTTAAATAAAAATTTAATGTTAAAATTATATATCATGTTATCATTGTAATTAAAACATAATTGAACAATCTTATATTAAGAAACAAAAGCTACTTTACCTTACTTTTATTCTTTCAAGGTAAATGTGGCCAGAATAGATCAACGAATCAACAAAACATGCAACATAGTTTCTCCAAACATTTTGTTCATGAAAGTAACTTCTGCTATCCAACCTGCATTAATGATGAGTATCATATTATTATTTGTATCATTACATGTGGGATCTATTTAACGGTAATATTTTTTTAAAGACAATAGCAGGTGGGTAGTTGTTCGACATTAATCACTCCTTTTAAATATTTACTTCTCGAACGTTGATTAGGCCCTAACAAACACTAACGGTCCTTCTAATTGGCCTAGCAAAATGAAATATATCTACTTTTGTTCGATGCGTTGCTTGATGTATACGTTTCTTAAATTATAAAGTGACCGTCTCAATCATTCAAATTTCATCGGTTTGTTTAACCTTATTGCCATTTTCGTAGGCATGGGCATTAACCATGAGTGTTTTGTTATCTACTTTGGTTCGATGCGTTGCTTGATGTTTTTGTATGCTGTCACATAGATCACCTTCACCGTTGATCGACTTGGACCTCAGCAGGTGATTTAGGCCATGCATGGCTAGCGTTTCTACACATTATATAAAGTCCGTCGAATATTCATTATATATTTTATTGCTTAGAATAAGTAAAAGTCCACTCCTTATTTTATCTCACAGGGATGTCATAGAAACTAATTTTAAATTTAGTATAATGAAGGATGTCTTTTAAAAAAATTATATTTTATTTTATTTTATTCTGTAAAAATATTTTAGTGGTTTGTTTTTATTTTTATTTAAAAATATTTTATTGTATTAAACTTGAACTAATTTTTTTTTTTATAATTTTATCTTAAATTTTATATTCCATTAAATATAAGATAATAATATATCTTTAAATTTTTATTTAAATTCCAAAATTAAATCATTATATAAATTTTTTTTAAAAACATATATTTTATCTTAAAAATTTTAATGGTAGACTGTCCACATATTTACCCACAGATAATGGTAGGCTCTCCACATAATTACCCGAAGATAATTAAGATCTAATTAACTTTATCCGCGATAAGTTAAAATCTATAAAAGCTTCTTTCAAACAACAACGATTGCATATTCTATTGTTGTGTTGATTGTTGACTGGGACAACGTTCATACTAACGACGTTTATTCATTGTTAGTGTTTGTGTTTCGATACGACGATTGCATATTCTATCGTTCTCTTGATTGTTGACTGGACAGCGTTCATACTAACGACGTTTATTCATTGTTAGTGTTTGTGTTTCTTCTATTGTTCTCTTGATTGTTAATTGCTTAGTTATCAAATTATCTTAATTCGGCGAACAAACCTCTATCAAAAAAAATTGTGCGACAAAGTAGAAGGGAAAAACACGTGTGCGACAAAGTAGAAGGGAAAAACACGTGCAACCATTTTTTTTTGGTATCTTAATATGTGGTTTTGTTTTTTGGTTTTCAGGTAATTTTAGTAAATCGCCAGACAAATAATTTTCCATTCTCGGGATTGTCCAAATGTGTAAATGGCCATCTACCAAAGTTTCCTTTTAAAATCACAAATGAATATGAGAAATTACCTCATCTCATCAACTTTAATTTTTTAATTTCATTGTGTTTCATTATACCTAAAATTTTCAATAAGGTGCAAAAGCTATGCAAAGAATCGTGTGAGCCCATTATGTCTGCACTTAATGGTATTATTTTAAATTATTTACTAAACTATATAATTTGATTGGAGAGTATTCAATTTTTCGATTTTATTATTGTTATTTTTAATTTTAATTAGGGTTTGGGATAATGTGATTAAAAAATGTTGGTTTTATATTAGATCCAGATAAAATGTTGTGTATATATTAAGTTTATATATTAACATTTATAATATATCAAATTTTATTTCGAATTTTTAAATATGCTGATATTTTTTTTTAATTTTAAAAATGTCTAATTCAAATACAAACCCAGAACTTGGTAACTAAGGTTAACTCGAACAACTTTTATTCATAGTTAGTGTTGTGTTTCGATACGTGTGTATTTTCCTTTCTAATAATAAGTTATTATTGATTTCAATTCATAATAACGTTGAATATTTCACTTAGGGATCAAGCACTAGTTTAAAATGCTTACATTTAAATAAAAGTGTTTTATTTTAAATAATTTGTTTTAATTATTATATTTGTAAAAAAAAGAATAGTTATTAGTGGTAAAAAAATTTATGTGACCTGAATTAACATTTTTAGTCATTAGATAGGATAATAACAAGTTATATTGAATCAAGAAGAGGACCACCAGACAAGGAGGAAACAAATCACAGGAAATAGATCACCGTGAACCTAGGTCTCCTCTCGGTAAGCACCCCAACTTACCAATCCACCTAGACCCACGGACTAACTAATGACTAAAAATTGTGATTGTAACCAATTGATCTATCTATCAAAAAAAAAAAAGTTATATTGGTTTATAGTTTTGAATCCCTTTTTATCTTGTTGTCGCCTTTCTATGAATTTTCTTGGTGGTAAAAAGATTTGTCCTTTTATAAATAGAATAAGGGTGAACTAAATTTTATAGTTATTAGGTAGGACAATAAAATGTCATATTGATTTATGTTTTTTTTTCCTTTTTTTCATCTAGTTGTCACTTTTTTACCATCTTTTTTGGTTGTTTTCTTTTATCTTTTGACTTATATTTTAAGAAAGCTATCCAAGTCATTTTGGAGTAATCATCTATAAAAAATATTACTAAAATATTGAAATAAGGATAGAGTCATGGTTAAGGGATGTGTTGACACATGTTTTTTAAAACATGTATACTAAAATTAATATTTCCATTATTTTTATTTTAAGTAGAGGTCATGGACATCAGTTAAATTTTAAGGTTTTTGATATATTGTCATGATTTTAATGTGTTTTTATATCTACGGTTAATACAATGTATTATTTGAACATATGATTACAATTTATGGCTCTAGAAAAATTGTAGTTTAATAATTGATCTCAAAAGATAAAATTGTCATTTTCGTCTACTATAGATAACTATTTCATCTCTTCATTTTCTCACCCAACATTTACAAAATGTTCTACTATAATTTATAAGCTTTTGGTAGCTTAGATTTAATCTTTTTGCCTTTATTGCTATCACAACATGTGATATTATTGCTCATATAGGTGTAATTAAATCCATTGGATTTTATGGAGGAGGATAGAACACTCTGCTAGTATTTACAGGTAAATATCAAAACCTATCACTCAAGGAATAGTTTTTTATACAAACATCTAATCAAAGAGGAAATGACAGGGTGAACCAGTTTTGTCAACCACCATAGGAGGAATGAGAAATGATGATATAGAGGAGAGAATAGAAATGAAGACAAGTGGACCAAGAAAAAGCTTCGGTTCTGGTCTATAGGAATTAGAAGAGCCCAAAGAAGATAAAACTTATTCCAAGCTTAAAGAAGAAAAAAAAAGAAGAAAATTCTTTACCTTTATTGTCTTTAATAATATATTTATGATTTATTCTATTTGTATCACTTTATCAATAAAATACATGTGTTCAAAATTTTCATCTACATCTTGCTCTTAAAGTATGTTGAATATTTTAGATTGGTAGAAGCATGCATTGGAATGTCTTGTATGTAGGTTTACAAGTTCATCATAAAGGAGAAAAATGTTACAATTTGAAATATAAGAAACATAGAGGTGGATATTGAGTACTAGTCCATGAAGATAAAGATCTACACAAAATAACCTTACCACCCTAAGAGTGATCATCATGAATGTATGGAGGAGCCATATCAACAAAGAAAGAAACTACCATACTATGATGAAGCTGACTGAAGATGTCATCAACTAAATGTGGGGTTGCCTTGTATTCAACTTCTATTAAAAAGAAAATCCATTGATATATATACTTGTTATCTTGTCATCCTTGATATGACTAACACAAGAAGTGTTAGCTTACTATTTTTTAGATTTTTATCATAGCTGATCATTGACTTGTTGTCTCAAGATTACCATCAGAAGGAAGGAACATCAAATTTTATAGATTGTCATCATAGATGATTATCGTGTTGCTATTTCAATATCATTATCATAGGGAGTGAATGTAGAAGATGTTGTATATTAGAAGAAAATGAATCTCATACTACTCATGAAGGTCACCTTCATAGGAATACTTCACTTATATCTATATCATTCTTATTATTAGAGCAAGTTGTGATATGTATTAAATAAATATGGTACAATGTGGAAGACGAAGACCATGGGGACCTTTATTCATAGATAACTAAAATTCTTAGAGAAATTATGACTCGACTTGATGTTGTTAGAATAAGTGAATATTCTCTTATGTTCTACTAGGATAGACACACTTGAGTTTTCACTCCTAAATGTGTTAGGAGAACTCTCAGTGGTGTATTCATCAGGTTTGATGAGTTTTTTTAATCCAACGACTCTCAATGATCAACTTTGCTATTTATACAAAGTTGATCCTTAGAATAAATCAATTAGTTCTAATCGTCTCTTCATATGTTATGTAATATTTTGCATGTCTATTTTGGGAAATTCTAACATGGTACCAGAGCAGGATAGATTTTGGTAGCATTCTCTCTTGAATATTCTCAGAGCTGGTTATTTGTATCTTCTATTGCTTTTTTTAGCCTTTCATAAGATCTTATATATAGTTTTATTTCAGCTATATTTTTAAATATATGTATGTGGGTTATTTTGAAAATATTATATTTGTCTCCTTCAAGAAGGGAAGATACATTGTCTTCTAATACAATTTTTTTTTCAGATATACTGCCACATTTTTTTCATTAGATCTGTCATTTTTTTTCTTTAAAAAAAGGCTCTTTTTTTATGAAAATACATTCGTAATATTACATTGTTAAACACTGTTTTCAAGCAATTATATTTTTCAAAATATATATTTCAAAAACTTTTGAGCTTGATATTATAAGAAAATTCTTTCCTATCATCTATGTTTTATCTCCTTGTAGGCAACTTTCTCTTCCTTTTTTTTCTCGGAGTTCATTTCAAAATCATAAATCAAACACAGGCCTTTTTTGGTGCCATTAGTGTTCTTTCGTATGCCTCTCCATTGGTACCCTTTTTAATAGGTGCTAATCTCACAGATGGTGTAGAAGATCTTCTAAATATTTTTTTGTTTGCCTTGTATGCTTGAGACGACATTACTTCGGTTACTTTAAACTTTTTTTATATAACATTGCAAAGGCATGAAGTTTTTTAAATGTCTCTCATATTAAGCATTGGCAATCATCGCTAAGCTTGGTAATTTTGGCAATTTTTTGGTTAACGATCTATAACAATAAAATTTAGAATCGTTTATTTATCATTTGGTTTCCCCTATTTTCCAACATCTCTCTTGTGCTCATAGAAACAATTTGTCTTCTCTGCAAGTTTGGAGCTCTTCGATTTGATGTTTTCATATTATTATATGCTTTGCTAGATAAAAAAAAATATATTTTTTCTATTACGCCTTCCCTATTTATGTTTTTCTAAAGGTATTTAAAGTAAGAGCATCTTTCATTTGACTTCATCACTCAACAAGGATAAACCTTGTTTAAAGGCCTCTTCTGCTTCTATGAAAGCTCACTCTGCATCACAATGTGGTGCAATTTCATATCTCAAATAAAAGGAATCATACAAGGTCACTGGTTCTTCTCTCAAAGCATGGACTGCAATATTTTCGTGGTAGCGTTTGTTCTTCTCTCAAAGCTCAGACTGCATCTTCCTTTTCAAGGAATCATTTTGTTTCTCAGTAACTCTGAGAGGACCTGTCATCTTCGAGCGCAACCATCAAGTTTCAAGATCTACTGCAAGATGCTAAGTCTACAGCTTGTGGGTTAAATCTTTGCTCTCCATTTGAAATTCCAGTAGTGACAAATTTCATTCTTTGTTTCTTGTCTTTAACCTTTCTATGTAGGGTGACCAGATCGTATTCAAAGGGTTAGTTTTCTTATAAATATTCCCACACGCGTCTTGGTTGACGTGTGTAATTTGTCCTTTTTTTTAGGATATTTTATGTTCCATTTATATAACCTTCAATTTCAAAGGTTTTATTTCAAAAAACCTTCTTCACTAAGCCTTTAAAAATATTATTTCATAGTGAAGAACGTCTATTTTATATCTCATAAATATAAAATCTATTTGTGGGGGGTTCTTCTAGTGCCTTATTTGCACCAATTGCAGATCCAGGGAGGGGGGTGTTTGTGTTTGCATCATTTCTTTTTGCCTCTACCTTTTTTTTAGTATAATTTTTATTTGCTTAAATCATAAAGGAAAATATAAAATCTAACCTTTTGTCTTTATAATTTTCCATTAAGAAAAAGTTTATATTATACATTTCTAATTGATTCCTTGGTAAAATTAATTCTTTCTTACATAAGTTCTTTTCTAAAATTCAAAAGTAAAAGTATAAATTTCTTTTAACTTTTCTATTTTAGAACTTATAATTGCTATATCAAAAGATTTATAAATATTAATTTTTTCTTTTAATCAAGCAAAATATAGAGAATTAAATCATTTTTTGGCAAAATAATATTTTAAATAATCAATATTTTAATTATTTTCCTTTACTTAAACTTTTAAACAAATATTATATCACCACTCACCTTATTGGTCATCCATATAACTAATAGTTTCCCTCACGTAAGGGCGAGTTATTAAGACAACCAATATAGGCCTGGATGATATAAAGCCTAAGTTCCAAGTATCAAATCTTATCAATACTTATAGTTTCCCTCTCGTAAGGGTAGGTATTTGAATAGAAAAGATATATAGGCCTGGCATATTTGTAATCATTAAGCAAAACTTAATATCAAATATCCTCATAATACTTATAGTTTCCCTCTCGTTAGGGGTGGGTATTATGAGTTATTTGGTGTTTCTTAAAGCTTTGGAATATTTGATCTCATTAGCCTCGAAGTCCTATCACATATCCTCAAATTAATTATAGTCTCCCTCTCATTAGGGCGGGTAATTTTGAGGTACTTGGTATTTCCTTCAGGCTTCTAAAACTATTTTCCATTGCATTCTCTAAATTGAAGTTGTAAGGGGGGTATATTGGTTAAACTTCAACTTTATTTGCAAAATGAATACAATTGATCTTCTCACCCCTCATAACTATCACACTTGGACACCCAAAATTTTAAATCTTATATCTCAAAAAGGGCTCACTCAAAGGTTTTTTCGAGTTGGACAACATGGTGTAGTCCTTTTTTCAGTTTTGAAACTATTTTTCCACACTATTTTGTGGTTCAAAAATGTTGTATCATGGAGTGCATTCTCGGTTGAACCCGACACTCCCAAACATTTTCTTAAGTGATCACAATATTTTATGGTGCCCTTGTTTTTTTTTTGTCCATTTTTTTGGACCTTGTTAATCAGCCCACTGTGTTCGTATAGGTGGACACCAAATATTTGTGCTTGTGGAGTCATTTTTTACTACCCTTGCAATAATGGTGCTTATTTCTCCATCCTATATTCTCACCTTTTTGTGAGACACTTTGGTTTCAAATGTATCTAACTTAATTAATTTTGGTAAGGAATCTCTACTTTTTTTGATACATCTGATGGCTCCATTGTAAGATTATTAATGGAAGTTGTCCTAAGGGGGGGTTGAAAAGGATATCTTCCTTCCTCTCAATCCTCCATGCACATCTTCCTTCCATCCTCTATTCTGGCAGGTGGTTTTCTCCCTTAGTGTTTTTCATCATTACCCTTATTTTGTTGTTTGTCCACAAGTTTTGGACCTAGTTATCAGCCCATTGTGTTAATATAGGTGGAAACCACATACTCATGCTTGTGGAGTCTTTTTTGGACTACCCTTGTGATTTTTGTGTTTCTTTCTCCATCCTATCTTCACACTGCTTTTTGTGAGACACTTTAATTTTAGGGCAATTTTTTTTAGTGATATTTCCTTTTTTTGATCACATATTGTAAATGAGTACCTTATCAGGCCTTGTTGTCGGGACTCATACTTGGGAAAAGCCCATTATTTTATTGATTTTCCTCTAGTTTTGGACATTATTTCAGCCCATTGTACTCATATAGGTGGAAACCACATACTCATGCTTGTGGAGTTTTTTTAGACTACCCATGTAATTTTTGTGGTTGTTTTTCCATCATATCTTCACTTTGGTTTTAGGGGACTTTTCTTTAGTGATATTTATTCTTTTTATCACATATTGTACATGAGTACCTTATCAGGCCTTGCTACTGGGACTCATTTCTATGGCTATACCATCTCTATTGTACATGAGTACCTTATCAGGCCTTGTTGTTGGGACTCATTTTCTATGGGTATGCCACATCTTGTTTATTCATTTTTCACTTAACCCTACTATCACTTAAGGGGGGTGTTAAAGTATCTTGCTGCATAGAGTTTTCTTCACCTCTCTCTTCTTCTTATTGTTCTTTTTTGGAAGATGTTTTTCCCATGCGATTTTTTCACCATATCTCCTATATAAGTAGCATTGTACATGAGTACCTCATCAAGCCTAGTTTCTTGGACTTATTTCTTTTTTTCAACGAGGAAAATCTTTGCCATCTGAGGACATGGCTCTATCTTGGATATTTTTTTTTGTGACAGATGGTTTTTCCCCAAGGGGTTTTTTCACCATCTATACTTTGTATATGAGTACCTAATCAGGCCAAGTTGTTAGGACTCATCATTCCTTTTGTAATAAGAGGACAATATTCACCATCTAAATACAAGCCTCTTTTCTTATGATAGTTGGTTTTTCCCCAAGGGGTTTTTTTACCATCTATATATTGTAAATGAGTACCTCATTAGGCCATGTTGTCGGGACTCATTATTCTTATTGTATTGAGAGGACAATATTCGCCATCTGGAGATAAGCCTCTTCCTCACATCCTTTTTTATTAATGGTTTTTGCCATAGGGTTTTTACCATCTCTTCAAAAAATAAGTCATTGTACATGACTACCTCATCAGGCCTTGTTGTTGGGACTCATTTGTAAAAACCTCCCCTAGTATCACTTAAGGGGGTGTTAGAATAAGTGAATATTCTCTTAAGTTCTACTAGGATAGACACACTTGATTTTCCACTCCTCCATGTGTCAGGAGAACTCTCAGTGGTGTATTCATCAGGTTTGATGAGTTGTTGTAATCCAACAACTCTCAATGATCAACTTTGCTATTTATACAAAGTTGATCCTTGGAATAAATCAATCAGTTCTACTCTTCTCTTCATATTTTATGTAATGCTTGCATGTCTATTTTGGGAAATTCTAAAATATGCCGTAAAAATTTCTCAAAGGAGGTGCATTCAAGTAGAATACATGAGTAATAGTGAAGAAGAACAAGTTGATCAATAAGAAGCTCATGATGAGGAGCAAGAGGAAGGACTAGTGGAATAATTAATTTAGACAATTTCTAACATGGGTAGGAAGCCAAAGATAGAAACCCCATAAAATAATGAATATTTTAAAACTTGAGGAACTTGTAGATTGGATTAGATATATAGAGATATATTTTGATTTTGAAGCAATAAAATACCCTAAGAAGGTGAATTTTTCTTGTATGAAACTAAAGGGGCATGCATCCTTATGGTGGAATCATGTCTAAAATAGAAATAACAAGAGAAGGAAAGGAAAATATTAACATGGGATAAAATGATTATCAAATTGAAGGTCAAATAAAATTACCAATTGGATCTTTTTAAGAAATTATAGAATTTAAGATAAAAGGAACTGAGTATAAAAGATTATACCAATGAGTTTTATAGGTTTATCATTCGAGCTAGACAAAAGGTTATGCATAGTGGTGAATATTCATAAATTGGGGAAATATTAGGATTTTCAAAATTAGAAATTGGTGAATATGAGGACCCCTGACGTCATCTCATTCGACTAAAATTTTTAGGACCAATTTTGTCTTACAGTAAATTCGCCATAATATATATCCAAACATATGTATATTTGTACTCGTTGGAAAGGTCTTTTCTAGCATGATCTAATTGTGGGGTTTTTATGAATTTATAAGGTGATTTAATAGGTCAAAATGTATCCCAAATATAAATTTACATTTTAGGGTTTCAAATATCCCAAATTTTGGTGTGAAGATGATTAATTTGACTTACTTAAGATTCGCCATGATCTTCCTTGCTTTTTATTAGGATTCATCATTTTTTTACAAGTACATTATGATTCCAACTCCTTATGCATAACCTTGGCTAGACATGTAAAATTGAAAACACGAGATTTTGGAAACAAAAAGGATAAACTAAAAATGCAATGTAAACGAAACTAAAATAACGCTTAAACCCTATGTTATTGAAAAATGCGTAAAAAGAAAGAACATGAACACAAGATATCAAAGCAATATAAAAAGAACGGCCCTTTTATTGATATGCTTTACAAATTCGTGTTACAATGCGTCTCCTTCCTTTTTAGGGGATAGGAGCGTTAAATGTTGGTCTTTTACAACTTGTTTCAGAATTCCTTCTTCCGCGTGCCCACATGTAAGATGGGCGAACCAAAACGTTGTCGCCGCTTGCATTGGTAAAGGTAGATTCCTCGTTGCTCCTCTAATGCTGCAAATCTACGTTCAAAGAAACAAACAAAGAATCAGTAGCACCTGTGTATGAAAAATAAAAGATAAATCTAATGATGGTTAAAATGAGTCTAAATAAATTGAAAACTTGACAAAAGCATAAACATGAAACTAGCTAAATACTACAAAAGAAATAGTCACCAAAAGCAATACAAGCGGGGGGTGCCCGAAGGCAAACCACCCGCGGGTGAAACTTTGCTTCGACACCAATCCGCTTGGGATGGGTCCGAAACCTGATGTGATGTGTTGTCGGCAAATTGGTAGGATATTGTGGTCAAAAAAATCGGTGTTGGTTCTTGATTCGTGCCTTCAAAAGTCACCCACTAACCTCTCTTTCGATTAAGAGATTATGGATGTTGAAAGCACAAATCGCAAGTAAGTGAATTAGCAGCACTTCGTCGCTCAAAATGCTCCTTCTCTCAGTATATCTTTTGGGTGAGGAAGCTCACCATTTTATAGACCCAAGGGGTCTCTTTGAATTAACATGCAAAAGTGTTTCTTTGCATGAATGCTTTTTGTGTGAAGAGAAGACTTCTTCTTGATCAAGGGCTTCTTAACTGCCTCTGTGCATGTCTTTGTATGTTTTAGAAAAGCTCACTCTCATTCCCATGCAGTGAAGGGAGAGTCAATTGGCAGATATGAGTTGTCAAAAGAACTCACTCGCACTCCTATGCCATGCAAGAAAAGCTAAGTGGCAGTTCTGAGTTGTCATGCGCCGAGATCTGACTTTTTGCCGGTCAAACCTAGCATTCGTCCCACCCGAAGCGAGCGCTAGTAATCGTCTCTGGGTGAGACGAGTATCAATCCGCACTCGTCCCTGGGTGGGACGAGTACAAATCCGCACTCGTCCCTGGGTGGGACGAATAAGTAGTAGAGTGTCTAAAAGGTGCCAAATTGATCCTTGACTTGTAAAACTGTTGTGTGAGTGGTTAGAACCATTGTTTAACCTCTGGGGGCTGCCCTGGGGGCTGTGTGTGTTAGTGCGATCAGTGCTTGTTGTCACATAATCGGATTGGTGTTGTTTTGGTGTCTACAGATGCCCCTTTTTGGAAAGCGCTGCACATGGTGCAGTGCTGAGCAAAAATAGATAACCAAAGCACTAATGATTAGGGTTTCTCAGTAACCTAACCAACTCTTGATGCCCCAAGTATGGAAAGGGCATGCATTCTTGAATCCTTGCTTCTGACGAGCTAAGGAACTTAAATCAAGTATTAACCTATTTTGGTGAGGTGTGACTTGAGCTTGGACATTGATCAGTCATGAATAGGCAAAGGGCGCAACCTTTTATCCACGGGGGAACCTTGTGTTCATGATTCACGAATGCCAAGTGTTTGATCAATTTGTGATTATTGCTTGTTTGCTGCCCCAAGCAGGAGCGTGATTGTCTTTGTCAATGATTCTTTGAATGCATGCCATTGCCTTGATTGGGTGTGTTGTTGTTGATTGGTGACTTAAGTGTGACTACCCCCTCAAGCGACGAATCGATGAAGGAATGACTGCCATGAGAAAAGCGACGAGTCGCTTGACCCAAGATGACTTAAGTGAGGGTGCCTTCAGATGTTATCCAGTGCATGCTCGAGCAGTTTCCCGATTGTTTTGACCTATTTTTGGTGGGTGTGAACCCATTTTGGGATGCCATTTGGGGGTAACATTGGCAAAAATCCGTCTTCCCGTGGAGCGGTCCGGCTATGGTAGCCTTCTTGGGGAGTAGGATAACGACAAGGTAAACCCCGACATCAGTTTTCTTATGCCAAGAGGTTAAGTGCAAGAGCACTTTTGTCCGGCAATTTTTAGTGGTTTTGTTGGCATTTGTCATTTTTATAGTTTGGTTGTTTTGTTGTGTTTGTTTTTATTGTTTTTGTTGTGGTGTGTTTTTATGTATGTGTTTGATGTATGCAGAGGCGATTATTAATGTGATGTTTCTAATTTGTATGATGTATGCATAAGAAATGAATGAGATGAGTTGTTGATGATGTGTCGATGCACCATAGACTATACAAGATTTGACTGACTTGCGATACTAATGGGATGACTTTGCATGTGAAAACTTTGTTTTTGTATTTTGCATATATTTTGATGGTGATGTACGGAATAAAATGTGACAGTTGTTTTTAAAATGTAGTTAAGCTTTTCTGAGATTCAGATATTTTAACTAACTAGCCAAGACTGTACATTTATCTCGCAAGACTTTTGAACAAGGTATAAATCCGACTTGAATTTAACCAAGTTATTTCACATCCTTGTGTGTGCAATTGAGTTTGTTTATGTGTTATTCATCGGGATACCGCCAGTGCCAGATGGGCTTTCAACCGAACCTCGTATCGAGGATCACCTAATTAGCTCCACTAACTCCTTTATTGTATTTAGTCAAATTTGTCCGCGATGCTATCTAGGATACCATAAGCTAGCTCATCCACATGCAAACATTGATCTACACACAAGTTAATGTGACAGATATATCGTCATGCGGGAGGTTTACCGCCGGTGACCGATAGGCTATCAACCAAACTGATACTGAAGCTTGCCTCATGACCTCGTCGAAATGTCGAGAGTTCCAGGGATTCAAGTTCGACTCCCTTCTTTTCTTCAATTGTATTGGGATACTTGCTCCTTTATAGTGATAAAATCACTGTTTATTTTTGTTTTATTTGTTTTTTTTTTTTTTTTTGAGCAAGGGATTTGAATATGGAGTGACGAGAATCACTATTGTTTGTGCCTTTTGATGTGTGCATTGTAGGATGTCAAATTTGTAATGTTTTGACGTTTTGCAAATTTTTGATGTTTTTGCAACTTTTGAGAACTTGGGATTCATGGGGAATTGGGTAGGGAGGATGCTTGTCCTTTTGCCAACTCTCAGCATTCCTAGGGTCATTCGCACAGGGGGATGAGCAAGATAGCCGTTTCGCTTATGGTGACCTGGATTACTATGCAGGTTTCATCTTTCGTTCACACAACTTAGGAATTTTTATATGTGTGTTAATTTGTGTTGGGATGCTACGTAACAAGGCGGGATCCAAGTAAAACTTTTTCGTGTAAAATCTGTTTAACTATGTACGATTTTGGCTAGAAATTTAAAATAGCTGAATGATGAAAACCCTATATACATTAGGAGACAACTGACGATGCAAAAAAAATGGCGATGGTGCTATTCTAGATGTATGCATTTATGAAAATGGATCTGATGTGGAAAAGGATGGAATTGCCAAGTAATGACTGTCTATGGTGCTTTTGACTTGTATGACCTAGCGAAGTATGCAATGTATGGATGCGATGCTTAATGCAACCTATATTTTTGTATTTTGAGTTTTTTTATGAGAATGCATGGAATTGGAATGCAATTGTTTTTGTGATTTTTGATTTTTATGAGAATGCATATTAAATCAATTTTTTTTTTTTGTATGCATGGAATGGAAATGCAAATGTTTTTGTGATTTTGATTTTTTTTATGAGTATGCATGGAATGGAAATGTAAATGTTTTGGTGATTTTGATTTTTGTGTTGTTTTTGTTGATTTTTGAATATGTATTTTGACCAAGCAGTTATGGTAATGCTTGGAGCGTTTGGTGTTGACCAAAGGGTTTATAAATACCTTTGGGGCATTTAGGGCTGACCAAGCGATTATGAGAATCCTTGGAGCTATTGGGGTTGACCAAGAGATTGCGATAATCCTTGGAGCTTTTTGGGATGACCAAGCGATTGCGATAATCCTTGGAGCTATTGGGGTTGACCAAGAGATTGCGATAATCCTTGGAGCTTTTTGGGATGACCAAGAGATTGCGATAATCCTTGGAGCTTTTGGGGTTGACCAAGAGATTGCGATAATCCTTGGAGCTTTTGGGATGACCAAGAGATTGCGATAATCCTTGGAGCTTTTTGGGATGACCAAGAGATTGCGATAATCCTTGGAGCTTTTTGGGATGACCAAGCGATTGCGATAATCCTTGGAGCTTTTGGTTTGACCAAAGGGTTTATGGACACCTTTGGAGCATTTGGTGTAACCCATTGGCTCTTCAGGGAATAGAGGTACCCCCAACTTGATGATCTGTGTGCACCGGATCTGGCTCTGTAGGGATTGGCACGAATGGATCGGCCTTATGCACGGATAGGAGGATAGGGTCTACCTTCGACACTGATGGTGCTATGATATCTCTGGGTGGAAGTTGCTCGTGATCTTCCCAAAGGAGCGGGATCAACATGTGATGCCAGTGGGCCCGGTCTATGCGCCACTCATGCCCTAGTCTTATGCCTAGTTGTGCCATCAGTTCTTCATGGGTTACAGGGTGATTGTGTCGTCATGCATGATTGAGATATTCCATCTTAGTTTCATCTTTGTAATCATTATCGATGATCCAAAGGCCCTCATTGGCCTCGATAGCTATCTATGACATTCTAGGCTCATCTTGCTCGAGCAGATTGACATGGTCCTGATGGGGTTGTTCCACGCTTTGTGGGGGGACCTGATTGCTTTGATGTGGCACGGGCTCGATGGGAGCCTCCAAAGGGAATAATGTTAAGAGAATTTGGTGACTCATCTTTGGCGAGAGTAAGCGCTCATAGAGGTGATTCTGAGATATGGAAGACCTCATCATCAGGTAGCTCTACAACTAGGGGTTGATCCTCTTTGAGAGGAGTTTCACATAAGTTGGGCTTTTGGGGCCCCAAAATCTTGGTCTCTATCGACTCTAAGTGCTCTGGCAGCGCATTGCTTGTATCGAGGGATTTGAGCTCCTCCTCTTTGATTTGTTCCCATTGCAGGTTGTGGGGAACTTGGGGCCTTGGGAGGGGTGGCCGAATAGCACCCCCCATGCCTTGGTAGGGCATTTCATCCCGCTCTTCTTCTCGCTTAGGTTCCTTAGAGGCTTCTTGAAGAATTTCTGAGGGTGGCCCATGAACCTGGGTGGGTGCCTGAAGAAGGCACCCGTCATTGGTCTTAGGATTGGCCTCCCGCTCAAGTCTAGGAGGCATCGAGGGCAATGTTTGATAAGGTCGTGGAGACCTGTCTCGCACCCAGTTGTGTCTCTCATAATGTTCTATCTTATGCGTGCGAGGGGTTGGAGTCTTCATCTGCATAGTGTGTTGGAACAACTCATCCTCCTGGCACTGAATGCACTCTTGATTTAGAAGATATTGTTGCTCTAACTATTGTTGTTCTAGCTCAAGTAGCGTGAGTTGCATCCGACGTGCGATATGCTTGGCAGATTCTAAGATAGTTGGTCCTACCGTCTCATGTCTAGAAGGCCTAGATGCCTCTCCTAGATATCTATCCTGGTCATGGTGATCCGAGATCTCTATAGGCCGCCTCCCTCTGTTGGGGGTAGCGGCATTCCCCCGAGGCTTTGGCCTTAGTAGGTGATCTTGATAGCTAGCAATTGCGGAGGCGTGTTGCTCTCGCGATGTATATTGTTCTTGAGGAAGGTAAGGGTTTTCCTCGTGCTCTCTTTCGTAAGTGAAAAAGGAACGGGCAGAGTTGGCTCGCCCCGCTTGAGGAGCCTTGTGCTCTGGATTTGTCCTTGTAGTCCTGACAACTAGAGGGGGTGAAGGAGGGATAGTGTAATCATGTGGTTCCTCCCGTCGAACCCTATGTTGACCTAGCGCTTCATCACATGGTGACCACTCATAGCGAGCATCTAAGGGAGCTCTCCTACGGATGTACCCCTCATGGGAGGGTGCGTGCTGGGTGCTATGCTGAACAGGAGTGCCCCTAGAAGAGGTGCCCCTATAGTCCCTTTCCGTTAAGGTGTGGAGGGGACTGCCTTGTGTGTTAGGTCGCCAAGGTGGTATGACCAAATCCTCGGGACTATAACGGAGGTGACTTGTGCCTCCTTGGATATTCCCCATAGCATCCGCCCGTGATTGGGCTTGGCTGCGAGTGAGCACCATGACGATGTCTCTCTAAAAACCCTAAAATTGAAAATGAGTCAGATGGGGCCCAAAATTGGGGTGCGCATCCCTCTTACAATAGATAAGACAAAAATGAAGTTTCAAGTCCTAACTCTAAATACATTAGGAGATATTGACCTCCGAACAGCTCAAAAAGCATAAAAAATTAGGTTAACAATTTTAAAACCTAATTTTGGGGCACTAGATGATGGAATTTGGCCCCAAAAACTGACTTTCTTGGACAAATAGAACTCTAAAGAGTTATATTTGTTTAAAACTCTCCCAACTAACTCCCTGTAAAATTTCACGTCAATCGGAGCTACGGTTGAGAAGTTATGGCCTCGACAAGATGCACTAAAATTTAGGGAAAAATATAAAATTTCCCATATTTTGTTGGATGCTCTTGCATCACTTATGGGCACCTTCAGGGTGCTTTTGGGTTGACCAAAGGGTTCATGGACACCTTTGGGGCATTTTGGAGTGACCAAGCGATTGCGGGAATCCTTGGAGCTTTTTGGAGCGAGTGACAAAATGCGTAGATTTTTATCTTTTTGTTTATGATTTTTTTGATTTTTTTTGTTACACTAAGCATAAATGAACACACACATACACAAACGGTGATTATCTCTTTTAAAGATTAATGGTGTGTCCTAAACTGGTTTTAGTGCATTTTGATGATTTTGTTTTGTTTTTGCAAGTTTTTGAAGAATGTTTAAATGCAGAATGTTGGCTCATATGACTCCCATAAATGGTCGCCCCTTCAATATACCATTGTCGGACCGATATACCAACCTCTCTATATACCCGCCCTTACGTGAGGGAGACTATAGGTACGTGAGAGCAGATGATACGTGGAACATAGGCGGTACGGAAGGGGAATCGCTCTGTTTATGACACCTACCATAGAAGACTTATCCTCATGCGCTAGGAATCACCCCTAGCTACACTTGGTCGACTTTCGTCAGGATTTACGTCTAGCAACAGTCGCGATCGAGGTAATGGATGCAATATCTCAAGCCAAAGTGATAATGGAATCCACCTTTGGTCTTGCTCAAGGGTTGGGGTTTTACGACCAACGCCTTGGTTTAAAATACCACGTGATGTGTGGGGTTCATTTTAATTTGCAAAAATTGAAACAGGCAAACGAAAAGGAAATCTTTCCCTAAGCCATACAAAACTGAAAACCAAAAATAAAAAAACAAAAATTTTGACAGAAGCTTTAAAAAAACCCCTACCTCTTCTCTCGCCCAACAGGATGTTTCTGATTTGCTCTAAAAAATGCACAGAACTATACTCGTCCTGGGGTGAGGCGAATATCAAAACAGTATTCGTTCCAGGGTGAGACGAATAGTATATTCGTCCCGGGGTGAAACGAATAAAATTCTGTAATCGTCACTTGCAGAGACGAATAACAGTCTGATGTTGAAAAATAGGTACCTGTAAAAAAAACAAGCAATTTTAGATCAGTAATTTAACCTAAAAAAAAATAGAGGACAGAGGTCCCACCGTGATCGCCATTGAAAACACGAGATTCCGGAAACAAAAAGGATAAACTAAAAATGCAATGTAAACGAAACTAAAATAACGCTTAAACCCTATGTTATTGAAAAATGCATAAAAAGGAAGAACATGAACACAAGATATCAAAGCAATATAAAAAGAACGGCCCTTTTATTGATATGCTTTACAAATTCGTGTTACAATGCGTCTCCTTCCTTTTTAGGGGATAGGAGCGTTAAATGTTGGTCTTTTACAACTTGTTTCAGAATTCCTTCTTCCGCGTGCCCACATGTAAGATGGGCGAACCAAAACGTTGTCGCCGCTTGCGTTGGTAAAGGTAGATTCCTCGTTGCTCCTCTAATGCTGCAAATCTGCGTTCAAAGAAACAAACAAAGAATCAGTAGCACCTGTGTATGAAAAATAAAAGATAAATCTAACGATGGTTAAAATGAATCTAAATAAACTGAAAACTTGACAAAAGCATAAACATGAAACTAGCTAAATACTACAAAAGAAATAGTCACCAAAAGCAATACAAGCGGGGGTGCCCGAAGGCAAACCACCCGCGGGTGAAACTTTGCTTCGACACCAATCCGCTTGGGATGGGTCCGAAACCTGATGTGATGTGTTGTCGGCAAATTGGTAGGATATTGTGGTCAGAAAAATCGGTGTTGGTTCTTGATTCGTGCCTTCAAAAGTCACCCAATAACCTCTCTTTCGATTAAGAGATTATGGATGTTGAAAGCACAAATCGCAAGTAAGTGAATTAGCAGCACTTCGTCGCTCAAAATGCTCCTTCTCTGGTATATCTTTTGGGTGAGGAAGCTCACCATTTTATAGACCCAAGGGGTCTCTTTGAATTAACATGCAAAAGTGTTTCTTTGCATGAATGCTTTTTGTGTGAAGAGAAGACTTCTTCTTGATCAAGGGCTTCTTAACTGCCTCTGTGCATGTCTTTGTATGTTTTAGAAAAGCTCACTCTCATTCCCATGCAGTGAAGGGAGAGTCAATTGGCAGATATGAGTTGTCAAAAGAACTCACTCGCACTCCTATGCCATGCAAGAAAAGCTAAGTGGCAGTTCTGAGTTGTCATGCGCCGAGATCTAACTTTTTCTGGTCAAACCTGGCGTTCGTCCCACCCCAAAGCGAGCGCTGGTAATCGTCTCTGGGTGAGACGAGTATCAATACGCACTCGTCCCTGGGTGAGACGAGTACAAATCCGCACTCGTCCCTGGGTGGGACGAATAAGTAGCTGAGTGTCTAAAAGATGCCAAATTGATCCCTGACTTGTAAAACTGTTGTGTGAGTGGTTAGAACCACTGTTTAACCTCTGGGGGCTGTGTGTGTTAGTGCGATCAGTGCTTGTTGTCACATAATCGGATTGGTGCTGTTTTGGTGTCTACAGATGCCCCTTTTTGGAAAGCGCTGCACATGGTGCAGTGCTAAGCAAAAATAGATAACCAAAGCACTAATGATTAGGGTTTCTCAGTAACCTAACCAACTCTTGATGCCCCAAGTATGGAAAGGGCATGCATTCTTGAATCCTTGCTTCTGACGAGCTAAGGAACTTAAATCAAGTATTAACCTGTTTTGGTGAGGTGTGACTTGAGCTTGGACATTGATCAGTCATGAATAGGCAAAGGGCGCAACCTTTTATCCATGGGGGAACCTTGTGTTCATGATTCACGAATGCCAAGTGTTTGATCAATTTGTGATTATTGCTTGTTTGCTGCCCCAAGCAGGAGCGTGATTGTCTTTGTCAATGATTCTTTGAATGCATGCCATTGCCTTGATTGGGTGTGTTGTTGTTGATTGGTGACTTAAGTGTGACTACCCCCTCAAGCGACGAATCGATGAAGGAATGACTGCCATGAGAAAAGCGACGAGTCGCTTGACCCAAGATGACTTAAGTGAGGGTGCCTTCAGATGTTATCCAGTGCATGCTCGAGCAGTTTCCCAATTGTTTTGACCTATTTTTGGTGGGTGTGAACCCATTTTGGGATGCCATTTGGGGGTAACATTGGCAAAAATCCGTCTTCCCGTGGAGCGGTCCGGCTATGGTAGCCTTCTTGGGGAGTAGGATAACGACAAGGTAAACCCCGACATCAGTTTTCTTATGCCAAGAGGTTAAGTGCAAGAGCACTTTTGTCCGGCAATTTTTAGTGGTTTTGTTGGCATTTGTCATTTTTATAGTTTGGTTGTTTTGTTGTGTTTGTTTTTATTGTTTTTGTTGTGGTGTGTTTTTATGTATGTGTTTGATGTATGTAGAGGCGATTATTAATGTGATGTTTCTAATTTGTATGATGTATGCATATGAAATGAATGAGATGAGTTGTTGATGATGTGTCGATGCACCATAGACTATACAAGATTTGACTGACTTGCGATACTAATGGGATGACTTTGCATGTGAAAACTTTGTTTTTGTATTTTGCATATATTTTGATGGTGATGTACGGAATAAAATGTGACAGTTGTTTTTAAAATGTAGTTAAGCTTTTCTGAGATTCAGATATTTTAACTAACTAGCCAAGACTGTACATTTATCTCGCAAGACTTTTGAACAAGGTATAAATCCGACTTGAATTTAACCAAGTTATTTCACATCCCTGTGTGTGCAATTGAGTTCGTTTATGTGTTATTCATCAGGATACCGCCAGTGCCAGATGGGCTTTCAACCGAACCTGTATTGAGGATCACCTAATTAGCTCCACTAACTCCTTTATTGTATTTAGTCAGATTTGTCTGCGATGCTATCTAGGATACCATAAGCTAGCTCATCCACATGCAAACATTGATCTATACACAAGTTAATGTGACAGATATATCGTCATGCGGGAGGTTTACCGCCAGTGACCGATAGGCTATCAACCAAACCGGTACTAAAGCTTGCCTCATGACTTGTCGAAATGCTGAGAGTTCCAGGGATTCAAGTTCGACTCCCTTCTTTTCTTCAATTGTATTGGGATACTTGCTCCTTTATAGTGATAAAATCACTGTTTATTTTTGTTTTATTTGTTTTTTTTTTTTTTTGAGCAAGGGATTTGAATATGGAGTGACGAGAATCACTATTGTTTGTGCCTTTTGATGTGTGCACTGTAGGATGTCAAATTGTAGTGTTTTGACGTTTTGCAAATTTTTGATGTTTTTGCAACTTTTGAGAACTTGGGATTCATGGGGAATTGGGTAGGGAGGATGCTTGTCCTTTTGCCAACTCTCAGCATTCCTAGGGTCATTCGCACAGGGGGATGAGCAAGATAGCCGTTTCGCTTATGGTGACCTGGATTACTGTGCAGGTTTCATCTTTCGTTCACACAACTTAGGAATTTTTAAATGTGTGTTAATTTGTGTTGGGATGCTACGTAACAAGGTGTGATCCAAGTAAAACTTTTCGGTGTAAAATCTGTTTAACTATGTACAGTTTTGGCTAGAAATTTAAAGACAGCTGAATGACGAAAACCCTATACACATTAGGAGACAACTGACGATGCGAAAAATGGCGATGGTGCTATTCTAGATGTATGCGTTTATGAAAATGGATCTGATGTGGAAAAGGATGGAATTGCCAAATAATGACTGTCTATGGTGCTTTTGACTTGTATGACCTAGCAAATATGCAATGTATGGATGCGATGCCTAATGCAACCTATATTTTTGTATTTTGAGTTTTTTTTATGAGAATGCATGGAATTGAAATGCAATTGGTTTTGGGATTTTTGATTTTTATATGAGTATGCATGGAATGGAAATGCAAATGTTGTTGTGATTTTGATTTTTTTATGAGTATGCATGGAATGGAAATGTAAATGTTTTGGTGATTTTGATTTTTGTGTTGTTTTTGTTGATTTTTGAATATGTATTTTGACCAAGCAGTTATGGTAATGCTTGGAGCGTTTGGTGTTGACCAAAGGGTTTATAAATACCTTTGGGGCATTTAGGGCTGACCAAGCGATTATGAGAATCCTTGGAGCTGTTGGGGTTGACCAAGAGATTGCGATAATCCTTGGAGCTTTTTGGGATGACCAAGCGATTGCGATAATCCTTGGAGCTTTTGGGGTTGACCAAGAGATTGCGATAATCCTTGGAGCTTTTTGGGATGACCAAGCGATTGCGATAATCCTTGGAGCTTTTGGGGTTGACCAAGAGATTGCGATAATCCTTGGAGCTTTTGGGATGACCAAGTGATTGCGATAATCCTTGGAGCTTTTTGGGATGACCAAGCGATTGCGATAATCCTTGGAGCTTTTTGGGATGACCAAGTGATTGCGATAATCCTTGGAGCTTTTTGGGATGACCAAGCGATTGCGATAATCCTTGGAGCTTTTGGTTTGACCAAAGGGTTTATGGACACCTTTGGAGCATTTGGTGTAACCCACTGGCTCTTCAGGGAATAGAGGTACCCCAAGCTTGATGATCTATGTGCACCGGATCTGGCTCTGTAGGGATTGGCACGAATGGATCGGCCTTATGCACGGATAGGAGGACAGGGTTTGCCTTCGACACTGATGGTGCTATGATATCTCTAGGTGGAAGTTGCTCGCGATCTTCCCAAAGGAGCGGGATCAACATGTGATGCCAGTGGGCCAGGTCTATGCGCCACTCATGCCCTAGTCTTATGCCTAATTGTGCCATCAGTTCTTCATGGGTTACAGGGTGATTGTGTTGTCGTGCATGATTGAGATATTCCATCTCAGTTTCATCTTTGTAATCATTATCGATGATCCAAAGGCCCTCGTTGGCCTCGACAGCTGTCTGTGACATTCTAGGCTCGTCCTGCTCGAGCAGATTGACATGGTCCCGATGGGGTTGTTCCGTGCTTTGCGGGGGAACCTGATTGCTTTGATGTGGCACTTGCTCGATGGGAGCCTCCAAAGGGAATATTTGGCCATTAAGCGCTCATCGAAGTTGGGATTCCGAGATATGGAAGACCTCATCATCAGGTAGCTCTACAACTAGGGGTTGATCCTCTTTGAGAGGAGTTTCACGTAAGTTGGGCTTTTGGGGCCCCAAAATCTTGGTCTCTATCGACTCTAAGTGCTCTGGCAGTGCATTGCTTGTATCGAGGGATTTGAGCTCCTCCTCTTTGATTTGTTCCCATTGCAGGTTGTGGGGAACTTGGGGCCTTGGGAGGGGTGGCCGAATAGCACCCCCATGCCTTGGTAGGGCATTTCATCCCGCTCTTCTTCTCACTTAGGTTCCTTAGAGGCTTCTTGAAGAATTTTTGAGGGTGGCCCATGAACCTGGGTGGGTGCTTGAAGAAGGCACCCGTCATTGGTCTTAGGATTGGCCTCCCGCTCAAGTCTAGGAGGCATCGAGGGCAATGTTTGATAAGGTCGTGGAGACCTGTCTCGCACCCAGTTGTGTCTCTCATAATGTTCTATCTTATGCATGCGAGGGGTTGGAGTCTTCACCTGCATAGTGTGTTGGAACAACTCATCCTCCTGGCACTGAATGCACTCTTGATTTAGAAGATATTGTTGCTCTAACTGTTGTTGTTCGAGCTCAAGTAGCGTGAGTTGCATCCGACGTGCGATATGCTTGGCAGATTCTAAGATAGTTGGTCCTATCGTCTCATGTCTAGAATGCCTAGATGCCTCTCCTAGATATCTATCCTGGTCATGGTGATCCGAGATCTCTATAGGCCGCCTCCCTTTGTTGGGGGTAGCAGCATTCCCCCGAGGCTTTGGCCTCAGTAGGTGATCCTGATAGCTAGCAGTTGCGGAGGCGTATTGCTCTCATGATGTATATTGTTCTTGAGGAAGGTAAGGGTTTTCCTCGTGCTCTCTTTCATAAGTGAAAAAGGAACGGGCGGAGTTGGCTCGCCCCGCCTGAGGAGCCTTGTGCTCTGGATTTGTCCTTGTAGTCCTGACAACTAGAGGGGGTGAAGGAGGGATAATGTAATCATGTGGTTCCTCCCGTCGAACCCTATGTTGACCTAGCGCTTCATCGCACGGTGACCACTCATAGCGAGCATCTAAGGGAGCTCTCCTACGGATGTACCCCTCATGGGAGGGTGCGTGCTGGGTGCTATGCTGAACAGGAGTGCCCCTAGAAGAGGTGCCCCTATAGTCCCTTTTCGTTAAGGTGTGGAGGGGACTGCCTTGTGTGTTAGGTCGCCAAGGTGGTATGACCAAATCCTCGGGACTGTAACGGAGGTGACTTGTGCCTCCTTGGATATTCCCCATAGCATCCGCCCGTGATTGGGCTTGGCTACGAGTGAGCACCATGACGATGTCTCTCTAAAAACCCTAAAATTGAAAATGAGTCAGATGGGGCCCAAAATTGGGGTGCGCATCCCTCTTACAATAGATAAGACAAAAATGAAGTTTCAAGTCCTAACTCTAAATACATTAGGAGATATTGACCTCCGAACAGCTCAAAAAGCATAAAAAATTAGGTTAACAATTTTAAAACCTAATTTTGGGGCACTAGATGATGGAATTTGGCCCCGAAAACTGACTTTCTTGGACAAATACAACTCTAAAGAGTTGTATTTGTTTAAAACTCTCCCAACTAACTCCCTATAAAATTTCAAGTCAATCGGAGCTACGGTTGAGAAGTTATGGCCCCGACAAGATGCACTAAAATTTAGGGAAAAATATAAAATTTCCCATATTTTGTTGGATGCTCCTGCATCACTTATGGGCACCTTTGGGGTGCTTTTGGGTTGACCAAAGGGTTCATGGACACCTTTGGGGCATTTTGGAGTGACCAAGCGATTGCGGGAATCCTTGGAGCTTTTTGGAGCGAGTGACAAAATGCGTATATTTTTATCTTTTGTTTATGATTTTTTTTTTTTGTTACACTAAGCATAAATGAACACACACATACACAAATGGTGATTATCTCTTTTAAAGATTAATGGTGTGTCCTAAACTGGTTTTAGTGCATTTTGATGATTTTGTTTTTTTTTTGCAAGTTTTGAAGAATGTTTAAATGCAGAATGTTGGCTCATATGACTCCCATAAATGGTCGCCCCTTCAATATACCATTGTCGGACCGATATACCAACCTCTCTATATACCCGCCCTTACGTGAGGGAGACTATAGGTACGTGAGAGCAGATGATACGTGGAACATAGGCGGTACGGAAGGGGAATCGCTCTGTTTATGACACCTACCATAGAAGACTTATCCTCATGTGCTAGGAATCACCCTAGCTACACTCGGTCAGCTTTCGTCAGGATTTACGTCTAGCAACAGTCGCGATCGAGGTAATGGATGCAATATCTCAAGCCAAAGTGATAATGGAATCCACCTTTGGTCTTGCTCAAGGGTTGGGGTTTTACGACCAACTCCTTGGTTTAAGAAACCACGTGATGTGTGGGGTTCATTTTAATTTGCAAAAATTGAAACAGGCAAACGAAAAGGAAACTTTCCCTAAGCCATACAAAAACTGAAAACCAAAAATCATAAAATAGAAATTTTGACAGAGGCTTGTTTAAAACCCCTACCTCTTCTCTGCCCAACAGGATGTTTCTGATTTGCTCTAAAAAATGCACAGAACTATACTCGTCCCTGGGTGAGGCGAATATCATAACAGTATTCGTTCCAGGGTGAGACGAATAGTATATTCGTCCCGGGGTGAAACGAATACCAATTCTGTAATCGTCACTTACAGAGACGAATAACAGTCGATGTTGAAAAATAGGTACCTGTAATAAAAACAAGCAATTTTAGATCAGTAATTTAACCTAAAAAAAAAATAGAGGACAGAGGTCCCACCGTGATCGCCATTGAAAACACGAGATTCCGAAAACAAAAAGGATAAACTAAAAATGCAATGTAAACGAAACTAAAATAACGCTTAAACCCTATGTTATTGAAAAATGCGTAAAAAGAAAGAACATGAACACAAGATATCAAAGCAATATAAAAAGAACGGCCCTTTTATTGATATGCTTTACAAATTCGTGTTACAATGCGTCTCCTTCCTTTTTAGGGGATAGGAGCGTTAAATGTTGGTCTTTTACAACTTGTTTCAGAATTCCTTCTTCCGCGTGCCCACATGTAAGATGGGCGAACCAAAATGTTGTCGCCGCTTGCGTTGGTAAAGGTAGATTCCTCGCTGCTCCTCTAATGCTCGCAAATCTATGTTCAAAGAAACAAACAAAGAATTAGTAGCCTATGTATGAAAAATAAAAGATAAATCTAATGATAGTTAAAATGAATCTAAATAAACTGAAAACTTGACAAAAGCATAAACATGAAACTAGCTAAATACTACAAAAGAAATAGTCACCAAAAGCAATACAAGCGGGGGGTGCCCGAAGGCAAACCACCCGCGGGTGAAACTTTGCTTCGACACCAATCCACTTGGGATGGGTCCGAAACCTGATGTGATGTGTTGTCGGCAAATTGGTAGGATATTGTGGTCAAAAAAATCGGTGTTGGTTCTTGATTCGTGCCTTCAAAAGTCACCCAATAACCTCTCTTTCGATTAAGAGATTATGGATGTTGAAAGCACAAATCGCAAGTAAGTGAATTAGCAAGCACTTCGTCGCTCAAAATGCTCCTTCTCTGTATATCTTTTGGGTGAGGAAGCTCACCATTTTATAGACCCAAGGGGTCTCTTTGAATTAACATGCAAAAGTGTTTCTTTGCATGAATGCTTTTTGTGTGAAGAGAAGACTTCTTCTTGATCAAGGGCTTCTTAACTGCCTCTGTGCATGTCTTTGTATGTTTTAGAAAAGCTCACTCTCATTCCCATGCAATGAAGGGAAAGTCAATTGGCAGATATGAGTTGTCAAAAGAACTCACTCGCACTCCTATGCCATGCAAGAAAAGCTAAGTGGCAGTTCTGAGTTGTCATGCGCCGAGATCTGACTTTTTGTCGGTCAAACCTAGCGTTCGTCCCACCCCGAAGCGAGCGCTGGTAATCGTCTCTGGGTGAGACGAGTATCAATCCGCACTCGTCCTTGGGTAGGACGAGTACAAATCCGCACTCGTCCCTGGGTGGGACGAATAAGTAGCTGAGTGTCTAAAAGATGCCAAATTGATCCCTGACTTGTAAAACTATTGTGTGAGTGGTTAGAACCACTGTTTAACCTCTAGGGGCTGCCCTAGGGGCTATGTGTGTTAGTGCGATCAATGCTTGTTGTCACATAATCGGATTGGTGTTGTTTTGGTGTCTACAGATGCCCCTTTTTGGGAAGCATTGCACATGGTGCAGTGCTGAGCAAAAATAGATAACCAAAGCACTAATGATTAGGGTTTCTTAGTAACCTAACCAACTCTTGATGCCCCAAGTATGGAAAGGGCATGCATTCTTGAATCCTTGCTTCTGACGAGCTAAGGAACTTAAATCAAGCATTAACCTGTTTTGGTGAGGTGTGACTTGAGCTTGGACATTGATCGATCATGAAGAGGCAAAGGGCGCAACCTTTTATCCATGGGGGAACCTTGTGTTCATGATTCACGAATGCCAAGTATATGATCAATTAGTGATAATTGCTTGTTTGCTGCCCCAAGTAGGAGCGCGATTGTCTTTGTCAATGATCCTTTGAATGCATGTCATTTCCTAGATTGGGTGTGTTGGTGTTGATTGGTGACTTAAGTGTGACTACCCCCTCAAGTGACGAATCGATGAGGGAATGACCGACATGAGAAAAGCGACGAGTCGCTTGACCCAAGATGACTTAAGTGAGGGTGCCTTCAGATGTTATCCAGTGCATGCTCGAGCAGTTTCCCAATTGTTTTGACCTATTTTTGGTGGGTGTGAACCCATTTTGGGATGCCATTTGGGGGTAACATTGGCAAAAATCCGTCTTCCCGTGGAGCGGTCCGGCTATGGTAGCCTTCTTGGGGAGTAGGATAACGACAAGGTAAACCTCGACATCAATTTTCTTATGCCAAGAGGTTAAGTGCAAGAGCACTTTTGTCCGGCAATTTTTAGTGGTTTTGTTGGCATTTGTCATTTTTATAGTTTGGTTGTTTTGTTGTGTTTGTTTTTATTGTTTTTGTTGTGGTGTGTTTTTATGTATGTGTTTGATGTATGTAGAGGCGATTATTAATGTGATGTTTCTAATTTGTATGATGTATGCATAAGAAATGAATGAGATGAGTTGTTGATGATGTGTCGATGCACCATAGACTATACAAGATTTGACTGACTTGCGATACTAATGGGATGACTTTGCATGTGAAAACTTTGTTTTTGTATTTTGCATATATTTTGATGGTGATGTACGAAATAAAATGTGACAGTTGTTTTTAAAATGTAGTTAAGCTTTTCTGAGATTCAAATATTTTAACTAACTAGCCAAGACTGTACATTTATCTCGCAAGACTTTTGAACAAGGTATAAATCTGACTTGAATTTAACCAAGTTATTCCACATCCTTGTGTGTGCAATTGAGTTTGTTTATGTGTTATTCATCAGGATACCACCAGTGCTAGATGGGCTTTCAACCGAACCTATACTGAGGATCACCTAATTAGCTCCACTAACTCCTTTATTGTATTTAGTTAGATTAATCTGCGATGCTATCTAGGATACCATAAGCTAGCTCATCCACATGCAAACATTGATCTATACACAAGTTAATGTGATAGATATATCGTCATGCGGGAGGTTTACCGCCAGTGACCGATAGGATATCAACCAAACCGGTACTGAAGCTTGCCTCATGACCTGTAGAAATGCTGAGAGTTCCAGGGATTCAAGTTTGACTCCCTTCTTTTCTTCAATTGTATTGGGATACTTGCTCCTTTGTAGTGATAAAATCACTATTTATTTATTTATTTATTTTTTTTTTTTTTGAGCAAGGGATTTGAATATGGAGTGACGAGAATCACTATTGTTTGTGCCTTTTGATGTGTGCACTGTAGGATGTCAAATTTTAATGTTTTGACGTTTTGCAAATTTTTGATGTTTTTGCAACTTTTGAGAACTTGGGATTCATGGGGAATTGGGTAGGGAGGATGCTTGTCCTTTTGCCAACTCTCAGCATTCCTAGGGTCATTCGCACAGGGGGATGAGCAAGATAGCCGTTTCGCTTATGGTGACCTGGATGACTCGTGCAGGTTTCATCTTTCGTTCACACAACTTAGGAATTTTTAAATGTGTGTTAATTTGTGTTGGGATGCTACGTAACAAGGTGTGATCCAAGTAAAACTTTCCGGTGTAAAATCTGTTTAACTATGTACAGTTTTAGCTAGAAATTTAAAAACAGCTGAATGACGAAAACCCTAAACACATTAGGAGACAACTGACAATGCAAAAAATGGCGATGGTGCTATTCTAGATGTATGCATTTGTGAAAATGGATCTGATGTGGAAAAGGATGGAATTGCCAAATAATGACTGTCTATGGTGCTTTTGACTTGTATGACCAACAAGTATGCAATGTATGGATGCGATGCTTAATGCAACCTATATTTTTGTATTTTGAGTTTTTTTTTTTTTTTATGAGAATGCATGGAATTGAAATGCAATTGGTTTTGGGATTTTTTATTTTTATATGAGTATGCATGGAATGGAAATGCAAATGTTGTTGTGATTTTGATTTTTTTATGAGTATGCATGGAATGGAAATGTAAATGTTTTGGTGATTTTGATTTTTGTGTTGTTTTTGTTGATTTTTGAATATGTATTTTGACCAAGCAAGTTATGGTAATGCTTGGAGCGTTTGGTGTTGACCAAAGGGTTTATAAATACCTTTGGGGCATTTAGGGCTGACCAAGCGATTATGAGAATCCTTTGAGTTGTTGGGGTTGACCAAGAGATTGCGATAATCCTTGGAGCTTTTTGGGATGACCAAGCGATTGCGATAATCCTTGGAGCTTTTGGGGTTGACCAAGAGATTGCGATAATCCTTGGAGATTTTTGGGATGACCAAGCGATTGCGATAATCCTTGGAGCTTTTGGGGATGACCAAGAGATTGCGATAATCCTTGGAGCTTTTTGGGATGACCAAGCGATTGCGATAATCCTTGGAGCTTTTTGGGATGACCAAGCGATTACGATAATCCTTGGAGCTTTTGGTTTGACCAAAGGGTTTATGGACACCTTTGGAGCATTTGGTGTAACCCACTAGTGCTTCAGGGAATAGAGGTACCCCCAGCTTGATGATCTGTGTGCACCGGATTTGGCTCCGTAGGGATTGGCACGAATGGATCGGCCTTATGCACGGATAGGAGGATAGGGTCTACCTTCGACACTGATGGTGCTATGATATCTCTGGGTGGAAGTTGCTCGCGATCTTCCCAAAGGAGCGAGATCAACATGTGATGCCAGTGGGCCGGGTCTATGCGCCACTCATGCCCTAGTCTTATGCCTAATTGTGCCATCAGTTCTTCATGGGTTACAGGGTGATTGTGCTGTCGTGCATGATTGAGATATTCCATCTCAGTTTCGTCTTTGTAATCATTATCGATGATCTAAATGCCTTCATTGGCCTCGACAGCTGTCTGTGACATTCTAGGCTCGTCCTGCTCGAGCAGATTGACATGGTCCTGATGGGGTTGTTTCATGCTTTGTGGGGGGACCTGATTGCTTTGATGTGGCACTTGCTCGATTGGTGCCTCTAAGGGGAATATTTCCATTAAGCGCTCTAGAAATTCTGAGACATGGAAGACCTCGTCATCAGGTAGCTCTACAACCAGGGGTTGATCCTCTTTGAGAGGAGTTTCGCATAAGTTGGGCTTTTGGGGCCCCAAAATCTTGGTCTCTACCGACTCTTAGTGCTCTGGAAGTGCATTGCTTGTATCGAGGGATTTGAGCTCCTCCTATTTGATTTGTTCCCATTACAGGTTGTGGGGAACTTGGGGCCTTGGGAGGGGTGGCCAAATAGCACCCCCCATGCCTTGGTAGGGACCTCTGGGGCTGCCTTGGGGGCTATGTGTGTTAGTGTGATCAGTGCTTGTTGTCACATAATCAGATTGGTGTTCTTTTGGTGTCTACAGATACCCCTTTTTGGGAAGTGCTGCACATGGTGCAGTGTTGAGCAAAAATAAATAACCAAAGCACTAATGATTAGGGTTTCTTAGTAACCTAACAAACTCTTGATGCCCCAAGTATGGAAAGGGCATGCATTCTCGAATCCTTGCTTCTGACGAGCTAAGGAACTTGATTTCAAGTATTAACCTGTTTCGGTGAGGTGTGACTTGAGCTTGGTCATTGATCAGTCATGAATAGGCAAAGGGCACAACCTTTTATCCATGGGGGAACCTTGTGTTCATGATTCACAAATGCCAAGTGTTTGATCAATTAGTGATTATTGCTTGTTTGCTGCCCCAAGTAGGAGCGTGATTGTCTTTGTCAATGATTCTTTGAATGCATGCCATTGCCTTGATTGGGTGTGTGTTTTTTGATTGGTGACTTAAGTGTGACTACCCCCTCAAGCGATGAATTGATGAAGGAATGACTGCCATGAGAAAAGCGACGAGTCGCTTGACCAAAGATGACTTAAGTGAGGGTGCCTTCAGATGTTATCTAGTGCATGCTTGAGCAGTTTCCCGATTGTTTTGACCTATTTTTGGTGGGTGTGAACCCATTTTGGGATGCCATTTGGGGTTAACATTGGCAAAAATCCGTCTTCCCATGGAGCGGTCCGGCTATGGTAGCCTTCTTAGGGAGTAGGATAACGACAAGGTAGACCCCGACATCAATTTTCTTATGCCAAGAGGTTAAGTGCAAGAGCACTTTTGTCCAATAATTTTTAGTGGTTTTGTTGGCATTTGTCATTTTTATAGTTTGGTTGTTTTGTTGTGTTTTTTTTTATTGTTTTTGTTGTGGTGTGTTTTTATGTATGTGTTTGATGTATGCAGAGGCGATTATTAATGTGATGTTTCTAATTTGTATGATATATGCATAAGAAATGAATGAGATGAGTTGTTTATGATGTGTCGATGCACCATAGACTATACAAGATTTGACTGACTTGCGATACTAATGGGATGACTTTGCATGTGAAAACTTTGTTTTTGTATTTGGCATATATTTTGATGGTGATGTACAAAATAAAATGTGATAGTTGTTGTTAAAATGTAGTTAAGCTTTTCTGAGATGCAGATATATTAACTAACTAGCCAAGACTGTACATTGATTTCCTGAGACTTCTAAACAAGGTCTAAATCTGACTTGAATTTAACCAAGTTATTTCACATCCTTGTGTGTGCAATTGAGTTTGTTTATGTGGTATTTGTCAGGATACCGCCAGTGCCAGATGGGATTTCAACTGAACCTGTACTGAGGATCACCTAATTAGCTCCACTAACTCCTTTATTGTATTTAGTCAGATGAATCTGCGATGTTATCTAAGATACCATAAGCTATCTCATCCACATGCAAACATTGATCTATACACAAGTTAATGTGACAGATATATCATCATGCGGGAGGTTTACCGCCAGTGATCGATAGGATTTCAACCAAACCGGTACTGAAGCTTGCCTGATGACTTGTAGAAATGCTAAGAGTTCCAGAGATTCAAGTTTGACTCCCTTCTTTTCTTCAATTGTATTGGGATACTTGCTCCTTTGTAGTGATAAAATCACTGTTTATTTTTATTTTATTTGTTTGTTTTTTTTTTTTGAGCAAGGGATTTGGATACGGAGTGACGAGAATCACTATTGTATGTGCCTTTTGATGTGTGCACTGTAGGATGTCAAATTTGAGTGTTTTAACATTTTGCAAATTTTTGATGTTTTGCAACTTTTGAGAACTTGGGATTCATGGGGAATTGGGTAGGGAAGATGCTTGTCCTTTTGCCAACTCTCAGCATTCCTAGGGTCATTTGCACAGGGGGATAAGCAAGATAGTCGTTTCGCTTATGGTAACCTGGATTACTGTGCAGGTTTCATATTTCGTTCACACAACTTAGGAATTTTTAAATGTGTGTTAATTTGTGTTGGGACATTACATAACAAGGCGTGATCCAAGTAAAACTTTCCTGTGTAAAATCTGCTTAACTGTGTATAGTTTTGGCTAGAAATTTAAAGACATCTGAATGACGAAAACCTTATATACATTAGGAGACAACTGACTATGCTAAAATAAAAGGGTGATATGCTGGATGTATGCGTTTATGAAAATGGATCTGATGTGAAAAGGGATGGAATTTCCAAGTAATAACTGTCTATGGTGCTTTTGACTTGTATGACCTAACGAAGTATGCAATGTATGGAGGCAATGCTTAATGCAACCTATAGTTGTGTATTTTGATTTTTATGAGAATGCATGGAATTGGAATGCAATTGTTTTTGTAATTTTGATTTTTATGAGAATGCATGGAATTGAAATGCAATTGTTTTTGTAATTTTGATTGTTTTTTTTTTTTTGTGTTGTATGCATGGAATGGAAATACAAATGTTGTTGTGATTTTGATTTTTTTTATGAGTATGCATGGAATGGAAATGCAAATGTTTTGGTGATTTTGATTTTTGTGTTGTTTTTGTTGATTTTTGAATATGTATTTTGACCAAGCAGTTATGGTAATGCTTGGAGCGTTTGGTATTGACCAAAGGGTGAGCGTTATGTATTTTTGTGTTGTCTACAATTGTACATACATGATGAAGTTAGTATGATCAAAATGAGAATGGTAGAAGAATAATACTAGTATGTCTTAAAGGTAGAAAATAATTTATTGTGATGAAAATAGAATAATAAAAGATCAAGAGGAAGGTTCTCTTGGGGACAAGGAAAAGTCCATGGTGGTATATGATAGTATCATAGTGGAAGAGGATAACAAAGTAAAGAGGGAGAAGTTAGTACTTCTTAGAATAATAGGGAATCTAGAGATTTTCCAAAAGGACATGGAGGTTATGGTAGAAGAAGGGATAAATAATTTCCTAGAAATTATTATAGATATGGAGAACTTTGTCATTGGGCATATGAATTTCCTCAAGCACAACAAAATAGAATGTATGGAAAGGAAGCCTATGACCATGTTACACAAAATAGAAACAAAGTGTAGCCTTATTGAAATGCATGGAGGAACCAAAACAAATATCGACATTGTTAAAACTAGAGAAGGATATGCATGAACCTAAAAAATTGAGGAATTTATTCATGAAGATTAATAAATTAGGTTCCAAGTATTGTAAGGTGATTGTGGATAGCGGAAGCACCAATAATTTAATGTCAATAGAGATTGTATATAAACTTGGATTGAAGAATATTGCATACCAAAATTTGTATAAGATCTCATGGTTGCAAAAGGGAAATAAAATTTTGGTGAATGAATAATGTATGGTAAGCTTCCAAATTTGTGCTTATAGATATGAGATCAAACATGATGTTATGCCTATGGATGCTTGTCATGTATTGCTGGAAATACCATGGTAGTTTGATAGAAAGGCAGTGCATGATGGTAGGGTGAACACCTACACTATTAAAAATTATAGCAAGAAGTACACATTAATTCTATTGAAGGTCAAAAAAAAAAAAGTGTGTATCAATTCTAAAGTTTGTTTGATCTCTAGGAAACAACTCTTGAAGGAGATGAAGAAGGGAGGAGCTTTTTTTACTTTCATTACAAAACCCATAGAATATGGGACAATGAATAAGATGGATGTCATTCTACCTGAAGTGAAGGATTTGTTGGAAGAATATGTTGATATACTTTTTGAAGAGCTACCCAATGGGTTACCACCTATAAGAAGCATTATTTATTAGATGAACTTCATACCTAGATCAAGTTTTCCAAAAAAGAAAGCCTATATGATGACACCTATGGAGGATGAATAGATGAATATACAAGTCCAAAAGCTATTGGAAAAGGAATTAATCAATGAGAATTTAAGATATTATCTAGTATTAGATGTACTATGTCAATGATGAGAGTCATATATCAATGGACTCTTGAGCAATAAATAAAATCACAATAAAATACAAGTTTCTATTACCACATATGAATGACTTGATAAATTTTTTGTGTGGATCAAAGTACTTCAATAAGATTTATTTGAAGAATGGTTATCATAAAATTTTAATTAGAAAATGATATGAGTGGAAGACTATATTTAATACCAAAGAGGGTTTGTAGTTATGTCATTTGGATTGATAAACACACCTAGTACCTTCATGAGGTTCATGAATACATTTTTCAAGACTTCTCATGGTAACTTTGTGATGGTTTATGTGGATCATATTTTGTTATTTAAAAATATGAAGGAATAACACCTAATGCATATAAGGTTAGTTTTCTAAAATCTAGAGAAGAAATTATTGATTAATTTGAAGAAACACAGTTCTATTAAGAAGGAACTGGTATAGTTTATTTATATACAAGGATGGTTTGTAGATGGATCTAGAAAATGTGGAAGTGATTTTGGACTAACCATGACCAAGGAATATGTATGAAGATAAAAAATTTCATGGATTGTCAAGTTCATCAAAAAATTTAGTGGGATTTGTGCTCCAGTCATTGAAATAATGAAATGAGGTAGACACAAGTTCAAATGGATGAGTGCAATAGAAAGGAGATTTTAAATATTTAAAGGGAAAGTCATGGAGCAACTAGTTTTGGCACTACTAGTTTTTAACAAGGTTTTTCAAGTGGATTTTGATACTAGCAAAATTGCCATTGGAGGAGTTTGGAGACAAGGACATAGATCCATTGCTTACTTTAGTGATAAGCTAAATGTAACCAAGAATAAATATTTGATATATGATCAAGAGTTCCATGCCATCATAAAAGCACTAAAGAATTGGACACATTATCTATTGCTAAAGGGAATTTGTGTTGTTAACAAATCATCAAGCTTTGTAGTTCGTTAACAGTTAGGACAAGTTAAACCAAAAGTACATGAAATGGGTGGAGTATCTTCAAAGTTATTCTTTTTTTTTGAAGCATATAAATGAAATTTCAAATAAGGTAGTTAATGCTTTGAGTAGATAAAACATGTTGATGAATGCAAAGAAGGTTTATGTTGTAGGTTTTGATGCTATGAGTTTAACTTTATGTTGGTGACATAGATTTCAATGAAGCCTAGTGGCCCTGCCATAGGAGACAGAACACTATGGTTGGATTATTTTATCCATGAAGAATTATGATTAAAGGGATAACAATTATGTATACCATTGATCTTATTGAGGGATAATTTGATAATATAAAACCATAGTCGAGGGCTTGCTAGATATTTTAAAGTAGATAAGACAATAGGACAACTTTGTACAAGTTATTATTGTCTAAGAATGAGTATTGATGTGAGGAGATTTTTGTACTATTATCAAATTTATTGACATAAAAAGGAAAAAAATTAGAATATTGTATTAAACCAACCATTACCTATATGATAAAGACTATGGCAAGATATAAGTATGGACTTTATCCTTGGATTTCTTCAAACATAAAATGTGAATGATTCAATTTTTGTTGTTGTTGATAGATTTTCTAAGATGGCATATTTCATACCTTGCAAGAAAATAAATGATGCTACTCATATTGTTGATTTATTATTTCAAGAAGTTGTAAGATTCCATGGTTTTCTAAAAGTATTATGTTGGATAGAGATGTAAATTTTATAGTTCATGTTTGTTGTACATTATGGAAGAAGTTGGATACGAAATTGAGCTTTTATTCAACTTATCACTCATAAACAGATAGATAAACTGAATTCATGAACAAAATCCTTGGGAATTTTCTATTGTGTCTAGTTGGAAAGAAGCCAAAATTGTGGGATATTGGATTGGCAAAGGTAGAATTTGCATATAATAATTTTGTAAATAGAAGGAAAACCAAGATTCTATTTCAATTTATGTATCAAACTTGTCCTAGAGGAGTAGATGAATTATGATGTAAAACTGATTTACAAACATCTAGTGCTACGGTGGAGGATTTTGTCAAATATATGCAAGATTTACATTGTAAAGTGAAGGTCAATTTGTAAAAAAATGACATAAAATACAAGCAATATGCTAATCTCAAGCATCAAACATGTGAATTATAGGTTGGATATTTGGTTTTGACACATTTTCAAAAAGAAAGGTTTCACAAAAGCACTAACAACAAGCTTAACTAGAAGAAGATTGAACCTTGTAATTGGCTTTTTCTTTAAATTATCTAGATATTGAATGAAATAAATTTAATTGGGAAAATTTTAAATACAAATTTGATCTTCTAATTAAATTAAAATAAAATTGTACATTATATATAATTAAATAAATATATATTAATAAATAATATCCGTGAAATTTTAATTTACCTTATCTCGTATTATATTAAAAAATTGTGTTCTTCAAAGGCAAATTTCTTCAAAGACAAATTTCTTTATTATTGAAGTTATGCTTACATTCATGTGTGGCTAAAATAAACAAATAAAAAAAAATAACATAATAAAATATTCTACAATTAAAATTTCATTTCATATGATATTTTGTTTTGAATGTATCACAGTATTATATTATTATTTGACCTTACATTTTATTTTGAATGTATCACAGTATTATATTATTATTTGTATAACCGTGTGTGGGTCTATTTAACGGTATTCTTTTTTTAAAGACAAATAACCATAGCAGGTGAGGGGTAGTTTGATCTTCACCGGTGCCTTTTAAATATTTTCTAAAAATAATTTCTATTTAAGAAAAAAATAATCCCAATATGCCTCAGTTAAATGCTTTGACCATATTTTTTAAATAAATTATTATAAAGTGACCGTCTCAATCATTGAAATTTCCTGTTTTGTTTAACCGTATTGCCATCTTCATAAGCATGCGTATTCATCATAAAGTATGGTGGAAAGTTTTGTGTTGTCACATAGATCATCTTCACCGTTGATCCCGAGACCTTACTAGGTGATTTAGGCCATGTAAGGCTAGCGTTTCTATATAGTAAAAATATTTTTATTATTTTGTTTTTAAAAATATTGTTGTAATATGTTTTTGGATTTTTATTTACAATATTTAAAGTTTAAATTTAGGTATAAAGGGTGGAGCATTTTATTTTTTTATTGGAACCAATAATTATATTCAATAAAAATAAAAGATGTTACACAAAATATACTTATTTTGAACTTTGCCTAAATAACTTCCATTACCCTTGATACACATTGAGCATGTACAAACTACATAGAAGAAATTTGATAAAACAAGGGTTGAAAAAGTTTTAAGGATGGCCCAAAAACTAACAAATGACTTCCTAATTTTTAAGAGACAAGTCTCAAGGAGAGAAAATTCAAATAGGTTTCCTTACAAATATAACAAATTCTTTAGGCCTCTGTATGAAGCTAGTAAGTATTATAACAAAGATAAGTGACCTAAAAAAAATATTTTTGATTTTGCTTTATCTAATTGGTGTAGGATTCATGAAATATATCAACATAGAAAATTAGATTATCTAGAGTTTTGTAATGTTTTTGAAGCTTTATCTAGTGAATTGAGTTTTCCTAAGAATCAAAGAAACATTGATGGTTTTGGTTCATCCAAACATAGTGCTGATATGGTTTTGGATTCATTCACCTTCCAATATGAGTCATAAAATATTATAAAAATTTCTATGAAGTAAGTGCAAGCTTTTCAATAGTTTAGAAAAGATAATTACAATCTTAGGAATAGAAATCCAGATCCCAACACTACATCTATATCTCCCAATAACTCTTAAACTATTTCTCTTGATTCTTCCCCAAATAATAATCCACATCCATCTAAAGGGAAAATCCAAAAATATAGGATGTATTTGTTGATCCACTCCACAAAGCATATAATATAATGAAGGATATGAATAAAATTAAGGCTAACATTACCCTCCATGACCTTGCTTAGATTATTGAACAGAAGAATAATTTGATTAAGACTTACTCTCAATCCTCTGCCAAACCTCCAGAAAAGGGAAAAAAATAGAAAATGTAAATATAGCCATATATAAAGAAAAGACTAAAGTACCTATTTTTTGTTGATACTTTAGATATTTTAAAAAAATCTCCATAATTGTCTAGTAGATTTTGGCATTTGATCTAATGTTATACCTATAGTTTTTTAACAATAATTATGTTTAACACTAGTAAATTTTGAGAGAAGAGTCATTCAACCAGATAAAACTTAGATCAAGGTGATAGGTGAACTTTAAGATATACACATTTTGCTAGTATCCAAACCTAGAGTGCAATATAGAATTGAAATTCGAGTGGTAGATATTCATGTAGGATATGGGAGTAGAGAATGGTGAAAATATTTGAAGAGTATTTGGTGATAGATTTTTTGCACATGTGATCACCTTGGAAGGTTGTAGCCATCAAACTTGGAATATAGATGGAACCTAAATATAAACACATGATCACTAAATACAATGTAAAAAATGGAATTGTTAAGTTCATTAAAGCAAATATTGATATTTATAATCTGACAAGTACAAAAAAGGTGAAATCAATTAAACCTCTAACCAATAATAGCAATGATATTTAGACATTACACATCGATGGGGCTAAGTCTAAGTAAGGTCTAGGTACAAGAGCAAATTCTAAAAATCCTGTTAGCATAACGGAAAATGAGACTAAGAAACTGAATGTAGAAACTAAAAAGGATCCCAAGTACATTCAATTAGTTAAAACCTATGACCCATAATTAAAAATTGATCTCACTCGATTATTACAAAGGTCTAAAGATGTGATGGCATGGTCTTATAAGGATTTGAAGATTTTTAGTCCAAAGGTGTTCATGCATAGTAAACCCTTCAAACAAAAATAGGTCCATGTTAATAACCTGATTCTAAAGGAGGTAGAAAAATTGTACCTGCTTTGAGTTGATAGAATAAGACACAAGCAAGATCTAAAAACTTTAACATTTGTTTTATTGTATGGAACTAAACTAGTAGTTCCGATTTCAATTATGATGTATACTTATCAATTTGACATAGATTATTTTAATTATAATGAGGATGTAGGGGCCTACATATTGGACTTGATTAATTTACAAGATGAAAGGCTTCAATTATTGGAGTATTTCAGTCGGTATGAGGTGATAATCAAGCATTGGTTCGATAAGAGAGCAAAAGTTGAGACCTTTAGACTTGCAAGCCTGGTGCTTCTGTGGGATAAAACCCACAAAAAGAAAGGTAAACACATCAATTTATAATTTTTGTAAATAGGACCGTGTCAAATAGCAATTTTTTTTTGCAATAATGCATTTTGTCTACAAGACCTTGAATCTAATTTTCTAAATATACTTGTCAATGGTCAGCATTTGAAACATTATTTCTTCAATATTCTATTTGCTACATCATTTGAGTAATCATAGAGTCCTTTGCACATATGTATATATTATGATAAAAATATAATGATTTAGTGCATGCTTAGTCCGTTTTATCAACATTAAGTTGGTTATGATTTTCTATGATTTCATTTTCTTTCCTCTTTTAGGTGTTTTATGAATCAAGACAAGGTGATTTTGATAAAATGTATTCTAAATAAAGATTTAGTGGTGATGCTTGTTATGTAGAATGATAATAGAAAGACAGTTTAATTTTGTACTTTATTTATCGTAACTATTTTAATTATAAAAAAATTGTTAAGATTAGCTGAAGAACATCTAGAGAATCCAAGAAATTTTAGTCATGAGAAGAAAACTCTTATTTACAAAAATTAATTTAATTATTCTAAAGAAACTACTATTGGTGTAAATGGTTAATTGATCGATTGTTTGCTTAATAAAATATTAGGGCAGCTACAACTTCCAACTTTCAACCTTAGTGGGCCTTTCTGGGTATCTATCTTGCTTTAGAAATAAAAAATAAATTCCATAATAAAAAGAGATAGCTAAATTTTATGAAAAGAGAACAAAGACATGTTCACCACGACTATAGACGCTCCATGTGAACCAATGTCTTAAAAAGAAAAAGATACATTTCCTACTCGAAGAATAATACTATAGACGGACCTTCTGTTCACGTCATAGAATTGAACGTTATCCAAATAACATATACAAAATCCAATTCAAAACCTTCCCCAACCACGGCCTCCTCAGCTCATCAAGGCTGTGATTTGAGACATGGAATAGACTGAATGATAATTTTATTGCACCCAACACATGCAAAAAGGAAAGTCGTCTTCGTTATCACGCCACAAATCAGAGAGGACAGGCTGGCAAATTTCTGAAAGTTCACGTACAAATAAATTTTAAATATGAAAATAATTTAGAATAAAATGAATTAAGCCTAGTCGAAGAAATATACAGCAATCAAGCCTTTGAGACCCATGATTTATGCCTT
The DNA here is from genome assembly GCA_028583015.1 of Wollemia nobilis. NCBI lineage: Eukaryota > Viridiplantae > Streptophyta > Pinopsida > Araucariales > Araucariaceae > Wollemia > Wollemia nobilis. Next base: position 343,266 of record JAQPPZ010002432.1, read on the forward strand.
TGGCATGTGCGGGGACCTTGTCTTCTTTGGACAATTAAAGATATAACGAGAACTGGCAAATTTCTTGAAGTTCACGTACAAATAATTTTTAAATAACAAAAGAATTTAGAATAAAATGAATTAAGCCCAGTCAAAGAAATATACTGCAATCAAGCCTTTAAAACCCATGATTTATGCCTCTGGCATGTGCGGGGTCCTTGCCTTCTTTGGATAATTAAAGAGATAACGAGAATAATATAACACAGTAAAAAGTGTTGCTAGATGAACAGTACACAACTGACCTTTTCTTTTTCCTGCGTGATGTCAGTTTTATATTATATTGTGGAGTTGTTCAAGCTGACGGTATCCATTATACGTCGGGTGCAAGCGAGCTGTTTGACAAGCGACAACATGTTGGCTAGATTAGTTGAAAACAGGATGAAAGCTACTCTGTAAAAAAGTATTAATCTAGGTGAATCACTCCAACTGCCCATATCCAATTCCGATGACAGATAAAATTGCAAACTAGGGTGGCATATTCTTGTTCTAAATAAAATTATCTTGTCTTGTTTTAATTACTTATACGCAATTCTTTTATACGTTCTGAAAGGATTTCCTGCTCTTTCAGATCTGGTTGGCAGCATCCCTGCTGGCTTACTTTGCTTTTGCCTTGCTTTCCTTCAGCTAAGGTCCCCGTATTGCTTGGGCTAGGCCCCATTAAGTTCTAGAGACTCAGAGAGTACCCACACTCTTATAAATGAAGGGATCCAACAATTAGAATTTAGCCCATCCTACTACTTCACATTCTAGTCTGCTTTGAGAACCATACCATGGAGACAGGGAGGATTTTCCTAGTCGTTCTTTCTGTTTCTATTTTCCTTTTTAGTTCATTTGAAGGACAAGGGCTGAAGCTGGGCTTCTATAGCACAACCTGTCCCCTAGCTGAAAGCATAATACTAAGTGTTGTGAAAAAGCATATTCATTTCTGGCCGCGCCGCTGCTCAGAATGCATTTCAATGACTGCTTTGTTAGGGTCGGTATATGACAATTCACCACTTTCAGTTTAGTGCATTGCATTTGTACAACAATCTGTCAGTGTTCCTTTAATCCTTTTCTTCAATACGTGAACAGGGATGTGATGGCTCCGTCCTTTTGAACACCACCACCGCAAATGCCACTGCGGAAAAAGATTCAGCTCCAAATCTTGAAGAAGTTTAATTTCAATTTTTCTTTTGCCGGAGTCCGGGAAGGAGCGAAGTGCGAAGCGCGAAGTAGGGAGGGCCCGAAGTTGGGTTGCGCATGGACCGAGGTGCGAAGTCGGGTTGCGCACGGTCAAAGGTGCGAAGTCGGGTTGCGCTGGTCAAAGGTGAGAAGTCTGGTTGCGCTGGTCAAAGGCAGTGAAGTCTGACTTCGCAGCGAAGTTGGGAAGACAGCTCCAGACTTAGCCAAATTTCTTGGTCAAAGGTGCGAAATCTTTCTGCCTTGCAGACTATTGCTGTCCGGAGGCTTGTGCGGCTTCGGCGTTGGTTTGCCTAGCTTGGCAAGAACTGTACGGGAGGAGAGAAACACCGAATCTAAATACGATATTTCAGATATGAGCTCAAAATTATAGAACCCGAAAGAAATTGCACTGAGGCGATTTGTACAGAGAACAACTGCAAACCCTACATATGTCTTAAACAACAACAAATTTTATTCATATAAGAGGAGGGTTACAAAAGTCCTCAACTGAGAAAAACTAACATCTGCAGGCTAAAGCTACAGGATAAACTCAGACGAAAAACAAATGTCAAGTTTGCTGCTCGGACATTAAACAGATGAGCCACACTGCTCACTAAAATGATCTCATCTCCTACTTTGTTGTTTCTCCAAATTTCCTCCCACTCTCCTCTCTTTCTCCGCTCTCTCTCCACACCACCGATGTTTGAAGACCCGAACTGCCTTATATAGCCATGGGGAGAGGAAGATAGGGTTTGTCCTCTGACAAGTTTTGATAGACCCTCAACTAGGGTTTCTAACCAATCGCCACACTAGCATTAACTTCTACGACGATTGGATCTGTCAGATGTCACATCTGTTAGAGGGTAGGTGCGATGTCATGTCAAACTTTTGTCGGGATCCCTGACTGCGCAAGCGTAGTCCGGATGAGGCATGAAATCTTGGTTAATATTTCTAACACCCTGCTTTAAACCTAATTTCATGAGTGATTTGTCTCCAAGTTGCTTTCACAATCTGCTGAAGTCTTCCTCCTTCAAAGGCTTCATGAAAATATCTACCAACTACTCCTTGGATCTACAAAACTGTAGTTGAATTTCTTCGGACTTCACCAACTCTCTGATGAAGTGATAACAAATATCAATGTGCTTCATTCAGCCATGGAACATGGGATCCTTTGACAGTGCAATGGCCAAATTGTTATCACACCTTCCATAGGATAGTTCAGTTCACTCAAAACTCTTCACAGCTAAACTACCTGGCATGCGACTGACATGGCGGTGACATATTCTACTTCAACTGTGGACAATGCAATGATGCGTTGCTTCTTGGATGCCCATGAGACTGCCTCTAATCTAATATGGAAATCATACCCAGAGGTTCTCTTTCGATCGTCAATGTTGCTAGCCCAGTCACTATTTGTTAAACCCACCAGTTCTAACTGGTCTTGTCTAGCATAAAGTAGGCCATTGTTCTGTGTCCCATTGACATAGCGTAAGATCATATTGCCTGCTTGCCAGTGCATGTCCTTCATAGTCTCCATAAAATGGTTGATCACACTGACTTCAAACATTAGATCTAGCCGAGTTGTAGTCAAATACATCATACTGCCAACTAGCCTCTTGAACAGGGTTGGATCTACATTCCTCCCTGAATCTAGCTTGCTCAACTTCAAACTTGTGGCTACAAGTGTGATGGCAGGTTTACTATCCTCTATCTTGAACTGCTTCAAGACATCCTTCGCATACTTGCCCTGAGAAATGAAGATGTCATATATCGATTGGTCAACTTCAATGTCGAGAAAATACTTCATCAGCCCTAAGTCCGTCATCTCAAACTCCTTCATGGCTATTCTAAACTGGTCGAAAAGGACATTGTTGTTGCTAGTATAAATCAAATCGTCACATACAGGCAGACGATAATGAGCTCACCTGCTTCATTTATCTTCATGTACAAGGTGTGCTCATATGGGCATTTGACAAACCCATTTTCCTAAAAATAACTATCAATCCGGCTGTACCAAGCCCGAGGTGCCTGCCTCAAACCATACAGGGCCTTTTTTAGCTTCAAGAATTTGCCCTCCTAGCCTTCAATTTCGTAACCTGGTGGCTGGTCTATGTAGACCTCTTCCTCCAACACTTCGTTGAGGAAGGCTGACTTGACATCCATCTGGTACATCTTCCAACCTTGTTGGGCTGCCAATGCCAGGATCATCTTGACTGTGTCAAGTCGGGCTACAGGCGCATATACTTCATGGTAATCGATGCCTAAATTTTGTTTGTAACCCTTCGCCACTAGTCTAGCCTTATGCTTGTCAACGTCTCCTTGGGCGTTGAACTTTGTATTATACACCCACTTGACCCCAATGGTCTTCTTCCCTATTGGAAGATCTGTCAATTGCCATGTATCATTCTTTTCAATTGCTTTAATCTTCTCATCCATTGCCTGCACCCAATTTTGATTATGACTTGCATATTTGAACTCTATTGGATCAACTTCACTAAAGAATGCAAAGTTAGAGTATTCTTCATCTACATGGGTTTGGGTTGCCTCGTAGATTTCTTGCAAGCTCCTTATCTTCGCTGGCATAACCAGGTTCTAGATTCTACCTGCACATGGAGGTGATAGATATGGAGTGGTTGTGCTACTGTTGGTACTACTGCTGCTATTGGAAATTGTAGGTGGCTACACACTTCCTTCTTCCAAGTCAACAGATTGTACTACTACTGGCTCTGACTAGCCAGTCTTTGACTTCCAGTTCCAGGCTTCATCTTCAAGAAACTTCACATCACGGCTGATGATGAGCTTCTTTGTCACAGGGTTGTACAACCTATATGCCTTTTCCTGCTCACTATACCCTGTGAAAATGCACTTCTCAGCTCTATCATCCAATTTCTTTTGATTTTCTTCTAGAACATGTGCATATGCAATGCACTCAAACACATGTAAGTTAGCCACACTTGGCTTCACACCGCTCCATGCCTCCTAAGGGATTTTGTCCTTCACACTTTTGGTGGGACATCTATTTAGCAGGTAGACTGCACATGTTATAGCCTCTACCCAAAATTCATACGGTAATCCCTTCACCTTCATCATGCTTCATGCCATCTCCATGATGGTTTGGTTCTTCCTCTCAGCTATGCCATTCTACTATGGCATGTATCTGGTAGTGAACTACCTTCAAATTTTGTGCTGCTTGCAATAGTTATGGAATTCATTGGATATGTATTCACCTCCACCATCTGTCCTGAGAGTCTTGATCTGATATCCATTATGTTTCTCCACTAGACCCTTGAACTCCTTGAATCTTGTAAATTCTTCTGACTTCAATTTGATGGCATAGATCCAAGTCTTTCGGCTAAAGTCATCTATGAATGTTAAGAAGTATTTATTGTCGACAAACGTGCTAGTCTACATCGGACCGCAAATGTTTGAGTGCACCAGCTCCAATGGTTGTGATGCTCTCCAAGACTGACCAGAAGGGAATGAATCCCTATGTTGTTTTTTGACTAAGTGGCCCTCACAAACTTGATTTTCCTACTCTATCAGGGGTAAGCCGTTCACCATCTACTTTTTGTGTAGTTGATTCAGGCCACTAAAGTTTAGGTGACCAAATATGAGATGCCATAGCCAGGTAGCATCTTTCACAACTACACTCAGAGACATCAATGATTCATTCTAAATTTATAGTGGAAACATTTTATTCTTTGTCATGGACACTATAGCAATTTGCCCATGCAACTTGTCTCTGATGGTGCAAGCTCTACATTTGAAATGGACCATATGTCCCTTCTTCACAAGTTGTCCAATGCTCAACAGGTTGTGCTTTAGGCCAGGCACATAGTAGACATCACATATCTACTTTCATTTTTTGTACCTTATGCGAATGAGGATCTTTCCTTTCCCCATTACGGGAACCTTGTTGTTGGTCACCATATTTACCTCATATTGTACTATTTCATCCAGTTGGGAGAACATCTCCTTGTTCCCCATCATGTGGTTGCTACACCCACTATCTAAATACCAAACATTCTTCTGGTACTCCTCCTCAATGTTGCAAGTCAATAGCACATTTCCTCCTACAACATTTCTAGTTTCATCCGTGTAATGGGCTTGCTGTTGGTTCTCCTTGGCCATCTATTTTCTACACTATGAGATGTAATGGCCGAACTTCTTGCAAAAATAGCACTAGATCTTTGACATGTCCTTCTGATCAGATCCAACTTGCTAATTTTTTGAACTGCCTCTTCCACCTTACCGATGGAAATTATAGTTTGTCTCTCCTTCGCTAGGGTTTAACCTTCCTCCTTGCTTGTTGCCTTTCCCATGCCTACCTTTGCCTCTTCCTCCATGAGAAATAGAGGTGCCATGGTGGGAATCTTGTCTGTCATCTTAGAATGAGATCTGAGCCCTAAATGCTTTCTCCAAAGAGGTCTGAGACAAACGACTCAACCTCTGTTCATGTGTTTGCAATGAATCCATGAGATCATTGGTCAAGAGGGTTGTCAGATCCCTCGAATCTTTGATTTCTATCACAAACAAGTCAAACTTGGTAGGCAGACTTCTAAGAATTTTCTCTAGGATTCTCTAGCTCTACAAATTTTCTCTGTTCAACCGCATCTGGTTGATAATGTCCATCATCTAGGTGAAGAAATCACTCATGGACTCAGAATCAGTCATCTGTAGATTTTCAAATTCCATCCTGAGCATCTATAGTTTCATCAAATTTACCTTATTGGTGCCCTGGTACGAGCTGGCTAGAATCTCCTAGGTCTGCTTCACCTTGGTGGCTGATACGATCCATGAGAATATTGACTCCTCGACCACTTGCATGATGTAGAAGAGGGCCTTCTGGTTCTTCATGTTCTCTTTCAACATTTCCTTGTATGCTTGAGAGAGGGCAGCTAGTGCTGCTGCATCTATCGATTCTGGGTAGCCGTTCTTGACTAACTCCCATAGCTCCTGAGATCCAAATAGGATCTTCATCTGGATACTCTAGTAATCGTAATTTTTCCCATTGAAGAGTGGGATCTACAACTGCAAATTGTTGCTACTGGAAGCCATTCTGCTTCGATCTCCATGTCAAGGGATCAGTGGCTCTGATACCAATTTGAAGAAGTTTAATTTCAAATTTTCTTTTGCCAAAGTCTAGGAGGGAGTGAAGTGCAAAGTATAAAGTAGGGAGGGCTTGAAGTCGGGTTATGCATGGATTGAGGTGCGAAGTAGGGTTGCGCATGGTCAAAGGTGCAAAGTCGGGTTATGCTAGTCAAAGGTGCAAATTCAGGTTGCGCTGGTCAAAGGTAGCGAAGTTCAATTTCACAGCGAATTTTGGAAGACAGGTCCAAAATTAGCCAAAGTTCATGGTCAAAGGTGCAAAATATTTCTGCCTTGCAGACTATTACTATCCTAAGGCTTGCACGACTTCGACGTTGGTTTGCCTGGCTTGGCAAGAACTTTACAGGATGAGAAAAACATGGAATCTAAATATGATATTTCAGATCTAAGCTCAAACTTATAGAACCTGAAAGAAATCGCACTAAGGTGATTTATACAGAGAACAACTACAAACCCTACAGATGCCTTAAACAACATAAAATTTTATTCATATAAGATGAGGGTTATAAAAGTCCTCAACTAAGAAAAACTAACATCTGCAGGCTAAATCTATAGGATAAACTGAGACAAAAACAAATGTCGAGTCTGCTGCTCGAACATTAAACAAATTAGCCACATTGCTCACTAAAATGATCTCATCTCCTTTGTTGTTTCTCCAAATTTCCTCTTGTTCTCCTCTCTTTCTCCACTCTCTCTTTCCACATCATCGATGTCTGAAGACTCGAACTGCCTTATATAGCCGTAGGGAGAGGAAGATAGTGTTTGTCCTCTGATAGGTTTTGACAAACCCTCAACTAGGGTTTCTAACCAATCGTCAAACTGACATTAAATCGTTGAACTGGCATTAACTTCTACAAAAATTAGATCTGTCAGATGTCACATCTGTTAGAGGGTAGGTGCGATGTCATATTAAACTTTTTCTAGGATCCCTAACTACATGAGTGCAGTCCGACTGAGGCATGAAATCTGGGTTAATATTTCTAACAAATCTAACCCTAAGGGTATTTGGTTTCATATATTTGGTGAAGGCTACAGTTGAGAAGCAATGCCCCCAAATGATCTCCTGCGTAGATATTTTGGCTTTGGTGGCATGAGATGCTGTGGTGAGCAAACAAATCTTCTGTGACACAAATTTTAGCTTCACTAAAATTCTACACAATTAGCACATTTATTTCTTATTGACATAATTCTACATATGGTCCCTCTTGCCCCTGCTATTTTTAACAATTTCATCGTAAATAAATAATGTAAGAGAACTTTTACTTTTGAACTTCGTATCTTGCTTTTGCTCCTATAAGAGATCTTCTACTTTTTATTTCTTCTAATTTTATTGTCACAATAAAAAGTATGGAGGGCCATTCTAGAATGTTCCTATTGGATGTAGAGATGGCCTCATATCGAATGCCTCTGAAGCCCTAGCAAACAATCCTACTCCAACTTTTAACTTCTCTCAGCTCAATTCTTCCTTTTCCAATAAGGGCCTCGACATGAAGGATCTCATTGTTTTGTCAAGTAATAACATGAACATTAGCACTATATTACCCTAAATGGTAATGTGATAAATATATTGGTATAGTAACTTCTTTTTATTTTTGTAGGTGGACATACGATCGGCATTGCTCACTCCAGTTCATTAAATAAGAGGCTTTACAACTTCACGAGGAAAGAGAATTTAGATGTGGACCCTACCATGGACTCAAAATACCTAGCCAACCTCAAAAAATTCAAGTGCAAGACCCCCATAGATAATAACACCATTATAAAAATGGACCCTAGGACCTTTTGCACGTTTCCCCATAGAAAATAACACCATTGCGGAAATAAATGGACCCTGGAAGATTTCACACATTTGATATGAGTTACTACACCCTTGTGAAGAAGCACAGGGGGATTTTCCAGTTGGATGTTGCACTTCTTAACGATACCAAGTCCAAAGCTTACATCTATCAAGAGCTTTCGGGTCAGTTTTTCAGCAAATGGTGAAGATGGGGAAGATGGGAAAGATCGAGGTGTTGATAGGAAATGCAGGAGAAATTTGTAAGCGATGTGTTTTCATCTACTAAAAAAAAGAATTTTTCTTGTAATAATGCGATTTTTGTTAGCTTTTCATGAATGGGGCATGAAAGATAAGAATCATAATATGTAGAATAAGATGCAATAAAATAAATTTGTTAGATGACTGAAGTATGCTGAAATATAAAAAATATAAAAGATTATAATGTAGCTATGAAGTGAGCACTCCATTAACAAAGCTACACATCGACATCATATCCATCACCAGTAAATGGTGTGGAACACAATCCACTAACCTACACTATCTAACAATATCTCCCAGCTATCCTGTCTATCTATCTAGGAGGACATCCTTATATATGTAAAATAAGATGCTTGTCCAACACTTTAACTAGCTGTGCATGGGACACCTTCCACATGTACAACTTGCACATGGGCATATCCATTTATTACAATGCATGAAGTTACTAGATAACTTGCAGAGGAAGTAATCTAGATATGTATCTTGGAGGATACATTTACATAATCTAAATGATGGAATAGATATTATTTCCAATAATTTTTCATGGGGTATGTGGAATGCATATGAAATCTATAATTTTATACACTGAGACTGATAAGAATGGAGCCTAAATATAGAATTCATCACTCCAATTAAGAATAAAATGTGGCATAATTGGTGGATTTATGCTTGGTGTTGATTCCATGATAGAATTTGTCACTCTAGTTAGGAATAGAACATGGTATAATTGGTGGATCTTGAAAGCACGAGATTTCGGGCAAAGGAAACACTAATTGCGATGCATTCAAAATCAAATACGCTTAAGTCCTAGAAATGTAAATTGCATGAAATGAAAGAAACGCATTGGAAGAGACACAAGCAAATGGAGAAAACACAGCCCTTTCATTAAACTTTCTTGATCTCTGTTACAAATACGCCTCCTCCCTTTTCAGGGGCTAGGAGCGTTAAAAGAATTTGACTACAATCGAGACTTAAGGTTCCTCTTCCCGCGTGCCCACACTTGAAATGGACGGGCCAAGATGATGTCGTCGCTGATGTCGATGAGTCCTTGACCTCTGCTGCTCCTCCTGCGAACAAAGAAACAACGAAGATGTCAGTAGCACCTGCTGCAAATGAAAAGTGTTTGTTCTCTAAAATCGCCAAAAGATGCATGTAAACATTTGTCTGAAACAGTGGGTAAAGTGACTCTAAATGGCCTGAAAACTTGACAGAGGACAGAAAACATCACCAGGAGGCCACTGCCACTGAGACAGTCGGCCAATCTGCCTTAAACTGGAATTCGTCCCTGGGCAGGACGAATTCTGACTGCAATTCGTCCCTGGGTGGGACGAATTCTTCTGTGTTGGAAAAGCCGACCTGCTGTTGCTCCAATGTCGAATCTCGGGACCTGCAAAACGCCTGCAAACAAGGGGGTTATGTAATTGGGGCCATTTTGGGACGACCCAGATGGTCGGATTCTCCCAATTTGGCCTCTATCCTCGGGAATTAGATATCGCCACCTGCAAGTTAGTGAAACAACAAAGCGACACAAAGCATGATAAAATTTGATCAGAATGTTATGAAATTGAAGCTATGAATTCACCAAATAGAATGACATGAAATGCAACCTGAAACAATAATCTAGAATGCTTTTGAAACAAAAACTTGGAAAGTGCGGGGGTGCCCCAAGTGGGCCTCCCACCGTTGGCACTCGATTTCGGAGCCAATCCACTAGGGATGGGTCCAAAACCTCTTAGGATTGGGGGGTCGGCAAATTGGTTGATTCAGGTGTCCATATGTTGGATTTGGGTCAGATTCAAGCTTCCAAAAGCCACCCAACAACCTCCCTTGCAAAAGAGATTGGTGGATGTGAGAAGGTGAATCAAAGGGGATGCAAGTGGGTGTTCAACTCGGCAGCACTTCGTTGCTTGAAATCTCCTTCAACCTGTCTATCTTGGGTGAGAAAAGTCCCACCTTTTATAGACCCATGGGGTCTCTTTTGAGAGGGAAGCACAAATGCCATGTGTTGGTCATAGGTGCCATGTGGCAGTCATGTCTTCCCATGAGGGAGGGGAGTCCTCCATTGACTTGGGCTTTCATAATTGCCCTTGTGACAGTCCTCTAACGGCCTATCTGTCCACCCACACACGCGTGCGAGGCGGGAGTCATCAACTGACTGTCCTGGGTTGCCACTTGGCACCATTCTTCTTTTTGCCCGTTAAACTCAGAATTCGTCCCTACCAGAGACGAATTCAGAATTCGTCCCTGGGTGAGACGAATTCCAGTTAGTATTCGTCCCTGGGTGAGACGAATAGTGAGCAAAGTGTCTAAATGTGCCAAATTGCTTCCTGACCTTACAAAATTGCTATGAAAGTGGTTAAGACCATTGTTTGACCTCTGAGGGCTGCCCTGGGGGCTGTGTTTGTCAACGCGATCAGTGTTTGCAGTCACATAATCGGATTGGTGTTGTTTTGGTGTCTACAGATGCCCCTTTTTGGGATGCGTTGTGCATAGCGCAGCGTCGAGCAAAAATAGATAACCAAAGCACTAATGATTAGGGTTTCTTGGTAACCTAACCAACTTTTGATGCCCCAAGCATGGAAAGGGCATGCATTCTTGAATCCTTGCTTCGACGAGCTAAGGAGTTTGATTTCAAGTGTTAACCTATTTTGGTGAGGTGTGACTTGAGCTTGGACATTGATCAGTCATGATTAGGCAAAGGGCGCAACCTTTTATCCTCGGGGGAACCTTGTGTTCATGATTCACGAAATGCCAAGTGTTTGATTGATTTGATTGTTGCTTGTTTACTGCCCCAAGCGGGAGCGTGATTGTCTTTGTCAATGATTCTTTGAATGCATGTCGTTTTCCTTAATTGGGTGTGTGATTGTTGATTGGTGACTAAGTGTGACTACCCCCTCAAGCGACGAATCGATGAGGGAATGACCTTCATGAGAAAAGCGACGAGTCGCTTGACCCAAGATGACTTGTGCAAGGGTGCCTTTAGATGGTTTATCGTTAAGCATGTGCAATTTTTCCAACATCTGGACCTATTTTTGGTGGGTGTTAACCCTTTTTGTGATGCCATAATGGGGTGAAATCGTCGACAACCCATCTTTCCGTGGAGCGGTCCGGCTATGATAGCCTTCTTGGGGAAGTAGGAGAGTGACAATTTGAACCCCGACATCGATTTTCTATGCCAAGAGGTTAAGTGCGAGAGCACTTGTGTCCGGAAATGCTTATTGCTTTGTTTTTATGTTGCATTTTTTTGTTGTTTTTGTAGTGTTTTTGTGACACCATTTTGGGATTAAATTATCGAAAATCCATCTTCCCGTGGAGCGGTCCGGCTATGGTAGCCTTCTTAGGGAGTAGGATAGTGATAATTTGTGACTCCAATGTCTATTTTGTATGCCCTGGATGTCAGGTGCAGCAGCACTCTTATCGGGCAAATTTATTATCTATTTTTAGTGCATTTTTGATCATTTTTTGATGTTTTTGAAGTGCTGGTTTGAATTCATCCCTAGGTGGGACGAATTCCAGCTATAGAATTCGTCCCTGGGTGGGACGAGCGCTAACCTGAGCGCTCGTCCCAGTCAAGGATGAATTCCAGCTCAAAAGGCCTATTTAAGGGCCAAAACTTGCATTTGGGCTCATTTGTGTCATTTTTTTCTTGCGATTTTGGGGCTCTGGGAGGAGGAGGTAATTCTGCGAAGCGAAGCGCTGCTGGAATTCTCTCTGCCATCATGAGTGCACAAACTGGTTCGAGCGGCGGAGCCGAAGCGAAACCTGTAAGTATCTTCTAGAGCTTATTTTTGTTTAAATTTGCACTTGTTTTATTTAATTGTTTTTTTGTGATGCTGTTTTTCAAAATGTGTTTTAAAACTTAAACTCGAAACTGGATTGAAGACACTAAGACTTATTGTACAATTAAACGTAGTTAAACCTAGGCACAGAATTTTGCTTACGACTAAACCCTAGGTTAACGGAACGTAAACCCTAAGACGTATATATGTTTTTGTGTTTTTGAATTTCTTTTTATTCTGTTTTGAATTAATCAGTTAAGATTAGAAATCTTGGAACTGAAGGTTTGTTTTTGTTTTGTTTATTTGATTTTTTTTTGCTTTTGTTATTGTTGTACAGTTCTTTTCCATGATTTTTAATTTTTTTTGTTGAATTGTTTTCTTTTGCAGGTTAGGAGCCGGTACCGTGTACCTACCGCCTTTACTGAGGCGCGGGGTGCACTGACTGATGGTGATTGGGAATGGCTTGATGCCCTTGGGCTCAAGCAGGTGTCTCGACTGGAACCTGTGGTCCCGGATCAGGCCTATCTGACGGCCTTGATCAAACTTTGGGATCCGCGGACCAACACGTTCCATCTTTCGACAGGGGAGATGACTGTAACTTTGGAGGATGTCTATCGGTTGCTTCGGATTTCGATAGACGGACTGCCTATTAGGACATCGCCGCGTGATCAGCGGACTGCTGTACTTACGAGATGCTTTGGGCATGGGGAGCGGCTGGGTGTAACGAACCCAGTGGAGACAGCTGAGGTGGACTGCCAGGCTGGCGGGATTTTGGTTGGTTGGTGGCAGGAGAGGGGGGTGTTAGGAGTGAGGCACGCATTCTTGATGGGCCTTATTTCTAACATGCTTCTCCCTGATTCGTCAGGCGTGAGGTTCCCGTGGAACCTGCTGGATTTGGTATGGCAGTTGGTAGAGTGCCCGATAGAGGCACCACTGATTTTGAGATGGGGACAAACATTGTTGGCACAGCTCTACGGGGAGCTGTATGCGGTTCGCTGTCGGCAGCGGAAGGGCGTCAGTTGCAGTTATCTATTGCAGTGCTGGGGTTGGCAGCACATAGCAGTGGAGAGGCCGACCGGGTTACCGTGGATGACTCGGGCGGCGATGGATGACGAGGAGATAGGCTATGCAGTTTTGTGGCGGCGGTCTGCGGAGCGAGGGCAGAGTCGGCGATGGGCAGGTGCTGTAGAGCACTATACCGATGCCTTCTCTCGGCTCACTCCAGGGGAGGTGTTTTGGCGCCCTTATCGGGACTGTCCAGCCTGGCCAGAGGCTGGAGAGTGGCTCCGTCGGGTACGCAGGGAGCGGTGGTTGACTGGGAGGCACGGGACGGAGCATGAGTTCTTTTCATACAGTCGGGTTACACGACAGTTTGGGGTGCGCCAGGGGTTGCCTGGTGAGCCCGTGGTCTATCGATGGCGGGGAGATGAGAGGGATTTAGATCCACCGGTCACCGCGCCATTGGGCGAGGAGTCAGATGTGGTTATTGACGTCCCGGACGTAGATGACGTCGGGACTACCACTGAGTATGACTCGTGGTGGGTACTACGGCGATGGAGAGGAGAGGGGCCACTGGGAGGCACGGAGGCGGCAGTGGAGGGTGCTGAGGCAGCAGGGGATGATTGGGGAGGTCCGTTGGATGATGCGGACATGTTGGATGTGGGGGATGAGGATGTAGACTTGGGCGCTCCGGATCAGCCGGACATGCAGGACGTGGAGGAGCAGTGGGAGCCAGAGCAGGCTGCTATTCCAGAGGGTCCTGTTCGTCAGGCAGACACAGATGAGGTGGAGTCTGAGATACGTGCTGAAAATGCGTGACTGACAGAGCTGCTACGGATACGAGATCTGGAGTTGGGGGATGCGAGGCGGGAGCTGGGGGACGCGCTGCGAGAGAGGGATCTCCTGCGGGCTGAGCTGGCAGAGCGGGATAGGGTTCTGGCATAGCGTGACGATGCGGTGTCATACTATCATCGGCGAGAGGCAGAGTGGTGTCGGCACCGGATAGAGTTGGAGAGGGAGGTCATCCGCCTTGGTGGGTGACTTCCTGAGCCCTTGGTCAGTGGATCTTCACGTCGGACGAGGGATAGTGCGACTGAGCAGTCAGCATCATCTCGTCATCGATGATTAGATGAGGGAGGCGGTAGCAGGCATGATGCGGGGGCTGGCAGTAGCCGCCCTATAGGGTCCCATAGGACCCACACCACGGGGGGTAGTTCCCGTCGCACCGATCCTGCGTGATTATGGTGGTCGATGCTTTAGGTTGGGTTTTTGGATATGATTGCGGGGTCTGAGGACCAGTTTTGTAGCCTGCGGGCATTTTTTTTGACGATATATATATATATATATACCGGTTTTATTGTGGTTTCTTACATGTGATGATTTGGTTTTTGTTATGCATGATGGCTAATGACTATGGATGTATGCATGTTTATTTATTTTGATGAATGCTTATGTTATGATGAATGCAAATGTTTTTTATTTCTTTTTGATATGCAAAGTGAAATGGATGAATGATATTTGTGGTGATTGGTTACGGCACCATAGGCTGTTTAAGACGCTCTTTATTTCGTTTTTAGGCGATTGCTATGATGTATGGCTCTTGTATGTATACATGTGGTTTTCTCTTTTTGTATTTTTTGATGGTATTGTAAGGATGAAAAGTAGCGCAGTTGGTTTAGAAATGTAGCTAAGGTTTTCTGAGACTCAGACGGTTTTAACTCACTAGCCATGACTGTACTTTATCTTACAAGACTTTTGAACAAGGTATGAATCGGACTTGTTTTTGACCCAGCTTTTTCACATCCCTGTGTGTGCAATTGAGTTCATTTATGTGGTATTTGTCAGGATACCGCCAGTGCCAGATGGGCTTTCAACCGAACTTGTACTGAGGATCACCTAATTAGCTCCACTAACTCCTTTGTTGTATTTAGTTAGATTAATCTGCGGTGTTATCCAGGATGCCATAAGCTAGCTCATCCACATGCAAACATTGATCTGTACGCAAATTAATGTGACAGATATATCGTCATGCGGGAGGATTACTGTCAGTTACCGATAGGCTATCAACCAAATCGGTACTGAAGCTTGCCTTATGACCTTTTAGAATGCTGAGAGTTCTAGGGATTCAAGTTCAACTCCCTTCTTTTTTTCAATTGTATTGGGATACTTGCTCGTTTGTAGTGATAAGATCACTGTTTATTTTGATTTGTTTTTCTTTTGAGCAAGGGATTGGGGATATGGAGTGATGAAAATCACTATTGCTTGTGCCTTTTGATGTGTGCACTATGTAGGATGTCAAATTTTGGAGTTTTGACGTTTTGCAAATTTTTGATGTTTTGCAACTATTGAGAACTTTAGGGATTCTTAGGGAATTGGGTAGGGAGGATGCTTGTCCTTTTGCCAACTCTCAGCATTCTTGGGGTCATTCGCATAGGGGGATGAGCAAGATAACCGTTTCGCTTGTGGTGACCTGGATTACTTTGCAGGTTTCATCTTTCGTTCACACAACTTGGGAATTGTTTTATGTGTCTTGATATGTGTTGGGATGTTACGTAACAAGGTGTATTTCAAGTATGACTCTACCTTCGTAAAATCTGTCTGACTTGATACATTACATGGCTAAAGAGCAAAATGATGACTGAATCACGAAAACTCTTGATACATTAAAAGACCACTGACTCTAGTGTGGTAAAAGCAATGCATGGTGTTTTTGTTGTTTTTGTACAATGGAACAGTGTGGAATAAGATGGACTAGTAGAGCAATTACAGCCTATGGTGCCTTTGACCTGTACGACCACAAATATGCAATGTATGGATGCAATGCTTAATGCAGCTACATATTTTTGTATTTTTGATGGATTGATTTTTGTGAATATGAATATGAGGTGCGAGAAGAGCTCTCGATTGATGAATTTGAGTATGCCTAGAAATGAGATGCAAATTTTTGTTGTTTTTGATTATTTTTTATTTTTGACCAAGTGATTGCGATAATCCTTGGAGCATTTTGGTTTTGACCAAGTGATTGCGATAATCCTTGGGGCATTTTAGGTTTTGACCAAGTGATTGCGATAATCCTTGGAGCTTTTTGGGTTTGACCAAGTGATTGCGATAATCCTTGGAGCTTTTTGGGTTGACCAAGTGATTGCGATAATCCTTGGAGCTTTTTGGGTGACCAAGTGATTGTGATAATCCTTGGAGCTTTTTGGTTTGACCAAGTGATTGCGATAATCCTTGGAGCTTTTTGGTTTGACCAAGTGATTGCGATAATCCTTGGAGCTTTTGGTTTACCAAGTGATTGCGATAATCCTTGGAGCTTTTTGGGTGACCAAGTGATTGCGATAATCCTTGGAGCTTTTAGGTTTTGACCAAGTGATTGCGATAATCCTTGGAGCTTTTTGGGTTTGACCAAGTGATTGCGATAATCCTTGGAGCTTTTTGGGTTTGACCAAGTGATTGCGATAATCCTTGGAGCTTTTTGGGTTGACCAAGTGATTGCGATAATCCTTGGAGCTTTTTGGGTGACCAAGTGATTGCGATAATCCTTGGAGCTTTTTGGGTGACCAAGTGATTGCGATAATCCTTGGAGCTTTTGGGTTTGACCAAGAGATTGCGATAATCCTTGGAGCTTTTTTGGTTGACCAAGTGATTGCGATAATCCTTAGGCCAAGTATTGCGATAATCTTACTTTTGGTTAGACCAAGGATTGCATAATCCTTGACTTTTGGTTGACCAAGTGATTGCGATAATCCTTGGAGCTTTTTGGTTTGACCAAGTGATTGCGATAATCCTTGGAGCTTTTGTAATTTATCCAAGTTTTGGGTACAAATTAAATCGAGATTTCATTTTGAATTTATGATTTTAAATTATAATCCTTGACTTTTTGACCAAGATTCATAATCCTTGGAGCTTTTTGTTTGACCAAGTGATTGCGATAATCCTTGGAGCTTTTTGTTTTTGACCAAGTGATTTCAGGAATCCTTGGAGCATTTTTGGGATGTGGCTCTCTTAGATATGAAATGGTCGTAAATGACTGATATTCAAGGGTTCTGTTTCCTTGATACCATCAAGAGAAGCTAGCCGGTACGTCCCGGGTCCTATTTTGCTATCAATGACATATGGACCTAACCAATTTGCCGTGAACTTGTCCCTCAAGTGGGACGGCAAATTAGAGTTTTGTTGGTTTTCCTTCAGAACCAAATCACCAACCCGAAAGTCCCTTAGGTGAACTTTCATGTTGTAAGCTTTCTTTAGCCGCTCTTGATAGATACGTAAGTGCTCAAGAGCATTAACGCGTCGTTCGTCAAGCAACGTAAGTTGGTCTAACCGGGCCTGCCGTGCAGTGTCATCATCGATGAACTCCTGCATTGATATGCGAAGGGAAGGAATTTCCAACTCGAGAGGCATTACGCCTCTGAGCCATACACGAGCAGAAAACGGAGTTGCCCCAGTTGGCGTCCGAATGCTAGTGCGATAAGCCCAAAGGGCAAGTGGGATTTGTATGTGCCAATCCTTATGACTGTCTGTGACTGTCTTTTTAAGGATGGCCACTAGTGTTTTGTTTGATGCCTCTGCTTGCCCGTTTGCTTGCGGATAATAGGGCGTTGAAAAGCTGTGCTGAATTTTGTACTTTGTGGTCAAAGCACGCACGTCTTTGTTCTTGAATGATGGCCCATTATCCGATATTATTTTGGATGGAATACCAAAATGACATATGATGTTATGCAAGATGAACTCCACAATGCGGGGTCCTTTCGTTGAGGTTAACGGAATTGCTTCCACCCATTTAGTAAAATACTCTGTGGCCGTTATGATAAACGTGTGACGGACTGACGATGCGAGGGAGATATTTTCGATTAGATCGAAGCCCCACTGCGAAAATGGCCAAGCGGATCGGATTGTCTGTAGGGCACTGGGAAGGTACGTGCATCAAATTGGCATGATGTTGACATTTCACGCACTTCTTGACATATTCGCAACAATCTCGCTCTAAAGATGGCCAATAATAGCCCATGCGGAGAATGCGCTTTGCAATGGCCATACCACTAAAGTGGCCACCACATGTACCGTCGTGCGCTTGGGCGACTGCCCAAGTGGACTCTTGCTTGTCCAAGCAACGAAGAAGAATCCCGTCATAGCTACGACGATACAAAATGTCTCCTATCAAGACATACTTAGCCGCTTTCTGCTTGAATGTTCGTTTTGCGGCGTGCGTCAATCCAAAGGGAAGATTACCTAACTTGAGGTAATCTCTGATGGGTAAATACCAGTCCTGTTGATCGGAAACCTCGACAGTATGAATAGCCAATCCCTTTTGAAGTTCTTCCCTAACAAATGCTGAATGGGATAGAACTTGTAAGAATAGCGTTGTGTTGCTATTAATGGGAGTGGGGGAAAACAAGGACCCCCAGTTGGCACGTTTCAGACGGTCTCGGATTCGAAAGAACTTATCCGAGGATGGTTCGATATGGATCATGTGGATTCCTGGTGTCAAGTCTGAGCTTGCACGCTCCATCGCGGATTGCGATAAGGTTTTGACTTGAATGGTTGTCATGTCACCGGAAAGGTCTTGCGGGATTAGTGACCCCAAGGAGGCCATTGTGTCCGCAAAATGATTCGATGATCGAGGGAGTGCCTCGATGTCGTACCATTCAAGTTTTGCCAGGAATTTGTCCACGAGGGCTTTATAGGCCTTTAGAACTGGGCATTTGCATTGATATACCCCTTTGACTTGATTGACTATTAACAGCGAATCACCAAAGATATTCAATCGTTTGATGTTCATGGCGATTGTTGTCACGAAGACCTAGGAGCAAGGCTTCATATTCTGCATTATTGTTGGTGCACTGGAAGTTTAATTTAAATGACAGGGGCATTGGAGCGCCCTGCGGTGTGAAGAATACAATTCCTGTGCCACCACCTTGCTCACACTTAGAACCATCGAAGAATAGGGTTATGTCGGCTTGTGACTCAGGCTCATCAGAATCTGGCGATTCTGAGACATGGAAGACCCCATCATCGGGTAGTTCTATGACCAGAGGCTGATCGTCTTCAAGAGGAGCCTCTGCTAGTTGATCGGCTATGACTTGTCCTTTGATAGATTTTTGCCCAATGAACTCTATGTCAAATTCCGTCAACAACATGATCCATTTCGCCGTGCGACTACTATGATAAGTACGACTCATCATGTATCGCAATGGATTCTCCTTAGACACAACATACGTAGTGTTGCTCGGCATGTAGTGGCGTAGCTTCTTGGTAGCAAACACCACTGCCAAGCCGAGTTTCTCAACGTATGCATAGTTAAGTTCGTAGCCCGACCAGGGTGCGGCTAAGATAGTAAGTAGCCCTGTTCTTTGTGAAGTTCATTCTTCTGGGCTAGCATGGCTCCCAGTGCCACCTCAGTAGCTGAGATGTATAAGTAGAACGGCACTCCTGGTCTAGGTGGTGCCAATACTGGCGGCGAAGCCAAGTATTGTTTTATTTCGTCAAAGGCTGACTGGCACTCGTCATCCCAATGAAATGTGACCCCCTTGTGCAATAATTTGTTCATGGGTCGGCATTTGTCAGATAATTGCGCTATGAAGCGTTTAATCGACGCGACCTTTCCTTGCAGACTTCTGAGCTGCTTGATGGTAGTGGGGGGAGCCATTTCAAGGATTGCCTTGACTTTCTTTGGGTCCACTTCGATGCCTCATTTTGAGACTATAAAACCCAAGAGTTTTCCAGATGTGACGCCGAATACGCACTTCTTGGGATTCAGTCGACCTTATGTTCTATGAGGCGATCGAGAATCTTGCTCAAGTCATCGAGATGATCTGAGCGCAAAAGAGACTTTGCTAACAAATCATCCATGTAATCTTCCAAAGTTTTGTGCATGTAGTCATGGAAGATATACGTCATGGCACGTTGGTATGTAGCGCCAGCATTTTTAAGGCCAAAAGGCATGACCTTATAGCAAAATGTCCCCCAAGGCGTTGTGAACGCCGTTTTAAGTTGATCCTCAGGATTGATACGAATTTGATTGTATCCTGAGAAGCCATCCATTAGGGAGAGCATTTCGTGACCTGTTGTAGCGTCTACCAACGCGTCGATGCTCGAAAAGGGGAAATCATCCTTAGGACTCGCTTTGTTTAGGTCTCAAAAATTGGTGCATATGCGAATCCTCCCGTCGGGCTTCTTGACGGGAACCATGTTGGACAGCCATGGCGGATAATCCATGCAGATGACAAACTGTGCATCCAACGAGCTTTTGCAATTCATCTTTGACCATCAAGGCCACTTGTTGGGTGCATCTTTCGTAGTTTTTGCTTTACAGGCTTGATTGTCGGATCAAGCGTTAAATTGTGCATGACTAGCTGCGGGTCTAGTCCTGGCATATCCTTGTATGACCATGCAAAAACTTCCTTCTTCGCTTTGAGAAGGGCGATGTAATCGGCTTGCTCTTCGGGGGAAAGACTTACCCCCGACTTGATAATCTGTGGACTCGTTGGGTCTAAGCCGATGTCTACGTCGGTCATTTCCTCAACTGACATGTGGGATCCGTCCTCCAACTGATGTGGAGTTGGGATCAAATGGATATCATTAGCTGAGTTTAGATCTACGTTTGGAACCTCGGGTCCCTCTTCAGCTTGAAAAATATCTTGAGTTGTCCTTGGGGTGGAATGAAGCATTTCACCGAAAGGCCAGTACTCTGATGGCGATAAAGGTGAATTGACGCGATCCCAGTCGATGGCATCTATGTCTAGGTGCAATGATTGTGATGGATCGGCCGGATTGCGGATGGGTGCGGTCAAATCAATGGAGATCATGTGGATGGAATGAATTTGGTCTCCAGAACCGTGGGTGTGATAACTCGATTCTTTTAGATGCTCCCTATACTCGGATGCGGCTCTACGGGAACGGGCACGAATGGATCTTCCCTAGGTGCGAATTCGTCCCTATTTGCGAAAAGGATGGCGGGGTCTTTTCTCGGCATTGATGTCATGATGGGATCTCGAGGTGGACGATGCTCATCTTGAATTTGGAGCCATGGATCCAATACTTGGTCCCACCTTGCTGGGTCTACCCACCATTCATGCCCTAGCGGTATGCCCATCTGTCCCATTAGATCTTCATGAGTTAAAGGGCGGTGATGCCGTCGCGCATGTCTGAGATAGTCCATCTCAGTCTCATCTTCTGAATCACTTTCGGAGACCCAAAAATGTTCATCCTCTTCAGCAACTGTTACTTGCGACGTTGAGTGCTCTCCTTGTTCCAGTAAGTTAATCTGGTCTCCTTGCGGTTGTTCCACTCTTGGTGGAGGGACCTGACTCTCTTGACACTGTATTGTTTCATCTAGAACCTCTAAGGGGAACAGTTTCAGAAAGATGTCCGACAGCCGTTGATGTTCTCTTTGAGGATTAATCTCTGAACTTTCGCCTCTCTCTAGCAAAGGAGAGGGATTACTGCTGTTTCCAGGGGTGTTTGTTGACCATGGGAGGTAGTCTCCCAATGTGTATTCTGTATTTGGATTGGCATACGGATCTTGTGCCAATCCCCCCTTGTTGCCTATTTCTAGGCCTTGCATATTTTCAACCAAGATGTCTAAGGGCAGGGGGTGATTGAACCCTACTCCTGACTTGTCATATGGCATCTGATATCTTGGTTGGCAAAGGACCCGCATCCCTTGCTCATATCTGCCTAGCCCGTATCCATGCCAATTGCATTGGCCGAGATATTTTAGGGCAAAATCTGGGTTTGACAGATAGTTGATGTTTTCAACAAAAGGCTCTTCGTCTGCTTCCTTTTGTTGGCATGGTTCAAGACCATGATCAAGGCCCCCATACACGAAATTCGTCTGGTTTGGAGGGTAGCCTAGAGGGACAACTGTCCCTATGGGAAGGCGAGGTCTTCCCATGTCTTGTACTGACTCCAATGCTGGCGTCGCCACAACATTTTGCACTAAATATTCCCCCAGGCCCGTACTGGCCATTTCAATAGTGATTGTTGATGATTGGGTGGGAGGAAACGGGAGTCCTTCCTGAGTCCATTCCATGTTCGGCATTTTAGGAGTCTCCACTTCCGTTGTGCGAGGTGTTTCTTCTGTTGATATCGTTGAAATTGTGGGCAACTTCTCTTCTAGAGGCTTAACCTCTTCCATGATCTGTTTTCCCTTGTCCTTCTGTTTGGCCATGACAGGTGGCGTTGATGATGAAGGAGCAGATGATGAAGTTTCACCGGCTGGGATTTTGCCTTGTTGGTCACCAGTGGTGCCTGCGGTATCGAACCCTGTTTAGATGGATTTAACTGGAAATCCAAATGCGTTGAAGGGAGGGTCGATTGAGGTATAAATTGTACCGCATTGCAATACTTGAAGGGCTCTAAGTCCATTGGGACTACATGTATTTCTCCTTCATAAGCATACTTTAAGCACTTGGTGGGCGATCGAAGGGACACACTTCATGTCCCTAATCCAAGGCCGCCCTAGCAGTATATTATAAGCCATCTCGCCTTCTAACACATGGCACAGTGTAGGTATTGATTTTTGTCCTACCTGGACAGGTAGAACAACTATGCCGACTGTCGAGCATATTGCATCGTTGAAAGCTCGCAGTGTGTACGTGGAGGCTGTGATGTGAGAGGCTGGCAACTTCAAATGTTTTAAGGCTGCAGTGGTAATGATGTTACTGGACGAGCCAGTATCTACCAACACTCTTTTGTACGGAATCCCGTTGACCCGCGCGATAACGTGCAGGGGTGGATCTGCCATGTCATTCGATATCGTTTTTACCTCGTCTTCTCTGAATGTGATGACCGGCTCCGTACATTGTTTCACATGTCCCACGAAGTTGTTGAAAGAATTTGCTTCGTGAGGTTGTAATTCGATGGCTTTTAAAATGTCCATAAGAGCTTCCCTATGGGGTGCTGACTGTTGAATAAGCTCGTAAATGGACAGCCTAGCCGATGTGGTCCGCAAACTCTGCGTGAGTTTGGTCCGTATCGTGATTTCGGGTCTAGGCGGAGGCAACTGCGTTGGGCGTTGTTGAGGCTGCGATGTTGTCGAAACTTCCCTCGTAGCTACCTCGGGGGCAACTGCTGGGTACCTTCTATTCCTTGTTACTATGCTAATCATTCCCACAAATCCCTGCATGGGAAGATTCTGTCGCACCTCGTTAATCTGGAGTGGTTTTGTCTGTGCCTCGTGGGCAGGCAAAGGGTCCTTGAATACCCCCATTTGTTGGTTGTTTGGCGCTATGGGGTTGTCCACGGCCAATGTTCTATTGTCGATCAAATCTTGGATTAGTTCTTTGAACTTCCAAGCATCCATTTAAGTCGTGTCCTCTACGCCTATGGAATCTACAATACAATTCCTCTCTGTATCCCCTAGGCTTAGGAGCATTAGGGTCTATATTTTGGATTTCTGGCGAGTGACTAAATTTGCCGCTGACAAGCGGTCAAATAGGGAGTCCCTGGACTCCGTGTAAGGGGTGAATTGTCGCCTAGGGCGACGCTGCTGATTCTGCTCCTGTCTTCTATTATCTCTTTCATAAGCAGGAGGCACTTGCCTAGTAATTAGCCTTTTGAGGCTGCATTTCTTGCACAGGCATGGGAACATTTATCGCAACTTGGTTGACTGCAGCGTGTTGTGATTGTGTTGTCCCGATTTTAGTGGTTTTATTCCACTCTTTCTTTTTAGGCTTGGCGATTGCGCCTTCGCCTATCTTAATCTCTTCTATAACTCTGGCTTGCGCCAAAGCTTCTTCTAAGCTGTCGTATTGCCGCAACAACAATAGACCAGAGATTGATTTTAAGCAACTTTTTGCGAACATCTGCGTGAGATCAGACATAGGGGGACGGTAGGGTAACTTAGAAAGCAAAGCTCTCCATCGATTCCCATATGCTGCCATTGTTTCTTCCTCAAATTGCCTGAGGCTCGCCAGATCACTCAGTGATGCCTTCTTCCTTGTGTTGAAGGCAAAGCGTTCAAGAAACGCATCTACTAATTGATCTAGGTTGCTTATACTGTGTTTAGGTAGTTGTGTGAACCAATCCGAGGCAGGGCCTGCGAATGTGGTTATGAATGTTCTAAGCAACAATGCGTCATTATCTTGGATGCCGAAGCATTGGCTTAGAAATCTTGTAACATGTTCTTGTGCGTCCTCTTCACCTTTAAAGATTGCCAATTGAGGCAACTTGAAGTGCTCGGGGTAAAGAGGTGTAGGCACTGAGGGATGCACCGGATTACTGTGGAGTTGACGTAATGTGGGTTTTTGATGCCCAGCAGCTTTTGTCTCCACAGACTCTAAACGCTCTAATAGCGCTTGGTATGCATCGGAAGATTTTATTTCTTCCTCTCTTGTTTGCTCCCGTTGTAAGTTATGGAAGACCGGAGGCCTATGGAGGGGTGGCCGAATGGCAGCCCTCCTGCCTTGATGGGGAGTTTCAACATATTCTACGTCTGGTTCATACTCCTCGTAAAATTCTTGAGGAGTCTCTGGGCGAAACCTATGACCCTGATCGAGTCCTCGCTGAAGGTACCCATCATTGTTTCGGGGAGTTGCCTCCCTCTCGAGTCTATGAGGTCTCGGTGGCAAAGCTTGACGAGGTCGTGGAGACCTATCTTGCACCAACAGATTATGCCTCTCATATTGTTCGGCTCTTTGGGTGCGAGGGGTTGGCTCCCTCTCAGGTAGTTCATAGCGTAGCTCATCCGCTTCGCGTTGCATGCGCTCTCTATCCAAGCGGTGTCGATACTCTATCTCCTGATGACTTTGTTTAAGCCGCATGATTTGGGCTTGACGGGTGGCATGTTGGGCGACTATCGGGTCAATTTGGTCTACCCTATTTTGCTTAGGAGGTTCGAATGTCCCTCCTATGTGTTTGCCTCGATTTTGATGATCTAAAATTTCAATGGGTCGCTTCCCTCTGTCGAGGTAGGCGGCCTGTACTCGAGGTTCTGGCCTCAAGGGGTGATCATGATGTCCAGCTGGTGCGGAAGCGCAAGGTTCCCGCGTTGTATGTTGTTGTCCTTGAGGAATGCGATGATTTTCCTCGTGCTCCCTCTCATAGGTGTGAAGGGGGCGGGCGGAGTTAGCTCGCCCTGTGTAAGGAGCCCTACGCTCTGGATTTTGTCTCTCTATTCTGATGGGAGGTAAGGAAGGGATACCATATCCACGTTGTCCCTCCAAATGGATAGTGTGCCTCTCTAGCGCTCCATCATGCTGTGGCCACTCATGTCTAACCTCAGAAGGTGATTCTCTATTTACATCAAGGTCTACATGTAGGGCGTCTTCCCGAAAGGGGCTGCTTTGAATGGGCATACCCCATCGAGGATTCTGAATCGGATTCTTTTGTAGGCCAGACCGATAAGGCGGTATGACCAAGTCCTCAAGACTGAAGCGAAGGTGACTTGTGCCTGCTTCTTGTGTACCTTCCGGAGCTTCTGCCCTTGATTGGGCTTGGCTACGGGTGTACACCATTGCGGTGCTTCTCTACTATCTAAACAGATTTTTATCTCGTTTATGATGATTTTTCTTTTTGTCTACACTAAGCGGAATTAAACACACGCATACACAAACCGTGATTATCTCTTTTAAGGATTATTGGTGTGCCCTAGACTGGTTTAGTGCATTTTGATGTTTTTTTTTGTTTTTGTAGGGTTTTGAAGAACGTTTAAATGCATAATGAAGGCTCATATAACTCCCAAAATGGTCGCCCCTTCAATATACCAACCAGGCCGATATACCAACCTCTCTATATACCCGCCCTTACGAGAGGGAGACTATAGGTACGTGAGAGCAGAAGGTACATGGTACATAGGTGGTACGAAAGGGGATTGTCCTGTTAATGGCACCTACCATAGAAGACTTATCCTCGCGCGCATGGGAATCACCCCAGCGACACTCGGTCAGCTTTCGTCAGGATTTACGCCTAACAACAGTTGACAATCGGGAAATGGATGCAAAGCTAAGCCAAGGTGGTGATGAACCCACCGTTGGTCTTGCTCAAGGGCTGGGGTCTTACGACCAGCTCCTTGGTTTAAAATTATTGCGTGAAGTGTGTGGGATTCATTTTATTTAACGAAAATGAAACAAGCATAAATGACTTTCCCTATGCAATGCGAGATAAAATGAAAACAATTAAAGAAACAGAAACAAAAATAGAAAATTTAACAGAGATTATGAAAATCCCTACCTCTTCTCTGCCTGGACCGGTTGCTTCTGAATTTCTGCTCTGAAAAGTTGCAGACAGAAATTCGTCCCTCGGTGAGACGAATTGCAGAACAGAATTCGTCCCTCCCAGAGACGAATTTGAATTCGTCTCAGGGTCAGACGAATTTCAGTAAAGCAATCGCCACAGTCAAGGACGAATAACAGTCAGAAACCAAAAAGGTACCTGTCAAACACAAAACACAAAAATTTAATCAGTTTTTGTGATTTTAAAAACCAGGGAACAGGGTCCCACCGTGATCGCCACTGAAAGCACGAGATTCCGGGCAAAGGAAACACTAATTGCGATGCATTCAAAATCAAATACGCTTAAGTCCTAGAAATGTAAATTGCATGAAATGAAAGAAACGCATTGGAAGAGACACAAGCAAATGGAGAAAACACAGCCCTTTCATTAAACTTTCTTGATCTCTGTTACAAATACGCCTCCTCCCTTTTCAGGGGCTAGGAGCGTTAAAAGAATTTGACTACAATCGAGACTTAAGGTTCCTCTTCCCGCGTGCCCACACTTGAAATGGACGGGCCAAGATGATGCCGCCGCTGATGTCGATGAGTCCTTGACCTCTGCTGCTCCTCCTGCGAACAAAGAAACAACGAAGATGTCAGTAGCACCTGCTGCAAATGAAAAGTGTTTGTTCTCTAAAATCGCCAAAAGATGCATGTAAACATTTGTCTGAAACAGTGAGTAAAATGACTCTAAATGGCCTGAAAACCTGACAGAGGACAGAAAACATCACCAGGAGGCCACTGCCACTGAGACAGTCGGCCAATCTACCTTCAACTGGAATTCGTCCCTGGGCAGGACGAATTCTGACTGCAATTCGTCCCTGGGTGGGACGAATTCTTCTGTGTTGGAAAAGCCGACCTGATGCTGCTCCAATGTCGAATCTCGGGACCTACAAAACGCCTGCAAACAAGGGGGTTATGTAATTGGGGCCATTTTGGGACGACCCAGATGGTCGGATTCTCCCAATTTGGCCTCTATCCTCGGGAATTAGATATCGCCACCTGCAAGTTAGTGAAACAACAAAGCGACACAAAGCATGATAAAATTTGATCAGAATGTTATGAAATTGAAGCTATGAATTCACCAAATAGAATAACATGAAATGCAACCTGAAACAATAATCTAGAATGCTTTTGAAACAAAAACTTGGAAAGTGCGGGGGTGCCCCAAGTGGGCCTCCCACCGTTGGCACTTGATTTTGGAGCCAATCCACTAGGGATGGGCCCAAAACCTCTTAGGATTGGGGGGTCGGCAAATTGGTTGATTCAGGTGTCCATATGTTGGATTTGGGTCAGATTCAAGCTTCCAAAAGCCACCCAACAACCTCCCTTGCAAAAGAGATTGGTGGATGTGAGAAGGTGAATCAAAGGGGATGCAAGTGGGTGTTCAACTCGGCAGCACTTCGTTGCTTGAAATCTCCTTCAACCTCTCTTGGGTGAGAAAAGTCCCACCTTTTATAGACCCATGGGGTCTCTTTTGAGAGGGAAGCACAAATGCCATGTGTTGGTCATAGGTGCCATGTGGCAGTCATGTCTTCCCATGAGGGAGGGGAGTCCTCCATTGACTTGGGCTTTCATAACTGCCCTTGTGACAGTCCTCTAACGGCCTATCTGTCCACCCACACACGCGTGCGAGGCAGGAGTCATCAACTGACTGTCCTGGGTTGCCACTTGGCACCATTCTTCTTTTTGCCCGTTAAACTCAGAATTCGTCCCTACCAGAGACGAATTCAGAATTCGTCCCTGGGTGAGACGAATTCCAGTTAGTATTCGTCCCTGGGTGAGACGAATAGTGAGCAAAGTGTCTAAATGTGCCAAATTGCTTCCTGACCTTACAAAATTGCTATGAAAGTGGTTAAGACCACTGTTTGACCTCTGAGGGCTGCCCTGGGGGCTGTGTTTGTCAACGCGATCAGTGTTTGCAGTCACATAATCGGATTGGTGCTGTTTTGGTGTCTACAAGATCTATCCTTGGTGTTAATTATAAGATAGGATTCATCACTCCAGTTATGAATAAAATATGGTATAATTGGTGGATCTATCGTCGATGTTAATTCCAAGATAAAATTTGTTGTAATTGTATTATTACATATAAGTGCAATTGAGAAAGATTGATGTAAGTGAGGATTGTTGGTGTAACCATTGAGAAAAACTATAGTGGTTGGTTGTAGGTGGACCCTTTGATGCTTGGAAGATAATAGAAAGACTAAAATATTCTCTGTGGATGTAGTCCACACAAGGTGAACCACATTACATCTTGTGTTCTATTATTGTGTGAGATTACTTTACTATTTTGATTAACTTTTTCTTCTAAAAATCATATGTGATTTATTGCTCATAATTATTGGTAAAAATAATTGAATTCTAACAACTAGTATCAAACTGACATTTCATTTTTGGGTACTCGATAGATGGATTTTTGGATTGAGTGGGAGAAATAGTGGAAGATTTGAAGTTCATGGTGGAAACAATTAATGGCTAGAAATTCTAGCTCTGGAAAATAGAGATAGAAGATTATCTCTTTCAAAAGGACCTCTATCGACCTCTAGAAGGTAAGAAAAGAAATAAACTACAATTTATGATGATGAGTGGTCTCTCTTGGATAGAAAAGCACTGGGAATGTTGAGGTTGTACTTAGCAATCATAATTACCTTTGATATATCCAAAGAGAAGACTACAAAATATTTCATGGATGTAGTGGCTAGGTTTCATGAAAAATCATTTGCTTCTAATAATGTTTTTCTCATGAAAAGTTATTTAATATGTAAATGAGTGAAGGAGAATCTATTCAGGATCACTTGAATACATTTAATACTATTACTAATTAGTTGAGTTCAGTGGGTTTATATTTTGATGATGAAGTCATGGCCTTGTTGATTTTGTGCTCATTGCAAGAGAGCTGGAACAACTTGGTATTGACCATGAGTAATTTTTCTTTAAGTTCTAACAAGTTGGTATTTGATGATATTCTGGGTCTGATATTATGGGTATCATTCTAAGTGAGGATATGAGGAGAAAAATCTTGGATAAAAAATCATCATTAGAAACAGCTCCAAATTTTGAGAATGTAGAAAGACAAAAGAAAAGAGGCAAGAGTTTGAATAAATATAAATCAAGAGAAATATCCAAATTGAAAGAAAAAGTAAAAGCAAAGTTTTTTTATTGTGGGAATAAAGGCCACCTCAAGAGGGACCGTTGGAATAAAAAAGGATGAAAAATGAGATGATGAGAACAGAGGTAATAATCAAGAGACTAATATTATTGGTGATATTTTACAAGATGCATTAATTTTGTCTCTTGATAAAAATAATGATTATTGGGTTATTGATTCTAGTGCTTCTTTCCATGCCACTTCTCACAAAGATTATATTATAGAATATTTCCAAGGAGATTTTAGATAGGTATTGTTAGGTGATGATCATTCCTATAAAATTATAGGCATGAAAAAGATACAGATTAAATTACCCTGATGGGAGTCATTATATGCTTAATGAAGTTAGGAAAATTTCATATTTGAAGAGAAATCACATTTCAGCAAGTAAACATGATAGTGAGGGTTACACTATTGTATTTGGTGGTCACTCTTGGAAAGTGACTAGAGGTTTTATGGTTGTAGCTAAAGGTAAGATGGTGAAAGCATGAGGATACGAAAACAAAAAGGAAAATGCCAAGCACGGTGCGTATAAAACCAAACTTAACGCCAAAAGCCTATATATTGAAACATGCATGAAAGGAAAGAGCATAAGCGAATCAACACAAGATAAAAACAATATGGAATAAGTCCCTATTTATTGATATGCTTTTAAAATCGCGTTACAATGTGTCTCCTTCCATTTTAGGGGATATGAGCGTTAAATATGTTTCTTATCACATCCATGGATAGCAATCCTTCTTCCGCATGCCCACATGTAAGATGGGGGAACCAAAATGTCATCGCTACTTGTGTATATGAGTTTTGACTCCTTACTGATCCTATGATGTCAAAAACTTGTGTTCAATGAAATAGAAAAGATTAGTAGCACTTGTAGATAGAATAGAACATGTATTTCCCAAGTCCTACTGTTAGTGTATGCATGAAAATATTAAAATGATAACCAAATGACCTCAAATCGACCTGAAAATTTAATAGAAGCATGAATATGTTACCAGGAGGGCACTGCAAGTGGAACAGTTAGGGTATTCCTCATAGATTTGTATTCGCTTTCAGGTGGGACAAATACAAATCTAGGTGATAGAGGTTTATTCGTCCCGCCTCTATCACCTAGATTTAGCTGATGCCATCTGCAAGTTAGTAAATGCGAGAAATGATAAAAACATGGTAAAAAATGATCAAAATGAAATGAAATTTAAACTACAACCTATTTAAATGACCTAGAATATGATGCAAAAGGAAAAGAAAGGAAATTTGCCATAGATTTCTAATTGCTCTGGGGTGGGACATTTAGAACTATGACAACTTGGGGGACACCCGGGGGTAGGACGCCCACTATTTGGGACTCTATTTTGGCACCAATACACTTGGGATGGGTCCAAAACCTCTTATGGGGTTTTTTCAACAAATTTTGTGGAATATTGTGGCAAAATGTTCAGGTTTGGGTCTACAATGCACCTCCAATGATCACCCAATAACGTCCCTCCAAAAGAGAGATCAAGGATGTGAAAGCACAAACAATGGGTGAGGATATATTTTAGCAGCACTTCGTTGCTCCAAAATATC
Source organism: Wollemia nobilis (assembly GCA_028583015.1). Lineage (NCBI taxonomy): Eukaryota > Viridiplantae > Streptophyta > Pinopsida > Araucariales > Araucariaceae > Wollemia > Wollemia nobilis. The sequence goes on from JAQPPZ010002432.1 coordinate 374,319, forward strand.
CTCTCTATATCTCTTTTTGGGTGAGAAGACTCACCAATTTATAGACCTAGGGTCTCTTTGTTTGAATGCGCATGTGAGGGCGCCACTTGAGTTGATTGTCCTATTTTGAGAGAAAATATTATTCCCTAATTTAGAGTCTCCTTGCATGAGGTCTCTAAAATAAAGACATGCATGACTAAAGTCTCTCTTCTTGATTTGAAGTCGTTCCTTGCAATTGCATGTCTTGAAGTTGTAGTTAACTGGCGGACCTGTCGAGGTTTGAATTTTTTCTAGTCAAACTTGCTATTCGCCTCACCCTAGGGCGAATGCTTCTATTTGTCCTTGGGTGGGGTGAATACCAGTTTGTATTCGTCCCAGGGTGGGGCGAGTAGAGAGAAAAGTTCCAAATGGTGCAAAATTAACTCTTGACCTTCTAAACTATTGTTGGGAGTGGTTAGGACCACTGTTTAACCTCTAGGGGCTGCCCTAGGGGCTATTTGTGTCAATGCGATCGATGCTTGTTGTCACATAATCAGATTGGTGTTGTTTTGGTGTCTATAGATGCCCCTTTTTGGGAAGTATTATGCAAGGCACAATGCTGAGAAAAAATAGATAACCAAAGCACTAATGATTAGGGATTCTTAGTAACCTAACCAACTCTTGATGCCCCAAGCATGGAAAGGGTACACATTCTTGAATCCTTGCTTCTGACAAGCTAAGAAACTTAATTCAAGTGTTAACCTTTTTCGGTGAGGTATTACTTGAGCTTGGACATTGATCAGTCATGAATAGGCAAAGGGCACAACCTTTTGTCTATGGGAACCTTGAGTTCATGATTCATGAATGCCAAGTGTTTGATCAGCTTGTGATTATTGCTTGTTTGCTACCCCAAGCAGGAGCATGATTGTCTTTGTCAATGATCCTTTGAATGTGTGTTATTTCCTTGATTGGTTATATTTTTGTTGATTGGTGACTAAGTGTGACTACCCCCTAAAGTGACGAATCGATGAGGGAATGACCGACATTAGAAAAGCAATGAGTCTCTTGAACCAAGATGACTTAGGTAAAGGTGTCGTCAGTTGTTTTACCATTGAATACTTAAGCAATTTTCGAACATTCTGACCTATTTTTGGTGGGTTTTAACCCTTTTTGTGATGCATTTTGGAGCTAAAATTGTCAATTTCGTCCTCTCAGGGAGCGGTCCAACTATGATAGCCTTATTAGGGAGTAGTATAGTGACATTTTGTAACCCCAACATCTATTTTGGATTCCAATAATGTCAGGCACAAAGGCGCCTTCGTTCAATAATGTTATTGCTATTTTTGGTTGGGTTTTGACCCTTTTGTGATGCCTTTTGGAGCTGCAATTGTCAAGAATCCATCCTCTCAGGGAGCGGTCGGGCTATGATAGCCTTCTTAGGGAGTAGGATAGTGATATTTTGTAACCCCAATGTCTATTTTGGATGCCAATAATGTCAGGTGCAAAGGCGCCTTCGTTCGACAATGTTATTGCTATTTTTGGTTGGGTTTTGACCCTTTTGTGACGCCTTTTTGAGGATGAAATTCTTGAAAATTCATCATCCCATGGAGCGGTCCAGCTATGGTAGCCTTCTTAGGGAATAGGATAGTGAGTATTTGTGACCCCGACATCTATTTTGCATGCCCGGATTGTCAAGTGCAAAAGCACTCTTATCAAACACTTTTATTGCTTGTTTTTGGTGCATTTTGTGTAGTTTTTGCTATTTTTGAAATTTTTGCTCTATATTCGTCCCTGGGTGGGACGAATACCATTTTAGTAATCTTCCTAGGGTAGGACAAGTGCTAACTAGAGTGCTCATCCTAGGGAGGAATGATTACAGGCTCAAAAATCCTATTTAAAGGCCAAAACTAGGTTTTGGGCTCATTTGCATTTGTTTTTCTTGGTGATTTGGAGCTATGAGGAGGAGGAGGTCAATTCTATGAAGTGAAGCACTGCCAAAATTTTCCTACTACCATGAGTTCATGGACCGGATCCTCAAGCGATGGAGCCGAAGTGAGACCGGTGAGTGTTCTTCCTCTTTATTGGTTTTTTTTTTTGTTTTTTTTGTTACAGTTTGAAAACCACAAGTTAGTTGTTTTATGTCCTTTTGTTTTTGTTTTTCAAATTTAAAAATGAAACCCTAGTCTATCAAAATTAACACTTAGTTGAAACTTAGTATAACCCTAGTTAAACAAAGATCAAAATTTAGTTTAAAACTGAGCTAAAAAAAACTTAGTTTAGAACATAACCTAAAAACCTTGCCTAACCTGAATTGAACAAAGATCAAAACTTAGGTTAGAAACGTAGGGTTAAACTAAGCGTAAAAATGTAACTCAACCCTAGTTATTTTTTTGTTGTTTTTGTTTGTGTTTTTAATTTACCAGTTTAGAGTTAAAAACCCTAGGTCTAAGAAATTATTTTTGAATGTTTTTGTTTGTTTTTTAATTTATCAGTTAGAGTTAAAAACCCTAGGACTGACAAATGGTTTTTTTTTTATATATTTTTGTTTAATGTATCAGTTTAGAGTTAAAACCCTTGGAACTGAACAATTAGTTTTGAATGTTTTTTGTATTTTTGTTTAATTTATTAGTTTAGAGTTTAAATCGTAGGAACTGAACAATTAGTTTTGAATGCTTTTTGTATTTTTGTTTAATTTATTAGTTTAGAGTTAAAACCCTAGGAACTGAACAATTAGTTTTGAATGTTTTTTTTTATTTTTGTGCATTTGATCTCTCGCTATTTGTCTATTTTTAGATGTACAATTTTTCCTAGGTTTTAATGTTTTTTGTTTTGTTTCCTTTCGTAGGTTATGAAGAGTAAGTGCCATGTGCCCACGATTTTCATTGAAGTGCGGGAGGTGCTGACATTGACTGACTGGGAGTGGCTTGATGCCCTTGGGCTCAAGAAGGTGACTCAGCTGGAGCCGATGGTTGTGGATCGAGTCTATATTATGGCCTTGATCAACTTGTGGGATCCTCGGACTAATACCTTTCATCTCCCAATAGGGGAGATGATAGTTATTTTGGAGGATGTCTATCAGATTCTCCAGATTCCAATAGATGGAATGCCTATTAGGACAATGTCACGGGATCAGCGGATAGCAGTGTTGACATGCTACTTTGGACATGGAGAGGAGATGGGCATGGATAGCCCAGTGGAGAGGGCAGAGGGTGACTACCAGATTGGTGGCATATTGGTTTGATGGTGGCTAGAGAGGGGTGTGTTGGGAGTGAGGCATGCATTACTGATGGGCCTCATTTCCAACATGCTTCTCCCCGACTCTTCGAGCTTGAGGTTCCTATGGAACCTGCTAGAGGTGGTGTTTCATTTGGTGGAGTGTTTGATAGAGGCACCCATAATCATGATATGGGGATAGAATCTGTTGGCACAGCTCTATGATGAGTTGTACGAGGTCCATTGTCAAAGGTGAAAAGGGATTGGTTGCAGCTACTTGTTGCAGTGCTAGGCTTGGTAGCACATAGTGGTGGTGAGGCCGGTTGGGTTACCATGGATGATGCGGGAAAATATGGTAGACCGAGAGATTGGATACGGGGTATTGTGGAAGAGGTTTGAGGATCAGGGTTAGAGTTGGATGGGCAGGTGCCGTAGGGCACTATGCCAATGCCTTCACTCGGCTTTCTCCAGGGGAGGTGTTCTGGTGCCCCTACCGAGACTTTCTAGCCTAGCATGAGGCTAGAGAGTGGATCTGGTGGGTACATAGGGAGCGATGGCTGATTCGGCATCATGATACTGAGCATGATTTTTTCCCATATGGCCAGGTTACACGATAGTTCAAGGTGCACCAGGGGTTTCTTGGTGAGCCTATGGTCTATCGATGTCATGGAGACAAGAGGACTCTATCTTGGCCAGTCATTGCACCGCTAGGTGAGGATGCAGATACAACGATTGACATCCCAGATGTGGATGACATCGGGGTTACCGTTGAGTATGACCAGTGGGGGACTTTACGACGGTGGCAAGGCAAGGGGCCTCTAGGGGACGGATATGTGGTAGCAGCAGGGGGTGATGATGTAGGGGCATCAAGAGAGGGCTGGGGGTTCTGCTTGAGGATGCGAACATGGTAGAGGTGGATGATTTTGGGGAGGTTTTGGGTTTTTGGATTTGTTGCAAGGTCAGAGGACTGGTTCATTGTAGCCTATGGGCATTTTTGATGATATATATACAGATGACTTTCTTTGTGTTTATACACTTTTGTGATGGTTTGATTTTATGCACATGTATTTAAATTGATGTATGCATAATTTGTGAATGCGATGTTTCTAATTATATGATGTATGCATATGGAATGAATGAAATGAGTTGTTGATAATTTGTCGATGGCACCATAGACTGTACAAGATTTACTGGCTTGCTTTACTTATGGGAGGGCTTTGTGGAATGACTTGGCATGTGATAACTTTGTTTTTGTATTTTGTATATTTTTTTATGGTGATGTACGTAATGAAATGTTCCAATTGTTTTTAAAATGTAGTTAAGCTTTTCTGGGATTCAGATATTTTAACAAGGTATAAATGTGACTTGAGTTTAACCAAGGTATTTCACATCCCTGTGTGTGTAATTGAGTTCATTTATGTGGTATTTGTCAGGATACCACCAGTTCCAGATAGGATGTCAACCAAACCTATACTAAGGATAACCTAATTAGGTCCACTAACTCCGTTGTTGTATTTAGTAAGATTAATCCATGGGACAATCTAAGGTACCATAAGCTAGCTCATCCACATGTAAAAATTGGTTTGCTCACACGCAAAGCTAATGTGATAGACATATCGTCATGCGTTTAGGATACCGCCATTACCAAGTAGGTTGTCCACCAAACCTGTAATGAGGATCACCTAGATGGTTTTCGAATGCTAAGAATTCTAGGGATTCAAGTTCAAGATTTTTATTTGCTCAATGGTTTAGGATACTTGCTCGTATACATAGTGATGAAAATCACTGTTTATTTTTCTTCTTGTTTTTCTTTTTGAGCAAGGATTGTGAATAGTGGTAATAACCACTATTATTTGATTTTGGATTTTGAGCTTTGTAAGGTTGAGCTTGTAATTTTGTGGCTTGTGAATGACATTGATCCTTTTAGACCTTGGGAATGACTACCCATCCTGTTCAGGGACAAGTAGTGTGAATCCTTATGACTTTGGGAACCAAAGTGGATTAGGGATATGATGAAGTCAGGGCATTGATATTTTAGTCCTTGGGGATGACTACCCATCCTTGTCAGGGATGTGTAGTACGAATCCTTACGACTTTGGAGACCAAAGGTGATTGTGGTGATGGCTTGTGGGAATTTTGTTTTTGAATGGCATCGATCCTTTTAGGCTTTGGGGATGACTACCCATCCTTGGCAGGGACGTGTAGTATGAATCCTTACAACCTTAGGGACCAATGGTGATTGGGATTTTTGTGAGTAGTGGTGAAAACCATTGTTTATTAGGGGGAATTGATGGGGAAGATCTTGTACTTTTGTCAATTCTTAGTGCTCTTGAACCATTCGCATAGAGGGATGAACAGACTAATATTTCACCTATGTTACCCTAGACAGCTTCGTAGATTTCTCTTGCATTCACACAACTTAGGAATTATTTTATGTGTTTTAAATTGTGTAAGGATGTTACATAACGAGGCGTGATCCAAGTAAAACTTTCCCTTGTAAAATCCATTGAACTTTGTATAGTTTTTGGCTAGAAATTTAAAGACAGCTGAATGACGAAAACCCTATATACATTAGGAGACAACTGAATATGCTAACAATAAGGGTGGTGTTATTCTGGATGTATGTGTTTATAAAATAGATTTTATGTGGAAAATGATGGAATTGTCGAGCAATTATAGTCTATGGTGCTTTTGACACATATAACTAGCAAATATGCAATGTATGGATGTGATGCCTAATGCAACTTATATTTTTGTATTTTGATTTTTACAAGTATGCATGGAATGGAAATGCAATTTTTTTTTTTTTTGATGATTTTATTGTTTTTGTTTTTTTTTGAATATTTTTTTTAACCAGGAAGTTAGGGTAATCCTTGGAGCTTTTGGTTTTGACCAAAGAGGTTATAGATACCTTTGGGGCATTTTGGGGTGACCAAGTGATTGTGGGAATCCTTGGAGCTTTTGGGTTGACCAAAGGATTTATAGATACCTTTGGGGCATTGGTTTTGACAAAAGGGTGTATGGATACCATTGGAGCATTTTTGGGGTTGACCAAGCGATTGCGAGAATCCTTGGAACTTTTGATTTGAGCAAAGAGTTTATAGATACCTTTAGGGCATTTTGGGTTGACCAAGTGACTGCGAGAATCCTTGGAGCTTTTGGTTTGACCAAAGGGTTTATAGATACCTTTGGGGCATTTTGGGTTGACCAAGCGATTGCGAGAATCCTTGGAGCTTTTGGTTGGACTATGGCTCTCTAAATGTGGAATGGCCTCAAATGACTGATGTTCAAGGGTTTTGTTTCCTTGATTCCTTCAAGAGAGGTGAGCCGGTATGTTCCAGGTCATATTTTACTATCAATCACATAAGGACCTAACCAGTTTTCCGCGAACTTGTCCCTTAGATGGGATGGAAAATTAGAATTATGTTGGTTCTCTTTTAATACCAAGTCACCAACCAAAAAGTTCCTTAGGTGAACCTTCATGTTGTATGCTTTCTTAAGTCGCTCTTGATAGATACACAAATGCTCGAGAGAATTAATGCATCATTCATTGAGCAACGTCAATTGGTATAACCGAGTCTGTAGCACAGTGTCATCATCAATGAAGTCTTGCATTGAAATGCACAAGGAAGGGATTTCCAACTCGAGAGGCATGACTACCTCGGAGCCATACACCAACAAAAATGGAGTTGCCCCTGTGGGCATCCGAATGCTAGTGCAATAAGCCCATAGGGCAAGCGAGATCTGAATGTGCCAATCCTTATGACTATCTGTGATGGTCTTTTTGAGGATGGTGACTAGCATTTTGTTTGATGCTTCTACTTGCCCATTTGCCTACGAATAATAGGGTGTTGAAAAACTGTGTTGAATTTTGTACTTTGTTGTCAAAGCATGCACATCTTTATTCTTGAATGACGTCCCATTATTCGAAAGGATCTTGGATGGAATACCAAAATGACATATGATGTTATGAAAAATAAACTCTGCAATGCGGGTTACAATTATAGAGGTTAGTGGAATTGCTTCCACCCACTTGGTGAAGTAATCTATGGTCATTATGATGAATGTGTGATGACCTAAAAATGCATGGGAGATATTTTTTATTAGATCGAAGCCCCACTACAAAAAAGTCCAAGTCGATTGGATCGAATGTAAGGCCTGAGAAGGTACGTGTGTCAAATTAGCATGGTGTTGACACTTCACGCACTTCTTTACATATGTGCAACAATATCGCTCTAAAGATGGCCAATAATAGCCCATGCAAAGAATGTGCTTTATGATGGCCATACCGCTAAAGTGGCCACCACATGTACCATCATGAGCTTGGGTGATCGCCCAAGCAAACTCCTGCTAGTCCAAGCAACGGAGGAGAATTCCTTCATAGCTCTAACGATACAAAATGTCTCCTAACAAGACATGTTTTACCGCTTTCTATTTAAATGATCTTTTTGTAGCTTGTGTCAATCCAAGTGGGAGGTTACCTAGCTTGAGGTAATCCCTTATGGGTGTGTACCAATCCTACTGATCAGAAACCTCGATGGTATGAATGGCCAATCCCTCTTGAATTTCATCCCTAGCAAAATCTAAGTGGGAAAGAACTTGTAAAAACAACATTGTGTTGCTATTAAGAGGGTGCGGGGAGAACAAGGACCCCCAGTTGGCTTGAGTCAAAAAATCATGGATTCGAGAGAACATACCCTAATACGGTTCAATTTGGATCAGGTGGATTCCTGGTGTTAAGTCAGAGCTTGCACACTCCATCGTAGAGTGCAATAATGTTTTGACCTGAATGGTTGTCATCTCACCAAAAGGGTCTTGTGGGATTAGTGACCCCAAGGAGGCCATAGTATCCACAAAAATGATTCGATGATCGAGGGAGTGCCTCGATGTCATACCATTCAAGTTGTGCCAGGAATTTTTCCACAAGGGCTTTGTAGGCATGTAGAACTAGGTATTTACATTGGAATATCCCATTTACTTGATTGAAAATTAACAATGAATCACCAAATATGTTTAAACATTTAATGTTCATGGTGATTGTTGTCTAAAGACCTATGAGCAAGGCTTCGTATTCTGTATTGTTGTTGATGCATGGGAAGTCTAATTTAAATGATAGAGGCACTAGAGCCCCTTGTGAAGTGAAGAATACAATTCCCATGCCACCTCCTTGCTCACATTTAGAACCATCGAAGAATAGGATCATGTCATCCTATGACTCAGGCTCATTAGAATTTGGTGATTTTGAAACATGGAAGACCCCATCATCAGGTAGTTCTATGGTCAGAGGCTGATCGTCTTCAAGAGGAGCCTCTGCCAGTTGATTGGCGATGAATTGACCTTTTATGGATTTCTATTCAATGAATTATATGTCAAACTCTGTCAACAACATGATCCATTTCACCATGCGACTACTATGATAAGTATGACTCATCATGTATCGTAATGGATTCTCATTAGACACAACATACGTCGTATTGTTGAGCATGTAGTGGCATAGCTTTTTGGTATAAAACACCACTACCAAGCAGAGCTTCTCAACGTATGCATAGTTAAGTTCATGACTGACCAGGGTGCGGCTAAGAAAGTAAGTAGCCTATTCTTTGTGTAGTTCATTTTTTTGGTACAGCATGGCACCCAGTGCCACCTCAGTAGCTGAGATGTATAAGTAGAATGGCACTCCTGGTCTAGGTGGTGCCAATACTGATGGCGAAGCAAGGTATTATTTAATGTCGTCAAAGGCTTACTGGTACTCGTCATCCCAATGAAATTCTACCCCCTTATATAATAATTTATTCATGGGTCGGAACTTGTCAGATAACTGCGCTATGAAGCGCTTGATTGACGTGACATTTCCTTGCAGACTTTTGAGCTGCTTGATGGTAGTTGGGGGAAGCATTTCAAGGATTGCCTTGACTTTGTGTGGGTCTACCTCGATTCCTAATTTTGAGACTATGTAACCCAAGAGCTTTCCAAATGTGATGCTAAATACGCAATTCTTGGGGTTTAGTCTGACTTTATGTTCCATGAGGCGATCGAGGATCTTGCTTAAGTCATCGAGATGATCTAGGTGCAAAATATATTTGGTCAAAAAATCATCCATGTAATATTCCAAAGTTTTGTGCATGTAATCATGGAAGATGTACATCATGGCACGTTGGTAGGTGGCGCCAGCATTTTTAAGGCCAAAAGGCATGACCTTATAGCAAAATGTCCCCCAAGGCATTGTGAATGCCATTTTTAGTTGGTCCTCGAGATTGATATGAATTTGATTGTATCCCGAGAAACCATCCATGAGGGAAAGCATTTCATGGCCCACTGTAGCATCTACCAATGGGTCGATGCTCGACAAGGGAAAATCATCCTTAGGACTCGCTTTTTTCAAATCTCAAAAATTGGTGCATATGTGAATCCTCCCATCGGGCTTTTTTATGGGTATCATGTTAGACAACCATGGTGGGTAATCCATGCAAATGACAAACTGTGCATCCAACAACTTTTGTAGCTCATATTTGACCATTAAGGCTACTGTTGGATGCATATTATGTATTTTTTGCTTCATTGGCTTGACTGTCAGATCAAGCATTAGATTATGTGTGACTAGCTGTAGGTCTAGCCTCGACATGTCTTTGTAGGACCATGCAAAAACATCCTTCTTCTATTTGAGAAGGGCAATGTAGTCGGCTTGCTCTTCGGGGGATAGGCTTACCCCCAACTTGATGATTTGCAAATTCATTTGATCTAATCCGATGTCTACATCAGTCATCTCCTCGATCGACATGTGGGACCCATCCTCCAACTGGTGTGGAGTTGGGATCAAGTGGATATCATTTGCTGAATTTAGATCATCGTTAGGAACCTCGTGTTCCTCTTCAGAATGGAAGACATCCTGAGTATTTCCTGGGATGAAATGGAACATCCCACCACAATGCAGGTACTATTATGGGTATGGTGGTGTGTTAGCGTGATCCTAGTCTATAACATCTAAGTCTAGATGCAATGACCGGTTGGGTCGGCTAGATTATGAATGGGGGCAGTTACATCAATGGAGATCATGTTGATGAAATGATTGCAGTCTCCATTACTGCGGGTGTGGTTACTTGTACATCGTAGATGATCTTTGTGCTTTGGATTTGGCTCTATAATAACTGGCACAAATGGATCGGCCCTATGTGCGAATAAGAGGACAGGATATGCCCTAGGCACTGATGGTACTATAGGATCTCTAGGCGAAAGATGCTCTCTATATACCTGGAGTGGTAGGTGCAGTAATTGCTAAAATTGTACCTGGTTTAAGTGCCACCTATGCTTGGGCCCTATGTGTAGGTGTTCAAACATGTCATCTATGTCCAAGGGATATTGTTGTTGAATCTATCGCATGTGATTGATATAGGCCATCTCAATTTCATCTTTCAAATCACTATTAGATATCCAAAGGCCTTCATTGGCTCCAACAGTTGTTTGCGAAATATGAGGCTCGTCCTACTCAAGCAAATTAATGTGGTCCCATCAAGGTTGTTTCACTCTATGGGGGGACCTGATTCTCTTGAGGTGGCATATGCTCAATTGGATCATCCAAAGGGAACATTGTCAGGAAGCTCTCCTGATAATCATCCATGGGAGTCACTTGTGAATGATTGCTATCAGACTCGAAAGGATCCCAAGGTGCTTCTTCGTACTTCAACTCATCCTCTAAAGACCCTTCTTTATCTTGTCCATATCCCTCTTGTAGGTGAGTCCTCAGATTTTCTCCCTTCTTTACCGAAGGGAAAGGGTTGTTACGGTCAACAAGGTTGGTTGTTAGCAATGGGAGATAATCCCCCAATGTATATGTTGTGTTAGAATTGGCATATGAATCTAATGCCAACCCATCCTTGTTGCCTAACCCTAGGCCTTGCATGTTCTCTACCAATATTTCAAGGGGAAGGGGGTGGTTGAACCCTACTCCTAACTTGTCATATGGCATTTGATATCTCGGTTGGCATAGAACATGCACTTCTTGCTCATATCGGCCCAACCCATATCCATGCTAATTACATTGGTCAAGATATCTTCAAGTGAAATTTGGGTTGGACAAATAGTTGATGTCCTCGGCAAAGGGATCTTCATCATCATATTCTTGCATGTAATATTCAATGCCATTATCCAGGCCCCCATAAACAAAGTTTGTCTGATTGGGTGGGTAGCCTAGAGGAACCATAGAGCCGATGGGGAGGCGAGGTCTCCCTATGTCCTGCATGGACTCAAGTGTGGGTGTTGCTATAATTTTCTACACTAAATACTCCCCTAGGCCCATGTTGGCCATCTCAACGATGATCGTTGGAGGTTGAGGGGGAACGAATGGGAGTTCTTCCAGATTCCACTCCATGTAGGGTGAACTACGTGTCTTGAATTCCATTCAGCTAGGCATATCTTCGATAGAGATGGTTGAGACTAGGGATGGTTCCTCTTTTAGGGGTTTCTTTCCCTTGTCCTTTGGTGTGGCCACCGTAGGTGGTATCATTGTTGAAGGAAAATATGGGGAAGATGGACCCAGCAGGGGACTTGATGGACTTGTCAACAAGGACGCCTATGGAATCAGACCCTGTTTAGATGGATTCAAATGAAAATCCAAATACATTGATGGAAGGGTCGATTGTGGCATGAATTGCATCGTATTGCAGTACTTGAAGGGCTCTAAGTCTACCAGGACTACATGTACCTATCCTTCAAATGCATACTTTAGGTGTTGATGAGCTATTGAAGGGACACACTTCATGTCCCTGATCCAAGGCCGACCCAACAATATATTATAGGCCATCTCACCTTCCAAGATGTGGCACAATGTATGAATAGTATTTTGTCCCACTTGGATGGGTAGGACAATTATGCCAATCGTCAAGCATATTGCATCATTGAATGCTCGAAGAGTATAGGTGGAGGTCACGATGTGAGATGCTGGCAAATTTAGATGTTTCCATGCTACTATTATGATGATATTACTGGATGAGCTAGTGTCCACCAACACCGTCTTATAAATAATCCCATTGACCCGTGTAATGACGTGCAGGGGTGGATCCACCACATCACCAGTCATTGATTTCAACTCATCATCTCTAGAAGTGATGACTAGTTCTATACATTGTTTTACATGTCCCATGAAGTTATTGAAAGAGTTTTCTTCATTGGGGTGTAGTTTGATGGATTTTAATATCTCCATTAGAGCCTCCCAATGGGGCGTTGATTGTTGAATGAGCTTGTATATGGAGAGCCTAGCCGACGTGGTCCTTAGACTTTGGGTAAAGCTATTCTGAATTGTGGCCACTGTTCTAGGCGGGATAGGTTGCATAGGGTGTTGTTGAGGTTGTGACGTTGATGGAACCTATCTTGTGGCTGTCGCGAGGGCATCTCCTGAATACCTCTTGTTCCTAGTCACTATGCTTATCATCCCTACATACCCCTACATGGGGCAATTTTGTTGCACCTCATTGACTTGAAGGGGTTTTTCCTGTGCATCATGGACAGGTAGGGGGTCTCTGAAGAATCCCATATGTTGGTTGTTTGGCACTACGAGGTTTTACACCGCCAACATCTTGTTGTCAATTAGGTCTTGCACCAAGCCTTTAAACTTCCAACATGCATTAAGGTCATGTCCCTTCTGTTTGTGGAACCTACAGTAAAAGTCCCTCTAGTACCCCTTAGGCTTGGGCACATTGGAGTCTATGGTTTGAATCTCTGGCAAGTTGATCAAGTTCACCACTGACAAGCGGTCAAATAGGGAGTCCTTGGACTTTGTGTAAGGTGTGAATTATCGCATAGGGTGACGCTGCTGATTTTGTTCTTGCCTGTAATTTTCTTTGTCATAATTATTAAGAGGCACCACCTGATAGTTAGCCTTTTGAGGCTATGTTGCTTGTGTAGGCTTAGGGAAATTTATAGCAACTTGATTGACCGCAGTATGTTTTTGTTGCGTGGTCCCTATTTTGGTGTTCTTAGGCCATTCTTTCTTCTTTGGCTTGGAAATCTCGCCATCCTGTATCTTGATATCCTTGATGATTCTAGCTTGTGCCAGAGCTTCCTTAAGAGTGGCATATTTCTACAGCTACAATAGCACGAATATCGATCTCAAACAACTCTTTGATAACATTTGTGTCAGGTCGAACATAGGAGGGAGGTAGGGCAGCTTTGAAAGCAACATCCTCCACCAATTCCCATATGCCGCCATGGTTTCTTCCTCATACTTTTTGAGACTAGCTAGGTCGCTTAGTGACATATTTTTCTTGGTGTTGAAGGTAAAGCGTTCAAGGAATGCATCCACTAGTTGATCCAAGTTACTGATGCTATGTTTTGGCAACTGAGTAAACCAATCTAAGGCAGGGCCTACAAAGGTGGTTATAAATGTTCTTAGCAACAAAGCATCGTTATCCTGAATGCCAAACCATTGGCTTAGGAATCTAGTAACATGCTCTTGGGCATCCTCCTCCCATCTAAATAGTGCCAACTGGGGCAGTTTAAAGTGTTCAGGGTATGGAGGTGCCGACACTAACAGATACATAGGATGACTGTGGAGTTGGCATAAAGTAGGCTTTTGGGGCCCAAAAGTCTTGGTCTCCACAGACTCTAAGAACTCTAGCAGTTCTTTATATGCATCGAAAGATTTGATATCTTCCTCCTTGGTTAGCTCCCATTGTGGGTTGCGGGGAACTTGAGGCCTATGGAGGGGTGGCTGAATAGCAGCCCCTCTGCCTTGGTAGGGCGTTTCAGCCCGCTCTTCTTCTTATTCATACTCCTCATAGGCTTCTTGAGGAGTGCCTGGGTGAGACCTATAAACATGGGTAGGTCCCCGTAGAGGGTGCCCATTATTTTTTCTAGGAGTTGTCTCCTGCTTAGGTCTAGGAGGTCTCGAAGGCAATGTTTGATGAGGTCGTGGAGACCTGTCTCACACCAAGAGGTTGTGCCTCTCATATACTTCTACCTTATGTGCACGAGGGGTTGGGACCTTCTCAAAAATAGTGTTATGAAGCAATGTGGTTGTCTAATACTGAATGCACTCTTTGCTAATGTGGTACAGATGCTCTAACTATTCTTGATCTTGCCTAAGCTACGTGATTTGCACTTGGCAAGCAGAAATTTTGGCAAATGCCAAGTCAATTTGTTCCATCGTATCTTGTTTAGGAAGCCTAGATGCCTCTCCTACATGTCTATCTCGGTCGTGGTGATCCGAGATCCCTATGGGTTGTTTTCCTATATCAAGGTTAACGGTATTCACCTAAGGCTCGAGCCTCAATGGGTGATCCTGATACATAGCAGGTGCGAAGGTGCATCACTCCTGTGCTATGTACTACTCTTGAGGAACGTAATGTTCTTCCTTGTACTACCATTTGTATGTGTGAAAGGTGTGGGCAGAATTATCTCACCCTGTCTGGAGAGCCTCATGCTCTGGATTTGGTCTAGTGTTTCTAACAGTAATAAAATGTAAAGGAGGGATGAAAAAATCGTGTGGCCCCTCCTTATGGACCCTATGTTGCTCTAGCACTTCATCACTAGGCCACTCATAATGAGCATCTAAGGGAGGCCTCTTGTGTAGGTTCTCCTCTTGAAAGGATCTATGCTGAGTGGGGGTGCCCCTTAAAGAGGTGTCTCTATAGTCTTGTTTTGTAATGGCATGATGTGGACTATCTTTTGTGTCAGGCCACCAAGGCAGGATGACCAAGTCCTCAGGACTATATTGGAGGTGACTTGTCCCCCTTTGTACACTTTCTGCAGTGCTTGCCCATGATTGGGCTTGGCTATGGATGTACACCATGGTGATGCTTACCCAAAGATGCATAGATTTTTGTCTTTTTATGATTTTTATGCTACATTAAACAAAAAATATCACACACATGCAAAAGAGATGATTATATCATTTAAATATTAAAAGTGTGCCCTAAATCTGGTTTAGTGTGGTTTGATGTTGTTTTGAAAGCTTTTGTAAAGAACGTTTAAATGTAGTATGATGGCTTTTATGACTCCCAAAAATGGTCACCACTTCGATATACCATTTCCAGGCCGATATACCAACCTCTCTATATACCTTCCCTTACGTGAGGGAAACTATTGGTACATGAGAGCAGATGGTACATGGAACATAGGCGATACGAAAGGGGAATCGATCTGTTTATGACACCTACCATAGAAGACTTATCCTCATGTGCTGGGAGTCATCCCAGCTACACTTAGTCAGATTTTGTCAAGATTTACATCTAGCAACAGTCATGATCGGGGTTATGTATGCAGTATCTCAAGCCAAGGTGGTTATGAAATCCACCGTTGGTCTTGTTCAAGGGTTGGGGTTTTACGACCAACTCATTTTTGTTTTAACTTGCCACGTGGTGTGTGGGGTTATTTTTAAGTTGCATAAATGAATGAAACAAGCATTCAAACTCTCCTATGCAAGCAAATAACCAGAGAACAGAAAGCAAAAATTGATAGGTGTTTAGAACTCCTACCTCTTCTCTACCCAAATTGGATGTCTCTAAATTTCTGCCCTAAAATTGCACAGGGAGCTATTCATATCGGGGTGAGATGAATAACATATATGTATTCATTCCAGGGTGAGACAAATTCCTATTCATCCCTGGATGAGACGAATTCCAGCTCTATACTCATCACAGACTAAAACGAATCGTAGTCCAGTGTTTGGAAACTTGGTACCTGTAAGCAAAAACAAGAAAATTTGATCAGAAATTTAATATTAAAATCAAGGGATAGAGGTCCCACCATGATCTCCACTGAAATCATGAGGATACGAAAACAAAAATGAAAATGCCAAGCACAGTGCGTATAAAACCAAACTTAATGCCAAAAGCCTATATATTGAAACATGCATGAAAGGAAAGAGCATAAGCAAATTGAAACAAGATAAAATCAATATGGAATAAGGATATATTTATTGATATGCTTTTAAATTCATGTTACAATGTGTCTCCTTCCCTTTTAGGGGATAGGAGTGTTAAATATTTTTTTTATCACATCCATGGATAGCAATCCTTCTTCCGCGTGCCCACATGTAATATGGGAGGACCAAAATGTCACCGTTGCTTGTGTATATGAGTTTTGAATCCTTACTAATCCTCTAATTTTATAAACCTACGTTCAAGGAAACAGAAAAGATCAGTAGCACCTGCAGATAGAATAGAACATGTATTTCCCAAGGCCTATTGTTAGTGTATGCATGAAAATATTAAAACGATAACAAAATGACCTCAGATCATCCTAAAATTTTAAAAAAAGCATGAATATGTTACCAGGAGGGTACTGCAAGTGGAAAGGTTAGGAAATTCCTCACAGATTTGTATTC
Source organism: Wollemia nobilis (assembly GCA_028583015.1). Taxonomy (NCBI): domain Eukaryota; kingdom Viridiplantae; phylum Streptophyta; class Pinopsida; order Araucariales; family Araucariaceae; genus Wollemia; species Wollemia nobilis. The sequence continues at coordinate 390,808 of JAQPPZ010002432.1, forward strand.
GCTCCGGGGTAGGACAAATAAACCCGTAATAAATTATCAGAAAGCACCCTCTTCAATGTCCTATCTAGGAAGCTCCAAATCACTTGCAAATTTGGGTTTAGCTAATTGGGGGTGTTTTGGGAAGACCCAGAAGATCATATTTCTCCAATTTTTCCTCTATCACCCATATTTATTTGATGCCATCTACAAGTTAGTAAAGACAGGAAATGATAAAAACATGGTAAAAAATGATTAGAATGAAATGAAATTTAAAATAAAGCCTATTTAAATGACCTAGAATAATATGCAAAAGGAAAATAAAGGAAATCTACCACATATTTCTAATCACTTCGGGGTGGGGCTTTTAGAACTATGACAACTTGGGGGTCAGGATGCCCACTGTTTGGGACTCTTTTTCAGAACCAATCCACTAGGAATGGGTCCAAAACCTCTTATGGGGTGTTTTCAAAAATTTTTGTGGAATATTGTGGCCAAATGTTCAGGTTTGGGTCTAGAATGCACCTCTAATGATCACCCAATAACCTCCCTCCAAAAGAGAGATCAAGGATGTGAAACCACAAACAATGGGTGAGAATATATTTTAGCAGCACTTCATTGCTCCAAAATATCCTATCTGTATCTCCTTTTTGGTGAGAAGACATCAATTTATAGACCTAGGGTCTCTTTGTTTGAATGCGCATGTGAGGGCGCCACTTGAGTTGATTTTCCTATTTTGAGAGAAAATATTATTCCCTGATTTAGTGTCTCCTTGCATGAGGTCTCTAAAATAAAGACATGCATGACTAAAGTCTCTCTTAATGATTTGAAGTCGTTCCTCACAATTGCATGTCCTAAAGTTACAATTAACTGGCGGACCTATTGAGGTTTGAATTTTTGCCAATCAAACCTGCTATTCACCTCACCCTGGGGCAAATGCTTCTATTCGTCCCTGGGTGGGGCGAATACCAGTTTGTATTCGTCCCACGATGGGGTGAGTAGAGAGCAAAGTGCCAAATGGTGCCAAATTGACTCTTGACATTCCAAACTACTTTTGGAAGTGGTTAGGACCACTGTTTAACCTCTAGGGGCTGCCCTAGGGGCTATTTGTGTGAATGTGATCGATGCTTGTTGTCACATAATCAGATTGGTGCTGTTTTGGTGTCTACAAATGGTTGGTACTCTGTATTTGTTTATTAATACATCTAACTGCATCATGGAATTATTTGTTATAGGAGAAGATGTAGCATTGAGGCATCATGGATTGGATCATATGAGTGAGAAAGGTACAAAAATTCTACACTCAAGGAAATTACTACCAAAATTGAAATAAGTTGACTCAGGATTTTGTGAAGACTGTATCTATGGAAAGTAGAAGATGGTGAGATTCCTCAAGGTTGGAAAAGAGAAGAAAAAATAAAAAATGGAGCTTGTGCATAGGAATTTTTGAGGCCTAGGTCAAGTAAATTCTCTTAGTGGTTCCAATTACTATGTAACTTTCATAGATGATACTACAAGAAAAACATGAGTTTATTGTATAAAGAATAAATATGATATTTTTGAAACCTTTCATAAATGGAAGGTAACTAGGTAAAATATCTAAAATCAGACAATGGTGGAGAGTACTGCAATAATAATTTTAACAATTACTGTTCACTCATTGAAATCAAGAGAATAAAAGTGACTCCAAGGATACGTCAATAGAATGGAGTTTCAGAGAGAATGAATAGGACAATAATGGAGTATGCTAGGTGGTTAAGATTGTATGTTGGTTTACCTTTATATTTGTGGGCTAATGTTATTGATACTACTAATTATTTAATTAACAAGGGACCATCTACTGCTTTGGATAGTAGAATTTCAAAAGAGGTTTAGATAGGTAAAATTACCAATTATTATTTTCTTAAGATATTTGGGTGTGAGGATTTTATGCACGTTGACAAAGAAAATACGAAAAAGTTAGATGTTAAGTATCAGAAATGCTATTTTATTGGATATGGGATTGATGGTTTTGGATATAATTTATGGGATAATGTTAACCAAAAAATCATCGAGAGTAGTGATGTCATATTTAATAAAAAGTGCTTGTAAACACTGAATATATAAATCTTGATTACCACATAGAAAATGCAACTCTAATGGTGGTGGAAAATAAAAATGTTTAACAATAGAAACAATAAGCACCTCAATCTCCTACAAGTACTATTAGAAGAACTACCAGGACAAGTAGAATTCCTCAATGTTTCTCTGATTATATTTTGTATAATAGTATTGGTGATCTAGAATGTTTTTATAAAGCAACATAGGTGGAAACCAAAAAGAAGTGGCAGAATGTTGTGAATGAGTAAATGGGTTCACTTATTCACAAATGAACTTAGGATTTTGTTGAGCTACTTATTGGAAAGAAATATTTATATAATAAGTGGGTTTATAGAGTGAATGAGGAAGAAGAAGGTAAAAAATAGTACAAGGCAAGGCTTGTGATAAAAGTATTTGTACATAAAAAGGTATAGATTTCGAAGAGATATTATCTCTGATTGTGAAGATGAAATTCATTCATACTATATTAAGTTTAGTGATTTTAGAAAACATACATCTGGAAAAATTAGATGTTGATATTGCTTTTCTTCATGGTGACATAGAAGAAGAGATCTATATGCACCAACTGGAGGGATATGAAGTCAAAGGTAAAAAAGATCTTGTGTGTAAATTAAAAAAGAGTCTGTATGGCCTTAAATAGGCTCCTAGATAATGGTACTTAGAATTTGATAAGTTTATGTCTAATCAAGAGTTTATGAGATGTCAATATGACCATTGTGTATATTTCAGAAAAAAAAAATTGAAACTGAAAATTACCTCATTATTTTATTGTATGTTGATGATATGCGGGTAGCAAGTTCTAGTATACACAACATTAATGAACTAAAAAAGAAATTGGTAAATTTTTTTGACATGAAGGATCTAGGTGCAGCTAAATAGATTTTTGGAATGAGGATTACTCTAGACAGGAAGAAACACATGCTAGAGTTGTCTCAGAAAGAGTATATTTAAAAAGTGCTAAAGAGGTTTAACATGGGAGATGCAACATCGATCACTACAACTTTAGCAAAGTATTTTAAAGTTATCAAATATCTGTATCCCAAAATACTAAAGCAAAATGAGCACATGGCCAAGGTTCCTTATTCTTATACAGTTGGGAGTTTAATGTATGCTATGATATGTACAAGATCGAATATAACACAAGTAGTTGGAATGGTAAGTATATTCATGAATAATCCAGGTAAAGAACATTGGAAAGCAGTAAAATGAATATTCAGGTATTTAAAATGTACTTCTACATATTGTTTAAATTTTGGATGTTCTAATATTTATTTGTAAGGTTATGTGGATTCAGATATGACAGGTGACTTAGATGGTAGAATAAGCACAATAGGGTATATCTTTATCGTAGGTTGAAGAACGGTTAGTTGTATTTCTAAACAACATGTAGTTGCTCTTTCAACCACAAAATCAAAATATGTAGCTATTATGAAGGTAAGCAAGGAATTCATATGGTTGTAGAGATTGATGGAAGAGTTGGGTAAGGTGCAAGAAGATGGTAAATTATGGAGTGATAGCCAAAGTGCTATACACCTTGCTAAGAACTCAACTTTCCACTCAAGGACCAAGCACATTCAACTCAGATATCACTTCATATGTTTAGTAATGGAGGATGGTTCTTTGAAGTTGGGTAAGATTCATACATCACAAAATCCTATTGATATGCTTACCAAGGTTGTAACAAGGGATAAGTTGAGATTTTTCTCTACTTCGGTTGGTCTTAAGGAGTAAGATCAAATATGAGAATGTTTCAGTCCTATGTTGTAAGGTGTTGCAATAGATTTAGTCTCCAAGTGGGATATTGATAAGAATGGAGCCTAAAGATAGAATTCATCACTCCAGTTAGGAATAGAATGTGGTATAATTGGTGGATCTATCCTTGGTATTAATTCCAAGATAGAATTCGTCACTCAAGTTAGGAGAATGTGGCATAATTGGTGGATTTCCTTGGTGTTAATTCTGATATAGAATTCATCACTCAAGTTAGGAATATAATATGGCATAATTGGTGGATCTATTCTTGGTGTTAATTCCAAGATAGAATTTGTTGTAATTATATTGTTATGTATAAATGCAATTGAGATAAATTGATGTGAGGATTCTTGGTGTAACCATTGAGGAAGACTACAACAACTGGTTGTCGGTGGATCCCTTTGGTGCTTGGAAGATAATAGAGATGAAATATTCTTCATGGATGTAGCCCAAACCACGTTACATCTTGTGTTCTCTTGTTGTGTGAGATTGTTTTACTATTTTGATTAAGTTTTTCTTTTGAAAATCATATGTGATTTATTGCTCATAATTATTGATAAAAACAATTGAATTCTAACAGAGTCAATAATGTTGTAGACTGTATTTGGATCGATGATTTTATTATCGATTCCACAAGGCTAATAGATCCATGTCCAAGGTAGTAGGAAAATAATCATCATCCTTGGAGAAATAAACATCACAATCCCGTTATGTTTCGAGATTGAATTTTCCTTTAAATTGTCTAAGTAGATTTAATTGTGAAGATTTTAAAATTTTAAATAAAAATTTAAAGTTTTGTATGGATTTAACTATGAAAATATTAAAATTTTAAATAAAAATTTAAAGTTTTGTATGGATTTAACTATGAAAATATTAAAATTTTAAATTATATATCATGTTATTATAATTAAAACATAATTGAACAATCATATATCAATAAACAAAAAAATACTGCACCTTACTTTTATTATATTAAAAAACCATCTTCTTCAAAGGTAAATGTGGCCAGAATAGATCCAGGAATCAGCAAAACGTGCAACATAGTTTCGCCATACATTATGTTCATGAAAGTAACTTCTCATATCCAACTTGCATTAATGATGAGTATCATATTATTATTTGTATCATCAGATTTGGGGTATATTTAACGGTAATATTCTTTAAAGACATTAGCAGGTGAGTAGTAGTTCGACATTCATCACTCCCTTTTAAATGTATACTTCTCGAACCTTGATTAGGCGCTAACAAACACTAATTGTCCTTCTAATTGGCCTAGAAAAATGAAATATATATACTTTGGTTCGATACATTGCTTGTAGATGAATACGTTTCTTAAATTGTAAATTGACCGTCTCAATCATTGAAATTTCATCGTTTTGTTTAACCTTATTGCCATTTTCGTAGACATGGGCATTAACCATCAGTGTCCTGGAATGGACTGTTTTGTTATCTGGTAAGTATGCTACATAGATCATATTCACCGTTGATCGACTTGGACCTAAGCAGGTGATTTAGGCCATGCATGGCTAGCGTTTCCACACATTATATATTCTATTGACTAGCATGAGTAAAAGTCCTTCTATTATTCATTATATATTTTATTGCGTAGAATAAGTAAAAGTCTTTTTTTTTTTTTTTTAATTAAGTGTAAATTAAGCCCTTTAAAACATCTGTATTTTTTTTGGAAAAATATTTTAATGGTATGTTTTTTAAATTTTCCATAAGTGTCAAGTTCAAATCTTAGTATGAGAAGACTAAAACCCCTTTCATTTAGAAGACCAAATTTAAACTCCATATGAGTATGAAGTCCTTTTCAAAAGCCCATGCTTCATTTTAAAATTTTCACCAAAAACATAGTATGAGTATAGAGTCCTCTTCAAAAACTCATGCTTTACCTTAGAATTTTCACCAAAAAAATATAGGACAATGGTGAACTCTCCAAATCCTTAATTCCTTTAACTTTGTCTTTATAAAAAATATTAAGGTCTATAAAAACTTTTTTTTAAAAACAATGAGTGCATATTCTATTGTTGTGTTGTGTTGTTGACTAGGACAACGTTCATATTATTGGCGTTTATTCATAGCTAGTGTTTGTGTTTCGAAACATCAAGCATTAGTTTATAATGAATATAAGTTTGTTAATAAATTGGTATAATCAATATATTTATAAAAGAGTATTGTCAGTTGATTTTGTAAGTGGTATTTATATAAGGTATTTTATTGGCACGTTCTCTCAATCTTCGAAAGGAGGTTCAGAATTCAAGTCTAGTGGTCGGTGATGGATACAAAAAACTCCTTTGACTAACCTAAGGGGTAGACCTAGATGGGATAGACTTCGTAAAATGGAAAGTCTTGTCTCCAAAGGGATATGGGGAATGGTTTTCCTTAACAACAGGTTTTTCAAATAAAATTTTGTGGGCGAGTGTGTGATGGGATGGGTGTGTGGTGACTGTGAGTTAAATTCCCTATTGATAAGCATAGTTCTTGGATTTAGGAGGGATCATGGTTGGGGGGATCCTACCCAACTGTATGCATTGGTTGTAGGGTTTCTCACACTAACCAAACCAAAAAAATAAAAAGTTGATTTTGTAGATGGTAAAAAAATTTGTTCTTTTATAAATGGGATAGGGTGAACTAACTTTTTTAGTCATTGGGCAAGACAATAACAATTTATATTGATTTATAGTTTTAAATTTCTTTCTTTATCTCGTTCTCACCTTTTTACCACCTTTCATCGTGGTAAAAAGTTTTGTCGTCTTATAAATAGGATAGGGGTAAAAAAAAAATTTAGTAATTGGGTAGGACAATAAAAAATCATATTGGATTATGGTTTTTTCTCCCTTTCTTCGTTCAATTGTCACATTTCTTGGTTTTTTTTATTTATTAACTTTACAAAAATATTGAAATAAGGATAGATTCATGATTAAGGGATGTGTTGCCACATGTCCTTCAAAATATATATACTAAAAATTAATGTTGACAATTATTTTACCTTTAGTGGAGATTATGGATAATAGTTGAATTTTAAGATTTTTGATATACTATCATCATTCTAGTGTATTTTTGTATCCACGGTTAAGACAATCTATTATTTGGACTTACGGTTGTAAATTATAGTTTTAGAAAAGTTGTAGTTTAATCATTGACCTCAAAATGGAAAGTTGTCATTTTATTCTACTATAGATACCTATTTTATCTCTTCATTTTCTCACCAAACATTTACAAAATGTTCTACTATAATTTGTAAGCTTTTGCTAGCTTTGCTTTCATCTTTTTGCCTTTGTTTCTATAAAAAAATGTGACCTTATTTCTCTCTCTTGATCTTATAGGTGTAATTAAAACCTTAGACTATTGATTCATTGGCTTTGAAGGAGGACAAGACACTCTACCAGGTTTTACAACTAAATATCAAAATCTATCACTCAAATACTAATTTTTTTATACAAACATCTAATTGAAGAGGAAATAATAGGAAAAATGAATTTTATCAACCACCATAGGAGGAAGGAAAAATTATAGGATAGACGAGAGAATATAAATGAAGAAAAATAGACCAAGGAAAATGTTGGATTTTGGTATATAGGAATTGGAGAAGCCCAACGATGAGATAACTTGACCAAGCTCAAATAAGGAAAGAGAAGAAGAAAAATATTTGCCTTTATTGTATTTGATAATATATTTATGATTTATTCTATTTGTATCACCTTATCAATAAAGTAAACATGTTCAATTTTCCATCTACATCTTGCTCTTAAAGTGTGTTGAATATTTTGGATTGATAGAAGCATGCATTAGAATGTATTGTATGTAGGTTTGTAAGTTCATCATAAAGGAGAAAAAGCTTACAATTTGGGATACAATAAATAGAGAGGTGGATGTTGAGTACTAGACCGTGAAGATAAAGAGCTACAAAAAATAACCTTACCACATTAAGAGTGATCATAATTAAGGTTTGTAGGAGTCATCTCAACAAGGAAAGAAACTATCACACTTTGAGGAAGCTGAATGAAAATGTCATCAACTAAATATGTGGATACCTTGTATTTAACTTCTAGTTCAAATGAAATCCATCAATATATCAAGTTATCGCTCTATATAGTTTTCATATTGTCTTCATTGAGATGACTAACACAATAAGTGTTAGCTTACTATTTTTTCAGATTTTTTCATGGATGATCATTGACCTATTGTCTCAAGATCACCATCACAAGGAATAAACATAAAATTTTGTAGATTGTCATCATAGATAATTATCGTGTTGGTATTTCAAGATCATTATCATAGTTATTGAACATAGAATATATTGTATATTGGTATAAAATGAATCGCATGCTACTCATGAAGGTCACCTTCATAGGAATACTTCACTTATATCTACATCATTTTTGGTATTAGACTAGGTTATGAAATGTACTCGAGGAAGATGGCATAATGTGGAAGAGGAAGACTATGGGGACCTTGATCCATAGACAACTAAAATGATAAGAGGAATTATGAATTGAATTGAGGAAATCAAAATTGCTCAAAGTAAGTGCATTCAAGTAGAAGATATGAGTGATAGTGAAGAAGGAGAATCTGGTCAATAATAAGCTCATGATGAAGAACAAGAGGAAGAACTACATGAATGATTAATTAAGGTAAATTCTAATATGGGTAGGAGGCCAATGATAGAAACCCTAGCAAATAGTGGAAATTTAAAACATGAGGAACTTGTAGATTAAATTATATAGATAGAGAAATATATTGATTTTGAAGCAATAGAAGACCTTAAGAAGGTGAATTTTTTCTTGTACAAAACTAAAGAGGTATGCATCCTTGTTGTGGGATCATGTACAAAATAGAAATAAAAATAAAAGGAAAGGAAAAAATTAATATGTGGGATAAAATGGTTACCATATTGAAGGTCAAATAAGATTATCAATTGCGTCTTTGTAAGATATTACAAAATTTAAGACAAAAGGATCTGAGTGTAAAATATTATACCGACGAGTTTTACACGTTCACAATTAAAGTCAGACATGTATAATATGAAAAATAAAAGGTTTAAAATTATATAAATGGACCACAATTGTCCATACAAGATGATGTTAGTATTATCAAAATGAAAATGATATAAGAAGACTACCATTATACGTTAAAGGTAGAATAAAAGTTATTGTGATGGCAATAAAATAATCAAGGAGGAAAAGCAATATTTTCTTGAGGATAAGGACAAAGCAATAGTGGTAGAGGCTAGTATAATAGTTGAAGAGGAAAAAAATGCAAGAGGGAGAAGTTAGTATTTCTTATAATAATAGGGAATATAGAGATTTCCCAAGAGGACATGGAGGTTAAGGTAGAAGAATGGGTAAATAATTTCCTAGAAATTTTTATAGATGTGGAGACTTGTTCATTAGGTATATGAATACCCTCAAGCACAAAAAACTATCAGGCATGGAAAGGAAGCCTATAACCATGTTACATAAGCATATAAAGAAAGTGTGACCTCGTTGAAATACATGAAGGAATGAAAACAAGTATAATTTTTTATGATGAAAATGGTATTATTGAAACTGGCAAAGGAAGTGCATGAACCTAAAAATTTGAGTATTTTGTTCATGAGGATTTGAAAATTAGGTGGCAAGTATTCATAGGTAATTCTGGATAGTGGAAGAACTAATAATTTAGTGTCAATAGATATGGTAGAAAAACTTGGGTTGAAGAATATTTAATACCCAAATTTGTAAAAAATCTCATGGTTGCAAAAGAGAATAAAATTTGGTGAATGAACAATGTATGGTAAAATTACAAATTGGTTCTTATATAGATGATACCCTACATGATGTTATGCCTATGGATGCTTGTCATGTCTTACTAGGAAGACCATGGTAGTTTGATAGAAATATAGTACATGATGGTATGGTGAACACCTACACTATTGAAAAGCATGGCAAAAAGTATACATTAAGTCCACTGAAGGACAAACAAAAATAGGTGTGTAGCAATTCTAAATTTTATTTGATCTCTAGAAAATAATTCTTGAAGCAGATGAATAAGGGAGGAGCATGTTTTACTTTTATTACTAAACCCACAAAATATGGATCAATGAATAATATGGTTGTCATTCTACTTAAAGTGAAGGATTTTTTGAAAGAATATGTTGATATACTTTTTGAAGATCTACCCAATAGATTATCATCTATGAGAAGCATTAGTCAATAGATTAATTTTTCCAAATAATAAAGCCTATATGATGACACCTATGGAGGATGAAGAGATGAAGATACAAGTCTAAGAGCTATTGGACAAGGGTTTAATCAGTGAGAGTTTAAGATTTTATCTAGTACTATATGTACTAGCTCCCAAATAATGAGGAGAGACATATGTGCATGAACTCTTGAGCAATATATAAGATCACAATAAATAAAAGTTTTCATTACCACATATGGATGACTTGATGGATTATTTGAGTCAATCAAAGTACTTAAATAACGTTGATTTGAAGAAATAGTATCATCAAATTCGAATCAAGAAAGGATATGAGTATAAGACTATGTTTAATACCAGAAGGGTTTGTAGTTATATCATTTGGATTGACAAATGCACCTAGTACTTTCATGAGGTTGATGAATCAAGTTTTGAAGAATTATCTTGGTAACTTTGTGGTGGTTTATGTGGATGAAATTTTGGTATTTAGCAAGATGAAGGAAGAACAACTAAATCATATGAGGTTAGTTTTGTAAAAGTTGAAGGAGAAGAAATTGTTGATTAATTTGAAGAGATATATTTCTATGAATAAGGAACTGGTATTAGTATACATGGGTTTCTTTATATCCAAGGATATTTTGTAGATTGATCTACCAAATGTGGAAGTGATTATGGAGTGGTCATCACCAAGGAATATGTATGAAGCCAAAAAAATTCATGGATTGATAAATGTTTACAAACATTTTGTCAAAATTTTGAGTGAAATTTATTCTTCAATCATTGAAATTATGAAAGGTGGTAGACACGAGTTCAAATTGATGTGTTCAATAGAAAGGATATTTCAAATATTGAAATGGAAAGTGATGAAGCAACCATTTTTGGCACTACTATATTTTAACAAGGTTTTCCAAGTGGATTGTGATACTAGTGAAACTACCATTGGAGGAGTTTTGAGTCAAGTAGGTAGACCCATTGGTTTTTTTAGTGAGAATATAAATGCAACAAAGAAGAAATATTTGATTTATAACCAATAATTATATGCCATCAAAAAATCACTAAAGAAGTGGAGACATCATCTATTGCTAAAGAGAATTTGTGTTGTTTATAAATCACCAAGATTTGTATCTCATTAATATCCAGGAAAAATTAAACCAAAAGTACATGAAATGGGTGGATTATTTTCAAAGATACCCATTTGTTATGAAGCATATAAATGGAATTTCAAATAGGTTAGTTTATTCTTTGAGTAGACAAAACTTGTTGATGAATGCAAAGAAGGTTGAAGTGGTAGGTTTTGATGCTATGAAATAACTTTATGTTGGTGACATAGATGTCAAAGAAGTCTAGGCAGCTTGCAATGGCCCTACTATAGGAGATAAAACACTTTGGTTGGATTATTTTATCCATGAAGAATTATTATTCAAAGGACAATAATTATGCATACCAAATAGCTCAATGAGGAATAATTCGATAAGAGTGAACTATATTCGAGGGCTTGCTAGATATTTTTAAATTATATAAGACAATAGGATAACTTTGTGCAAGTTATTATTATCTAGGAAGGACTATTGATGTGAGGATATTTGTGTACTATTGTTAAATTTATTGACATGCAAATGGGGAAATTTAGAACATTGTGTTGAACCAACCATTATCAATATGAGAAAGACCATGGGAAGATATAAGTATGGACTTTATCCTTGGATTTCCTGAAATATAAAAGGTGAATGATTCAATTTTTACTGTCGTTGATAGATTTTTGAGGATGGTATATTTCATACCTCTCAAGAAAATAAATGATGCTACTCATATTGTTGATTTATTCTTTCAATAATTTGTAATATTCTATGAGATTCCAAAAAGCATTATGTTGGATAGAGATTCAAAGTTTATATTTCACTTTTGGTGTATATTATGGAAGAAGCTAGATACCAAATTAAGATTTTATTCAACTTATCACCCATAAATAAATATATAAACTGAAGTCATGAACAAAATGCCTAGGAATATTCTATTGTGTCTAGTTTGAAAGAAGCCAAAGCTGTGGGATATTGAATTGGTAAAGGTAGAATTTGCATATAATAATTGTGTAAATAGAAGTAAAAAAAGAGTCTATTTCAATTTATGTATCAAAATTATTCTATATAAGTAGATAAATTATGAAGTACAATTGATTTACAAACACCTAGTGCTATGGTGGAGTATTTTCTCAAATATATGTAAAATTTACATTGTAAAGTGAAGGCCAATTTATAAAAGAATACCATAAATACAAGCAATATGCTGACCTCAAGTGTCAAACACAGGAATCCTATGTTGGATATTTTGTTTTGGCACATTTTCAAAACAAAAGGTTTAACAAAGGCACTTACAACAAGCTCAACTAGAAGAATATTGGGCTTTGTACGGTTTTGAAGAATTTTGTGGTCAACGCCTATGAAATTATACTCTTAGAAAGGGTAAACATCTCATCAAAGTTTAATATGGTAGATTTGAATTCATACTATGATAACCCTATGGAGAATGCTAAAGATATCACTTCTAATTTTATGATGAAATAATGGCTAGTACAATTCCTAAAGAAGGAATGTGATGAAATTGAAACAATCATAGACTCTAAAGTATCAAATAGAGTTAGAAGCAAGGCCTCTTATGAGTACTTTATAAAGTGGAAAAACCAACTAGTTGAGGTGGAAACATGAATAAATGCTTTTTATACTTCCAAGTACAAAATATTGGTTATGGTTTTTGAAAATGTTCATCAACTTTACTCATGAAATATTTCCTATTAGCTAGTGAGTATGATGTAGATATCTAAATAGAGATGAAATGATAGGGTAAGCTATTTTCACCAACCAACGTAGGAGGAAAGAGAACTATGGGGTAGAGGAAAGAATAAAAATTAAGGCAAGTGGACTGAGGTAAAGGTTGGATTCCAGTGGATAGGAATTGAAGAATACCAAAGAAGAGAAAACTAGTGCCTAGATTAGAGAAATAATGAGAAGAAGAGAATTATTTTCCTTTACCTTTTAGGATAACATGTTTATGATGTATTCTATTCATATCATCTTATCAATAAAATAAATTGTTTCAATATTCCATCCACATCTTGCTCTAAAAATATGTTAAATGTTTTGGATTAGTAGAATCATGCATTGAAAGATCTTGTATGTAGGTTTGTAGGTTTATTGTAAAGGAAAAAGGTTATTATTTGAAATATGAAAAATAGATATATGGATGTTAAATATCTACCCAAGAGGATAAAGAGATAAAAAGAACAACCTTGTTTCCCTAACAATGATCATCACAAAGATCTAGAGAATCCATCTCATCATAGAAAGAAACTACCCCACTATGAGGAAGCCAACTAAAGATATCATTGAGTAAATGTGGTGTTGTTTCATATTTAATTTCTAGTGTGAAGGAAATCTGCCAATATATAAAGCCACCACCATAGATGATTACCATCTTTCTATCCTTGAGATGACTGACATAGGAAATTTTATCTTACCATTTTGTAGATTGCCATAATAGATGATCATTGAATTGCCATCTCAAGATTACCATAAAAAGGAATGATGTTGAAGTTTGTAGATTGCTGTTGTAGATGATTTTTGTTTTGCCATCTCAAGATCATTGTCATGGGAAGTGAAAGTAGAATATGTTACTGACTAGTAGAAAGGAATATCATCCTAATCACGAAGGCCACCTTTATAGGAATCCTTAATTTGTATTTACATTAGTTTCCAAGGAATGTTATATCCTCTACGTATTATCCATGGGTGATCTATCCTTTCGTACATTGGTGAAATTATTGACAAGATATAATAGGAGTGAATTTTTATTTAACTTAATGTTGGATGTTTTGGTCCTTGATTATCTATGTGTCAAGTAATTTTATTCTACTATTTTAGTATTTTTCTTAGCTCTTACTTTTCATGGATGATCTGAATATAGTATGATCTAAAATGCTTTCCTACAATTTTTATTTAGATTATTATAGTTTTATATTTGATTGCATAATTACTATTTTCCATCGTGATTTAATCATTTTAGTATATCTTGTGTTAATTCATGTAAATGTATGAGTTATCCCTTTTTTCCACATATATTTTGGTGAACCTAATGTGAAATCCACTTTCTAAGGAATTTTATTTCCTATTTTATAGCCCGTAGGTTTTAGTAGGTTTGACACCATAGGTTTTATTTCGATGATTATTGTTGGTTAAAAGGTGGATAATATCATCATAGATTTTCTCTTTCTCTTAGGGTTGCCTTGAAAATAAAATTTTTTCTTGTTGTGAGGGTTTTTGGTGATTTCCTTGCATTGGGATAAAACCCTTGGCAAAACTCTAGTTTTCCTCAAGTAAGTTTTCTACTTGCCCTTATTTCCCCTCCCACTTCTTCCCAGATATTTATAAGAGGATCTCACTCAATCCATTACTTATGAAAATTATACTATCCATAATGTAGTAGTTAATCATGATCATAAACTCCGAATTATATACTGGATGGATAGAGATTCTAATTTTGAAAAAAATCCTACAATATAGACTTTGATGAACCTTATATGTCTGTCATAGGAGTATAAATATTTTTTAGAGTGTCTATGTTTGCTAGTGAGGATGAATGATGGAATAAAGTAACATTTCCACTTAATGTGGTGATCATGGAAAAATATTTATGAACATGAAAATGTAGAATGTACCTCCATGAAGTCCCATACCTATTTTTACTGTCATGGAAAAAAGTAGTTGCATATATGACGATCCTTAGTGAATATTTACCATATCGACTAGATAGTCATAGGCATGATATGGAAAAGTATATGTATACCTATAGGAATGAAAAAACCAAATAGTTGTAGGATATGATGTTAATAAAAACTATACAACGCAAGTTATTATCCCTCCTTTAATCTTGAACCCTAATGCTCCTTTTCCCCTACCACCCCTAGCTAACCCTCATATGGTTTTACCTATATCAATTGATTCTACTTTGAGAAATTACTAGAGCCAATATATAGCCCATAATGTTGAATCTATAGAATTTTTTGGGCATGTTTATAAATATAGCCTAAACATCCATCGATAAATTCACTTCTTATTATAGGGATTGACTACACAATTTAAAACTTTATTAAAATTAATGAATAAGATATGGTAGTAAATGCTCTCGATTGGTTTGCATATTTACCTAAATATTATATGCATTCCTCAGATAATTCTTCAAAATAATTGAATAAATAATTTGATGATGACATGACTATGATGGAAATAATGGATATTATGATAAATGCTAAATAAAACCATAATAATTTGAAATAATTTGATGCTAAATTATTGATTTTTACAAGGGGTAGAAAAGAGTTAAATGCCACCTTAATATGAACTTAACTAAAGAGACAATAGAAATAATATTTGTAAATAAGCATAGACCACCTTTTTAGGCTAAGATGCAAGAACACAATCCTTTTCATTTGACATATTTAGACAAGGTTATACAATTTGTTAAAAACCTTGAAGCCTAAAAACCCTAACAAGAATGTTGTAGGGAATGGGATTTGTAATTTATTTATCCAATATACCTCTCATGAATTACATATAGCTAGAGCTCCTAGGCATATGGTAATTGAATTTGGGGTTGGCCCAAGACTAAAGAATATGATACCTTAATGGAGCCATGAAGATATTCTCAAAATATGTCTTCCACCTAATCTTAAAAATTTCAATTTTAATGATAGGTTTGAAGCATATGTATGTCATGATTCTAACAAATTTTGGTTTTAGCATGGAAATTTTAATCATGTAATTATACTTGCATGAAATTGCATAGATTCTACCTCATTAAAACATTTGGTGTTAATATTAAAATTGATCAAGTCAACAATGATATGACTAGTTTATTTAATGAAAATAAGTGGAGTATCCATGAAATGCATAATCACCATCATAATTAGAGGTTTGGTATCTATAATACTTCATTTTCCAACAGTGAAAAAGAATATGCCAACCAATAAGAGGGAGTAAATCAACATCAAGGTCAAGGATTTAATCAAAGTGACCATAAAAATTATCAAAATAAAGGATACAATTATAATCAATAAAACAAAAGAGAGGATAAAAAATCAAAATGAAAATGGTACCTATCCCTGAAGCCAAAATCTCCAAACTAGTACTTCTCAAAATACCTATCAACTCAACTAAGTCTTTTTTCAAACTAGTCCAAATTGAGAATAAATATGTAGTCAACTAAAAGTAGATCACTATATCAATAAATTAAAAGTACAAAGAGAAACCATTACATCCTTAGAGTAATAAATTGCTTTCATTATTAGAAGTGCACCTAAATACAAATAGAGGTAACCCTCCAAAGATGAAAAAATAGAAATATATGGGATAAGAACCTATCTAGGCAATGGTTAATCTAGACATAGTTGATAAAATTTTAGTCCCTCCTTTGGTCATCTAGGAACCTGTTAGAAATGCAAAAATATCGAAATGCATAGAAAATGTTCCTAAGGAGGCCTTCACCAAGCTTGTAGAACTTGTCATTTTTAAAAATATTGAAATATGATGAATGCAACTTAAAGTGGTGATTTAGGAACTCATCATATAAAATAATTATGATCTCACCTAGCCCAAGGAGTTGTTGCTTAAAAAAATCATGAAAAAACTAAAGTATGGGATATAATTGAATGGTTATCTGCAATCCCTTCTATAGTCTCATTATTGGAATTGCTTAGGATATCTCCCTATCAAAGGAAAAACTTAAGGGAATTATTAGATGAAATGGAGATGCTTGGACTAAGGGTTTCCAAAATTATATCCACCAGTCCAATGTCTTAAGAACTATAATACATTCAATTCCATAGAAAAAATATTTGCATTCCCTTTGAAAAACATGATTGTTGTTGATTATTTAACAAGGGATCATGATCCACCATTGATTAAAAAAAATATTTATAATGATATGATAGTTTGTACAACTTTTATTTATGAAAGGAATGGTACATATGTTATATCATTGTATTTATAGATAAACTAAAGATCCCTAAAGAAAAATTCCTTTCCACTAGAAGTCATTTCTATGATTATAATTGTAATCCACAAGATCCTATGGGTTGTAATTGGTTGTTAATTTAATATAGGTCTAAATAAGTTAGGTTGAAGCTTATGGTGTTTTAATTTTATTACTATAACATTCTTTTAAATAGACCTCAAACCAATAGATGAGAGACACAACTTTGTTTGCTTGGCAAATGATCAAATATACCTATGATGAAAAATATTTTACTATAGAGGATCATTTAGATCCTTTGGAGCTTCATATTATAAACAATGAAAATTGTATTATTCCTTCAATGAATGGGACACAACAAGTTTCAATTTATAAGCATGAGTCACAATGGACTACTAGAAGGAACTTCTACGAGAGGCATCTTAATTTTTTCTTGAAATTACCCCAAGACATATAAATTAGAAGATGATCAACCTGTTATGGATGTTATTATTTCCCTTCCTCAAGGTATACTTGAAAAATTGCCATCATTTCTAAAATCTAAGAAAGGATAGGATCATATTTTGTTTTATCAATAAGTAGAAAAATGTTTAAATCCCATGAGGATGCTACGAAATTAAAAAAGTAATATTTTATGATGATAATGATAGCATGATGGAGGAAACTAATAATGACATAGACAATGATTTTAATTAAGCCTTTAACATTAAAAATAAGAATACTTATAATAGTGTTAGTTGAGTCTGAATCTCAACTCATGATTAATATTTTGAAGACTCCTTCTTATTAGAATTTCACAATAATAGATATGCAAAGTATTATACAAAATATGAAGAGAAGAGTGGAACTTATTGATTTATCTCTAGGATAAAATATGTATAAATAGCAGATTTGATCATTGAGAGTCGTTGGATTATAACAACTTCATCAAACTTGATGAAGACATCACTGAGAGTTCTCCTAACACATGGAGGAGTGGAAACTCAAGTGTGTATCCTAGTGAAACTTAAGAGAATATTCACTTATTTTAACACCCCCATTAAGTTATACTAGGGGAAATTTTACAAATCAGTCCTAGTAACGAGGCTTGATTAGGTACTCATGTAAAATATAGATAGTTGGTGGAAAAAACCCCTTTGGGGAAAAACCAACTATCACCCCTTTGTTTTGAAATGATGGTAAAAACCCAGTGGAAAAAAACATCAATAAAAAGCAAAGAATTATGAAAGAGGCTTATCTTCGGATGACAAATATTGTCCTCTTTAATGAAAAAAAGATGAGTCCTAGCAACAAGGCCTGATTAGGTACTCATGTACAATATATATAGTTGGTGGAAAAAACCCCTATGGGGAAAAACCAACTATCACCCCTTTGTTTTGAAGTGATGGTAAAAACCTAGTGGGAAAAGCCATCAATTAAAAGCAAAGAAGTATGAAAGAGGCTTGTATTAGGATGGTGAAGATTTCCCTCTTATACAAAGAAATGATGAGTCCCGATAAGAAGGCCTGATGAGGCACTCATTTATAATATATTTAGAGGTGGAAGACCTCTTTGACAATGCAACTATAATACTCCAAGTTTTTCTCACAACTGAAGGTAACATAGAGAAGAAATTGACTTGGTGATGTCTACAATTTATGCCTTAGTTGGAATATATTCCAAGTGTATGTCCTCGCTCTGAATATGCTATCGAATGAAGTGCTTCTAAGAATAATAATAAGAATGAGAGAGAGGTGAAAAAACTCTATGCACCAAGATACTTTAACACCCCCCTTAAGTGATAGTAGGGGTAAGTGAAAAAGGAATAAATAATATGTGGCATACCTACATAATATGAGTCTCAATCCCAAGGCCTGATAAGGTACTCATGTACAATAGAGATGGTATAGCCACAAATATGAGTCCCAACAACAAGGCCTGATAAGGTACTCATTTACAACATGTGATCAAAAGAATAAAGATCTTTAAAGAAAAGTCCCCTAAATCCAAAGTGAAGATAGGATGGAGATAGAACCACAAAAAATTGCATGGGTAGTCCAAAAATGACTCCACAAGCATGAGTATGTGGTTTCCACCTATATTAGTACAATGAGCTGATAACTAGGTCCAAACCTTGTGGACAAACAACAAAATTAGGGTAACGGTAGAAAATTTCAAGGAGAAACCACCTCCTAGAATAAAAGAATAAGGAATATGTGCATGGAGTTTTGAGATGAAGGAATATGTCCTCTTAAACCCCCTATTTATGACAAATTCCATTAAGATTCATGCAATGGACCCATTAGATGTCTCAAAATATTAGAGACTTGTTGCAGAAAATAATTCATACTCCCATACTGGTGCTCACGAACCATGAAATCAAAGTGTCTCACAAAAATAATGTGAATATAGGATGGATAAAGAACCACAAAAACTATAAGGGATGTCCATATTGACTTCGCAAGCATAAGTAGTGGTATCCACTTGTATGCCACAATGAGCTGAATAACAAGGTCCAAAGAATGGACAACTAGCAAAACAAGGGCACCAATGCTGGGAGTGTTGAGTTCAACCGAGAGTACACTCCATGATAAAATAATTTTCAAATTTAAAATATCATTGAAAATAGTCTTGAAATTGAAAAATGGACACCACCATTGTGTTCATCTCAAAAAAAACATTCCAACTATAAATACCCCTCCATTAACTTCAAATGAGAAATTGAAGTAAAAATGAGAGATTTGGTTGACCAAAAATATTTTTTTGAGTTTTAATAATATTTTTTAGTTAATGTACATCAGAATTGCCAATGTAAAGATCCTATAAAACATTTTAAAATAAAATAAAAACATATTTGTTTTGATATAAATGAGGGTGGGCATGAAATTAGTGAATATCTTCTTATACTTTTTAGATATTTTATAAATAATATATACCTCTAAAAATTAAAGGTTACTATAAAGAAATATAGAAGAATACACCCTCCCTAAAAGATAAAACAAAAAAGGAATTTAATTATTAAGTTACAAATAACGCTTTTCCCTTAGACCTTTGAAAGAGAAAGAGATTTAAAATTTTGGGTTCCCATTAATGAAAGCTATGAGGGATGATGGGCTCAATTGAATTCATATTAACACAAGAGAGAGATTAAAGTTTTAAATTACCAATAATCCCCCCATTAAAACTTCAATTATGGAAAATTTTAGGGTTTTGAAAACTTTTATAATTGCCAAAGAGAAAATTGTTTGTATAAAATAGATGGGCCTCTTAAATGTTTTGAATTTAATAGTAAACTTAAGAAATTTTAAATTTTAAATTAAATCAAATAAAATACATAGATAGCAATAATTTAAATATATGCCCCACTTTTTGTATAAAGTAATTTTAAGGATTTAATGTGATTTTCTCTAAGAAATTTAAATTAACATTTAAAAATTATAACCTCATAAATTTACTTGAAATATATAAAAGGCATAAATGAAGATAGACAAAATAAAGCACACCCCCCTTAAATGATGGACCAATGGAGTGCAAAAAATGCACTCACCCCCTTCCCAAAAAAAACTTTTATTAAAAAAAAAGTACAATTGTGTCCCACTATAAGAACCTTTTGAGAATAGATGAAAGGCCCAGAGACAAAGCATGGATAACCTTTTTTTTTTTTAAATAATATAGGGAACACTAAAGAAATTATACAATGCGGTGATAGAAGTCAACGAATGAAAGAAAATACAAAGACATTTGGGTCTAAAATCTACAAAACAAATTATCACGCCCCCGTAAAAAAGACTTTATAAAAATAAATAGTGTTTATATTGCACATAAATAACCAGAGGGTAATCTGCAAAATACACGTTAACTAGAGGGTGCCAACCAGATTGAGCTATAAAAACTTTAACCTTATATACTCTATAAATGATGGTGATCCTGCAAAATATGTTATATAAATAAAACTATAACAAATTAGTTTTTTGAAAGACATAGATAAAGGAACACCACAATTCGAAGGAATAAAATGATAACAAAAGGAAATGCAAAAATAAAAATTTACAAATTTTTGGCCTGAAAAGGAAGTGGCAAAAAGTGAAACCAGGGAACGTTGGAGAGAGGAAACCATCGAGAGAGAGGTCACTCTCATTTTACCTTGGAGAAAGAGATGGAGCAATCCTTTGTATAAATAGTAGAACATCATTTAAAATTTCCCTTAGCTCTATAAACATGTAACGCTGCAAAAAATGCGTTAGAATTTCAAACAAACATGTAATGCTACAGAAATAATGAGATAAAAACCAAAAAAGGATGAAATTAAAAAATTTCAATAAGCATTTTCAAAAAAATAAACGTTTTTGAAACCAATCTAAATAGGTAGTTTCTCGTTGGTTAGAGAAACGAGCACCAAATCAATGAATTTTTTCTAAATAAATGTGGTGCTACCTACGTTAAAATCGAGAGACCTACAAAATACATTAAATAGGGATGGAGCTGTTAGTATGGGTAGAGGAAGAGCACCGCTACTTAGACGAAGAGTGAGAGCTGCATAAATTCACATTTACTTTAAACAAAACAAAAAAAATGATAGAGGAAGAGCAGCCTTGCCAGAAAAATACAATACAACTAAAAGGAGATGCATCTCCCTAAAGCATCATAGGGGTGGAATTTAGAGCGCTTCTTGGAAGAAGAGTGAACCTGCACAATACAACTAAAAGGAATGAGCTGCATACAATTTCACATTTGATTTAGACAATATATATATATATATATAAAGTAATAATCATTTCAAAATGAACTACAAGGAGTTGATAGATATACCGACTGAGAGAGAGTGCCGGTGGAAAATGACTCTGAGAGAAACAATGAAAAAAATGGGTAAACGAAAGACATATAAATTCAACGTTGAGTGCACGAGAGGGAATGTTTTAAGGTCCTAGTAGTAATGAAACCAAGAAATCTTATTAATCCACCACAAACTTGTAACTTAACATTAATTAATAATAGCGCCAACGAGAGTGCCAAGTCTTCTGTAACATCGATATTATGAATTTAATAATAATACAGAGTGCCAGAGAACTTTGAGGCCTAAGGTCTAGAGCGCCAAAGAACATTGATTTTAATAATTATGAGTGAGGGATTCTATTTCCTCCAAGAGTGAATAAAAAACTCAAAAAATAATCTAAGATAACACTTTCATGTAGAGGAGTTGGAGAGCAAGTGGGTAGTTAAAACTCTTCAGTTGTAATCGAGAGGCCCAGGTTCAAATCTCTCCCCTCACATGTTGCGGATATGCTATGTAAAGGTTATATCGTGACCACATAATAATATTTACCCCTTTAAAAAAAAACACTTTAGGTTAAGTATAAGAAAAAAAATGGATATAACTAGATATGTGGGCCTCTAAGTGGTAGAATAACATGAATACGTTGAGAGAAAAAAATAAATAAAGAAAATAAAGAGGCTATTTTTCCTTTGAAAAATGGGCGAGAAAAGCGCCTTCACACAGGGTAAACCACGTGTTTTAAAGAAAGGAAATAGCTATATTTTCTTAAAAGTTTTCCTCAAGCACGAATTCAATATAGATATGAGAGAATATGCAACATATATAAAAATAAATATTCTGAAAGAGTAAAAAAAATAACAATGGATAAAATGAGACTAATGTAAACTTTGAAGTTAGATAGCCAAAAAAAAATCCAAAGTAAATGTATCAAATCCTAGAACCTTCAAAAGAGAATACTAGCAAAATCTATCCTGCTCTAGTACCATGTTATAATTTCACAATAATAGATATGCAAAGTATTACACAAAATATTAAGAGAAGAGTGGAACTGATTGATTTATCTCTAGGATCAGCTCTGTATAAATAGCAGAGTTGATCATTGAGAGTCATTGGATTACAACAACTTCATCAAACCTGATGAAGACACAACTGAGAGTTCTTCTGACACATGGAGGAGTGGAAACTCAAGTGTGTATCGTCGTGAAACTTAAGAGAATATACACTTATTCTAACACTTCTAAGAATCATAAGGTTGATTTGAGAATAAATAGAATTATTGAGAAGATTCAATTTTAAAAGTTCATTACAATCATGTGGTCAGATATCAAAACAAGACTGTTGATGCTTTAGCTATTTGGGCTTTGGACAAAGGTGGTCTTACTTGTTAAGGCCACCCTCCTAGATTTTGAGATTCGCAACTAAGGTAAACTCTTATTTCTATCATTTCTTTGGATGGCTCCATTTCTGAAGGTACCGAGTTTCTTCTTGCTTTATTTTTGCTTCTCTTTGGTTCGATCAGGGTATTTTAGTTCCCTAGCTCAAACTTTTATTTCTTTTGTTTCTTATCTTGATTCTTGCCTTAAAAGTATTTTTGTCTAGAAAGGTCTTAGTTATGTTCAATTTTTTTTTTCTTTTTTCTTTTTTTGTTTTTTGTTTAGTTTTTTGAGGTATTTGTGTTTTTTGTTTTGACTTGTTTTTGTTTTCTTTGTGTTGTTTTTAATTTGTTCTTTTGTTTTTTTTTTATGTTTTTTTTTGTATTTTACTGTTATTGTTCTTGTGTTTTTGTTGTTCTTGTTCTTGTGTTTCTATATGTTTGTGTTATTTCATGTTTTTGTGTGTGAGTGTTTTCTATGTTTTTTGTTTCTGTTTATTGTCTGTTGTTGGTTGTTTTTTTATTTTTATTTTTTAATTTTTTAGGTTTTGGTTGTTTTTGTTTTTCATGTTTTTTTTACTTATGTCTCTGTAGTGTTATGTTGTTTTTGTCATGTTTGTGTTTTGTTTTGTTGTTCTTGTGTTTTTTGTATGTGGTTCATGTTGTGGTTTTTTTCTTATCTTATTGTGTGTGTGTTTGGTTGTGATTTATCTTTTTGACACACTCAAGGAGCATGTTTTTTTATTTTATTTTATTATTTTTATTTTTATTTATTTATTTATTTATTTTAATATTATTGTGTGTTTGTTTGCTCCTTGATTATGTCAAATGTGGTAGGCCAGATTCGAGCTCTGGATGATTTTGGTGGAATGGATACCCCTGCCTCCTTGGGTCTTACCCAAAAGTGGTATCCCTTATGGAATGTTTTCCACACACACACAAAAAAAAATACTTATAATATTTTTGAGAAGCAACACACCCCACTGATAATAAAATTTTGATCTTTTGATAATTAATTTTTATTTTTTGAGGGGACCCTCTTGAAGTCTAAAATCATTGAATATTTTGCTAAGTTTATTTCTCATATATTATTAAAAAAATGATTGTCAAATTTATTTAGATCATATTTTGTGTGCAAGTATTTAATTTCCTTTCATGGTTTGACAGATTTCTTCATGAACTATTTTGGTTTTAATTTCAAATTTTGTTTACATTAAGATTTCAAATTTGCTTACATCAAGGTGTCAAAATTGCTTGCATAGAACATTGATTTAAATTATTATTTTTTTAATATTTGCATGTCAAATGGTATTATTTTAGATTAAATGTTTTATAAAATTTAATTTTCAATGGTTTTCTAAGGTCTAAGATATTGAAATCAATTTTAGGGTTCTTTAAATTTCATCATATTGCCCTAAATTTACTTCAAATTTGAAATCACCATAAATTTTGATAAAAAAAATTATTTAAAGTGATTCAAAACCTAGTGGAAATATCTCGAGATCATATTTATAGTGGTACTAGATTTGTAAAATTTTAGACATGATTTGTTTTTCCCAAAATAGTAATTTCTTATTGTATCCAATAAATTTTAGAATGCAATATCTCTTGATCTATAGAAAATTTTTGAGATATCTCAACGGTTTTGAAATTTAAAGAGTGAGATCTTGCAAGATCACTCTAAACCACAAAAATACTCAAACTCATGGTAATTTGTTCAAGGAAGACATGAATCCAAAATTTAACTATGGCCATGAGCAAATTGCCTAAAATCATGAAATTATTCCAAGCCACGAATTTCCATGAATGCGTGGATAATTTGATCAACTTTTATTAGGTCTTATTTTATCACACGGTTACGATATTTTATTTGTAAGGGGCATGGTGAAGTGAAAATTAAATAAATTGATCGAAAACCATGATGAATCTCAATTTCATTCAAATTTAAAGTTTCTCTATAATCCTTTGATTTCACCAAGGTTTGTAATGTCTTTATTAATTGTAAAAAGGGATGAAATAAAATTTAAAAAATGTGCTTCAAGTCTCAAGGCCACAAGGTAAAAGTTTAATAATTTATATTGAAAGGATGTCTTTTATTTTCCATGGTCATAGATTTCTCACCATACATCCTTAAAGTAATTGGAATCTTTCACTTACCCGGGACCATGTTAATAAAATCATTTGAGGAAAGAAATCCTGAATCCCTAGAGTGCCTAAAACCATAAAAATGTTCCAATCCATGAAAAATTTTGTCAACTTTGGACAAAACAACTTTGGAGTGCAGTCACGAGATTTTCTTTGCAATCAACATTGCCAGGAAAAAAAGAAGAAGCTCATGATCTCAAAGTTGTAAATTTCCATGAAATCATGGTCATTTAGATCAACTTAGGACATCTTTGATTATGGAGTGTGGCCACCATATTTTCTTTGTATGTAGTATGACTGCGATAATAAAAAGGGCATTAAGATTCAATATTGAATATAATATTTTCCCTAAAATTAAAAGCATTAACCTTAGAGATATTTTTAGAAATATATAAAAAATTAATAGAATTTAATTATAATTTGAAATTTAGAAAATTCAAAAGGTTCAAACCTTAGGAAAATAAAAAAATAATTCATATTAAATATAATACTAATTTTTCTAACCTTTGCATTTTAAAAAAATTTGTAGAAAATTTGTTGGTGGTCACATTAAATATTATGGATGTAATGATAGACATGGAACTTCAATGTGAGTTGGGAAAGTACAAATATGGAAGATGGAATATAGAGAAAATTAATGATCAACCCAAATTTGGAGAGATGAAGAGTTAATGAAGCATGCCATTTCCAAACATTTTGAGTATCGCACGAATTGGAAGTTAATGAAGTGTGGTCATTGTAGGACTCACTATAGGTGACAAATTTATAAGGCATGGGTAAAGGAGTGCAGATGGAAGCATCTACAACTGGTTGGAATGTAAAACTATTTACACATAATCACAATTTTATAGAGATAATATCAGATTGTATCTTCACCATTTATGCTGAGATAGTTGGAAAGATATTTAGGAATAGTTGGGATTGAATGTAACTCTATTAAAATATATTTTATTGCATAGAGGCTCGATAGTGGGATTTTTATACTTTTTTTTAAGTCCTTGGGAGGGAGATATTAAAAAAAAAAAAAAGATCGAGATATGTCTTGAATCTATATATACTTCCATTGAATGTAAAATCAAGATGCGAAAACTTAAGAATAAAGACTTATAATTTTCAGAAAAAATATTTTGAATGCTTTATTCTGCACTAAGGATGGTGTGTGATAATATTCTAGAATAGCATGGCTAGGAGCCCAATATTTTTGGGTTATGATAACTGCACCATTGTATGTTCTCATCTCACTTTTGATTAATTTAATCTATTCATAGATTTGTGATTACTGAAATTATGTTATGCTATTGAGTTTCATTTTTTTTACTATGTGTTTAATAAAATTAAAGACATAAGGTTCAGGTCTTTGTTTTATTTACTTTGTCTTACTACATCAGTTTGACTGTTGGTGAGAAACATCAATTGATGCTAACTTTTATTTTGTTTGTAATTTTCTTTTTTTCCTATGTTGTTTCCATCCTATGCTCAATGTGGAATATGATCTTATAAATTTGGACACCTTTATCATTTAATTTTATCTTTTGTGAAGTTGAGTAGTTTAATTAATTTCAATAGTCATAATTTACAATTATATTAGATATCCTCTATTTTTTGCTTTACCCTACTCTCTATTTTTATTTTAAAGTGATCCATTTTTATGTTCTTTAAAATTATTTATTCATTCAATCTACTAAAACTTAAAGAGCTTGATCTATTTATAAATACAAATATGATAAATGAACAACACAAACCACCACCAAACAACAACAAACATAGGTTGAATCCATTGGAGGTAAAACAAATAGTCCATTAAATACTATTCTAGAAGTGGAATAGAGTGAAGATATTCAACCTGAGTTAGTAACTCACACCTTGGATATCCAACAAGATCCTAAAGTGAGAGGGAATTTATTACTATTTAAATGTTACTTATGTTTTTTACTTACTCTTCCTAGGGTGGCACAAAAGTTGAGGCAACAATAATTTGACACTGAAAGGAGGGTATGAACATTTATTCGATGTTTATCATGGTGTGTTTAATTAAATTGAAAAATATAGTTTAACACTATATTTTGTCTTTTGTGGTCTATGCAATTTTATCTTTAATTGATGGTTTTTAACCTTCCTTGTTAGTTTTTAAATCCTATTTAATTAAGTATTGCCTAAATAGTAAAACTCTAATCAATGTAAGTTGGCCACCTAAGCTTTTGACTTTGTGGTTGTAATCCATATTTAAATAGGTGATTTATAAATCTAGATTATACCTTTAGAATAACTAGGTCCCACACAAGAGCTACAAAGTTCCTCATTTCTAAATTAGAAACCCCTAGGAGAAACAATCTTAGGAGGGCCAAATATTTTTTTGACATAATTTTGTCACCACTAGTGGTTCCCCATATTGTGACTCAAAATCCTATCATTAATCCAATAGTCATGGCCAACTGGTTAGATTCTACTACCTTTAATGTACCTAGTGTAACCCATGATTTACCCAAGAATCCTTAGAAATATCTTCCCACCTACAAGCATGATGAGATCAGGACATCAAAAGAACACTTGGTAGCATTTAAAAATGCTTTGAAACTATTAAATGTACAACATGAAGATGTGGCCTCTAGGTTATTCCCTTTCGCTCACTAGGAGGGAGTATACGATTGGTTTATAAATATAACAAATGAGTCAATAACCTCCTAGGATGATCTATAGAAATTTTTTGTATCCCAATTCGATCAAGTAATCGATCCTAGAGCATTGTATCAATAATTCTCTAGTATTAAGAGAGGATTTTGTGAAACTATTAGATCTTTCAATGTGATATTTCAAAATGCTTATGGTAGAATGATTGGTCATTATGTACCAAGTGCAAATCTAGCCTTAGAAATCTACAAAAATACCTTTGATCCGATGACCTCTATTTTACTCATGAGAGACACTAATACCATGATCTTGATAGACGCTTACAAGGAATCTCTAGTTCTTGAAAGACAAATAGGACCTCAACCTTTGAATAATCCTATGATATCACATATTACACAAAATACACCTATTTTGAATCTCATTCCACATCAGATGTTAATTCCAACACGTCAAGATCTTCCTAATGAACTTCCATTATCCTTGATATACATTTAGCATGTACAAAATACAGAGAAGAAATTTGACAAAACTAGCGTTGAATAAGTTTCAAGGATGGCCCAAAAACTAGCAAATGACTTCCTAAGTTTTAATAGACAAGTCTCTAGGGAATAAAATTCAAACAAGTTTCTTTACCAATAGAACAAATTCTTTAGGCCTTTGTATGAAGCTAATAAGTATTATAAAAAATATAGGTGACCTAGAATAAATATTTTTAACTTAGTTTTACCTAATTGGTATAGGATTCATGAAACATCTCAACATAGGAGATTATATTATCTAGAAGTTTGCAATGGTTTTCAATATTTATCTGGTGATTTGAGTTTTCTTGATAATCAGAGAAACACTAATGGTTTTGGCTCATCCAAACACAATGTTTCTATGGTTTTGGATTCATTCACTTTCCTAGATGAGTTAGAAAATTAAGAAAGTGCAATCTTTTCAACAGTTTAGAAAAGATAATTATAATCTTAGGAACATAAAACCAGATCCCAACACTACATCTACACCTCACAATAAGTTTTATAGTATTCCTCCTGATCCTTACTTAAATAATAATTCACCTTCACCCAAAGTGGGAAATCTAAAAACACTGGATGTATTTGCTACTCCACTAAAAAAATAATATAGTGGAGGATATGAAGAAAATTAAGGTTAACATTACCCTCCAGGAGCTTGTTTAGATTATTGAACAGAGGGATAACTTGATTAAGACTTACTCTCAACCCTCTGCCAAACCTCTAGAAAAGGGGAAAAAATGGAAAATGTAAATATAGTCATATATAAAGAAAAGACCGAAGTACCTCTTTTTTTGTTGATAGCTCGCATATTTGGAAATATTCTCCATAATTGTCTAGTATATTATAGTGCTTTAGCTAATTTTATACCTCTATCTATTTACCAATAATTAGGTTTAACACTAATAAAGTTTGAGAGAAGAGTCATTCAATTGGATAAAAAACATAGGTCAAGATTATAGGTGAACTTAAAAATATACACATTTAACTAGCATCCAAACCTAGAGCACAACATAGGATTGAAAGTCAAGTGGTAGATATTCTTGTAGGATATGGGATGCTTCTAATTAGAGAATGGTCAAAATCTGTCAATGAGTATTTGTTGATAATTTTTTTGCACATGTGGTTGCCTTGGAAGAGTGTAGCCATCCAACTTGGAATATAGATGCAACCTAGATATAAACACATGATCACTTAATGCAATGTAAAAAGTAAATTTGTTAAGTTCATTAAAGTAGATATCGATGTTTATAATCTAACAACTACAAAAAATGTGAAATCAATTAAACCTCTAACCAATCATAGCAATGGTTTTTGGACATTACACATCGATGTGGCTATGTCTAAGAAAGATTTAGGTATAAGAGCAAATTCTAAAAATCCTATTGGTACAATGGGAAATGAGACTAAGAAATTGAATGTAGGGATCGAAGAGGATCCCAAGTACATTCCATTAATTAAAACCCATCACCCACAATTAAAAATTGATATCACTATATTGTTACATAGGTCTAAAGATGTGATGGCATGGTATTATAAGGATTTGAAATATTTTAGTCCAAATGTGTTTACGCATAGTAAAACCTCCACACAAAAATAGATCCATGTTAATGGCTTGATTCTAAAGGAGGTAGAAACATTGTACGCACTTTGGTTTGATAGAATAAGACAAAAGCAAGCTCTAAAATATTTATCATTTGCTTTATTATATGGAACTAAACCAGTAGTTCCAATTTCAATATGATGCATACTTATCAACTTGCTTTAGATTATTTTAATGATAATGTAGATGTAGAGGCCTACATATTGGACTTTATTAATTTACAAGATGAAAGTATTCAAGCCTTGGAGCATTTCAGTCAGTATCAGGTGACAATCAAGTGTTGGTTCGACAAGAGAGAAAAAGTGAAGGCCTTTAGAGTTACAAACTTGGTGCTTTTGTGGGATAAAACCCATGAAAAAAAAGCTAAACACACCAAGTTACAATTTTGTAAATAGGACCATGCCAAATAGAAATTTTTTTTTGACAATAATGCATTTCATCTACAAGACCTCGAAGCTAATTTTCTAAACTTACTTGTCAATGGTCAACATTTGAAACATTATTTGTTTGCTTTTCCATTTGATACATAATTTGAGTAATAATAGAGTCCTTTGTACATATGTATATATTAGAATAAAAATATAATGACTTAGTGTATGTTTAGTTCATTTTATCGATATTAATTTGGTTATGGTTTTCTATGTTTTCCTTTTTTGTCCTCTTTTAGTTTTTTTGTATCAGTTTTACAAATCAAGACAAGGTGATTTTGATAAAATATCTTCTAAGTAGGGATTTATTGGTGATTTTTGTTATCTAGGATGAAAGTAGAGAGATAGTTATATTTTATACCTTACTCATCGTAACTATTTTAATTATAAAAAAAATTGTTATGTTGTTTAGCTAGAGAACACCTAGAGAATCCAAGAAATTTTAGTCATGAGAAGAAAACTCTTATTTAGAAAAATCAATTTAATTATTCTAAGGAGACTATTGGTACTTGAGCTAAAATGATTAGTTGGTCAGTTTTTTGGTTAGTAAAGTATCATAGCCAATGCAACTTCCAACTTTCAACCTTCAGTAAGATTTTCCAACTATCTACCTATTTCTAAAAATAAATAAAAAAGGTTCCATAATAAAAATATCATATACCCGCTTCAAATTTGAGAAAATGTGGCTAAACAGTCCAGACATCAAAAAGCACATTGAAGAATGGTGGCAGCATGACCTTCCAGGGAATCCGTATCAATTTTTTTTTAGGAAACTCAAGTTTGTCAAGTTTAAATTCAAGGAGTGGAATAGAGATGTGTTTGGTAACCTATTCCAAGAAAAGAAACAAATCGTGGAGGATCTAGGCAGAGCGGAGAAGCTCATTCAATATGAGAACCCGCGGCCTGACATATTTCAAGAAGAAAAAACCCTCATCACAACCTGACCAATGAGGAAGATTTTTGGAGGTAAAAATATAGAGCACTGTGGTTAGATTTTTGCATAATAACCTGACCAATGAGGAATATTTTTGGAGGTAAAAATATAGAGCACTGTGGCTAAAGGAAGGGGAAAAGAACAAAAAAAAATTTCATACCTCCACCCTGAGACATAGAAGCACGAACAATATTAAAGAACTAACCAGGGGATATGGATCCAAAACAAATGACATTCAAGAAATCAAAGAAGAAGTTGTGTCTCACTTCCAAGAAATGCTTGGTCCCAACCCTCCTTGCCCCCCCATATCCAAAAATATCTTCTTCAAAATATTCCAAACCTAGTGTCTAATGATTTCAATGAGGGGATTCTAAATGTTTTCACTAACAAAGAAATTCAGGATGCCTTATTCTCAATGGAGCCAGACAAAGCACCAGGACCATACGGTTTCCCCCATGGTTCTTTTAGCATTTTTGGGATATAGTTGGCAATGAAGTCTCTAAAGTAGTGCAGTTATTCCAAATACCCAAGCAAGTTCCTAAGAATGCAAACTCTACTTTCATTGTGCTAGTACCTAAGTCCCAAACATGCAAGACCACCTCTAACTACAGGTTGATTAGCCTATGCAGTGTGATTTACAAACTCATAATTAAATTCATGGTGAAAAGGCTTAAATATATTCTTCCCTCCATCATAGACCACTATCAAGGCAACTCGGTTAAAGGTAGGTTCATCACATATGGAGTCATTGCAGTCCATGAACTGGTTCATTCGGTTGCCAAGCACAAAAAACCCAGTATGTTTCTCAATATTGACATGAATAAAGCGTTCGACGGAGTTTCCTGGCAATTGCCTCTAGAAGTCTTGGATAGGTTCGACTTTCACAAATATTGTATAGACATGGTCAAGGAATGCATTTCTATGGTATGGTTTTCAATTATTGTCAATGCCTCTCCGACTGGTTTCTTCCAAAGATTCAAGGACATATGTAAGGGCAACCCCCTATCCCACTTTCTTTTCATCATCATGGTAGAAGCCCTGGGAATATCCTTATCAGCAACCTACTCCAGAGGTCTTATATCGGGTATCAAACCTACCACAGTATCTAGGACCATCACTCACCAACAGTTCATCGATGACACCATTTTGGCATCTTCATCTTCCATTCTTGAAGTAAAGATCATCAAAATAATTCTCAATTACTATGAAATAATTGTTGGAAAAAAGGTAAACTACAATAAATTATATTGTATTTTTTAAATACTCCTATTCTCACATAGAATATAATTACAGAAAATTTAGGATGCAACATAGCTAATCTCCCATGAAAATATAGGGGGTTTTGAAGAGCTCTGGTGAACTGGCAGGAAAATTTTTGAGCAGGCGATAGGCGATGTTCTAGGGTTTGTGGAGCGAAGGAAAATCTAGGGCATCAAGTGGGTTGCCATAGTGTTTTTCTAGTTACTGTGGATCTGAAGGAATGTATGCTACCCCAGGAGGGCCCAATGGGTTCTCCTCTGGACCCTCTCTCTAGGAGAAAGAGCTCTTACGCTGAATTGCTAAAAGAAAATAATTCATCTTCCAATGACAAAGCTCAGAGGAATACTCTTCATGCGCTCTTCAAGAATTCTGGAAAGAGCTCAACAGCACATCGAGTTAATGGATGCCTTCCACAATCCGCCTCAAGACCCAAGATTGTCATCGAACCAAAGATGGTCGAAGACACAATCATATACGAGAGCTAACCATGATCCGATCCGTAAATTCATGGGTATCTGACCTACCCTGAATTTATTGCATACTTGGGTCAGACAGAACTGGGAGCCTCATGGTGAGTACTCCTTATGGTTTATTAGCAATGGGTATTTCATTGTTAGTTTTTCTTCTCTAGTCGATAGAAACAAGGTGTTTGAATCAGAAAAGAGGAACCACAGTCTGGCAAGGTTATTTGTTCAACCCTGGAGAGTGGGTTTCGATCCTTGTATTGAACCCATGACTGTCTCGATTTGGATCCAGTTGTACGCTCTTCCAATGGAGTTTTGGGGTGAGCAGGTTTTGGAAATGATCGATAACTCCCTCGATAGACATCTAGGCATCTCCAAGGACACCATAGAAGGTAACACAGCTGTCTTTGCAAGAATTTGCATGGAAATGGATATTATCCAGCCTCTACCGACAGAGGTGGAACTTGAACTGGCAATACTATCTTAGATCCAATAGCTAGATTATGAGGCTCTACCCTTCAGATGCAGAGTTTGCCACAAACATGGGCATTTGGCCCGATTTTGTCCAAATATTTTGAACACAAAAACGGAGGCCCCGCTTGGAATGCCAAATCACCCTAGAGAGGGTAAGTCTACTCTTGCCAAAGAACCATCCAATACTCCTCAGGGTAATGATGTTCAGAAATATGGCTTTGAACAGCCCAAAAGAAGGAGAAAGGAAAAGAAAAATTGTAAGGAGCAATCACAACTCAAGCCAGCCAATAGCTATTAAATTTTTAAGACACTAGTGGATCAAGAGGATCAAGTCATGGAAGGAGTGGATGGGAATATTGAGGACAATAACATCCACACTCATGCTTCTCCTTCATCTCCCCCTGTCTTAGAATAGGTTATTGAGTCCACTGAGTTACCGCAGCCAAAGAATGCAGGGGCATTGATAGTGCACTCCCAAGTGCAGCCAGTAATTAAGGATGTTAGCATGAGAATTGCAAAAAAGAACAAAGAAAGGCCAGCCCTAGGGATAATTTAGGTGGAAAAGAGATCCAAAAATAGCAACTCTCAAGGAGCGAGCAGAAAATCAAATAAGGACCTACTAGAAGTTCAATGAGACAAGCTGATCATTGGAGGATCGATGAGGACAATTGATTCTTATTGCTCTCAAGGTTTTCAATGATTATTCAATCTTGGAATTTTAGGGGTTTAAATAGTAGAACCCATCAATCTGTTGTTCAAAGACTCTTAGGAAAATGTAAAACAAACTTTTTGCTTATCCAGGAGACAAAAATGTCTTTAGATCTTATGTGTAAAACAGTTAATAGAATCTGGAGGGGCACTTGGTCATATGGATGTGGCTGCCCAAGGTGCCTCGGGGGGATTGTTACTCTTTGGAACCCTCTGGAATGGACTGCAATAGAACATATAGCTTGGAGGGGTGTTCTCACATCTCATTTTAGGTATAATGTCATAGCTGAACATGTTTTAATCACAAATTTTTATGGGGCTCAAAACCTTGATGGCCAAAGGCTCCAATGGAAAGCTGTACATAACATGAGGTCCTCAAGGGAAGATTTAGACTGTATTATTTCTGGGTATTTTAATGCTAAATTATCTACTCGAGATCAATAATATGGAACCCTAATTTTTGATCCAAGGGATCGGCTTCTGATTTCCCAAGTCCAGGCCTTTCACTTAGTGGATATTAAAGGCCCTGGAACCTACTTTACTTGGACTAACAAGAGGAGGGAGCCACATAGTAGGAAGGTAAAGCTAGACCATTTTATGGTCTTAGAGGAGGCATTTGTAAAGTGGAATACTAAATTCTAGATTTTGGAGGGCCCAGTTTTAGATCACTTTCCCATTTTTTTGGAGGGAGGGACTATGACAGGGCAGCATCACAAACCTTTTAAATTTGAGAATTTTTGGTTACAAAAGGAGGATCTTCGAAAGAAAATTCTGTAGTGGTGGGAAGAAGGCCATCTACCTTTTGGGACAACAATGTTTAGATTCCACAAACAGCTTCATTTTGTCAAAGTTCAACTGAAACAATGGAGGCAAGCTAATAAGTCAGATTTCTAGCTCCAAAGAGCTCCCTTGGTGGCCAGATGGGAGGAGGTTCAAAAACACTTTAGGGAAGGAACAATCACAGAGTAGCTCAAAACTGAGGATGATGCCTTGCGTAAAGCGGTTGAGGACATTAATAACAAAGAGGAGACTTACTGGAAATAGAGAGCAAGAAACACTTGGTTATTAGAAGGTAACAGAAATACCAAAATTTTCCACCGATCAGCTTGTGCTAGGAGACAGATGAATAACATGGAAGCCCTTCAATATGAGAATGGACACTCCTTTGATACTCTTCCTGGTATGCATTCCCATTCAATGGATTATTTTTCTAAACTTTTTAAGTATGGAGCAAGATGTAGAGGCTCAAAATGAAGTTATTGATGTCATACCCTTTGTTATCTCTGAAGAAGAAAATCAGACCCTTATTAGACCCATTGATAGAGATGAACTGAAGAATGTGGTCTTTGGAATGAGCACTGGCAAATCTCCAGGTATAGATGGCTTTCCTATTGAGTTTTTTCAGGCCTTTTGGGATACTTTGGAGGAGGATGTTTTGGCTGTCACAAAGAAGTCCAAAACTAATAAAAGAATGTTTAAGGCAATAAATCATACCTTCATCACTTTAATTCCAAAAGGGGAGGAGGGGGCTCATATCTCTGATTTCAGACCTATTGCCTTATGCAACGTGATTTATAAAATAATCACAAAGATAATGGCTGAACGGCTAAAACCTCTCCTTCATAACATCATCTCTTCAAAGCAAGGGGGTTTTGTAGAGGGTAGACAGATCTTGGATGGGGTGGTTCTCGCTCAAGAGGTAATTCATACAATGCAAAAATATGGTAATAAAAGA
Organism: Wollemia nobilis; assembly: GCA_028583015.1. Taxonomy (NCBI): domain Eukaryota; kingdom Viridiplantae; phylum Streptophyta; class Pinopsida; order Araucariales; family Araucariaceae; genus Wollemia; species Wollemia nobilis. The sequence goes on from JAQPPZ010002432.1 coordinate 426,861, forward strand.
ATATTCATTAAACTGGATATGTCCAAGGCTTATTACAGGGTGGAGTGGAGTTTCTTGTCAAAGATGATGGTAGCCTTTGGTTTATCTCAGGACTGGATAGATTGGGTCATGAGTTGTGTTTCTACGCCTTCTTATTCTATTCTAATCAAGGGTCTTCCCTTGCAACCTTTTGGAGCCACACGTGGTCTTCGTCAAGGGAACCCTTGCTCTCCCTATCTTTTCCTCATTTTGGCTGAAGGATTAGGTAGACTTTTCTTGAGGAGAAGACATCAAGGTTTGCTAATAGGTATCAAGGTGGGTGAGGAAATTTTGACTCACTTATAGTTTGTGGATGATACAAGATTGGTTGGAGTGGCCAGCTTCAGGGAAGTTAGAGGAATTAGAGATACTCTTAATGTCTACCTTAGGGCTTCAAACCAAGTCATCAATGATAAAAAATCCAAAGTGGTATTTTTCAATCTTGACCAAAGGCTACTAGACAGAGTTATAGAGATCTTGGGATTCACAAGGACTTCTATTCTAGTAGTTTACTTGGGGGTTCCTTTGCATTTCAAAAAATTAAAAATAGATATCTAGAAGGATATTTTGGATGGTATCAAAGATAGAATGAATCATTGGTCTCATAAATGGTTAAGCTATGGGGGTAGATTAACTTTCTTACAGTCGTTATTCAGGCCATGCCAATTTATAAATTCTCTATCCTGGCTGCCCCACATACTATATGGAAAGAGCTGGAAAAAATGGCTAGAAGATTTTTATGGGAAGGAGCAAAAGGGGAGAGGAAATGGGCCTTGGTTGGTTGGGATAAAGTTACCCACCCAAGGAAAAATTAGGGCTGGGACTGAGAAGCTCCAAGCTTAATAACAAATCTTTGGCTGGAAAACTGTACTGGAGGTGGATTTCCCAACCAACCTCCTTATTCAGTAGAATCCTAACCAGTAAATATTTGGGTCATGTTCACCCCAATGAGGTGGGTTGTTTCCCTCTGGATGGTATTGGATCCTTAGTGTGGCAGGATCTCAAGCTTGGATCTCAGGTTATTAAAGACCAATTATTTTGGAAAGTGGGGAGAGGGGAGAAGGCACATTTCTAGACTGATTCATGGGACCAGTACTCACCCATCTTTGTTGAGTTCCCTGAATTACAACTAATTAAATCCGCCATAGAAGCCAAGGGTTGGGTCCAAATTGAAAGTTATTTCAACACTAGCCAAATGGGGGAGTATAAGTTTAAGAATTTTAAGAGGTTGGAGGAGTGGCCAATTACAATCCCTCCGGAGCTGGCACCCATCTTGACCAAAATATTGACAGAAAGGTTTCTCACAGGGAGATACAAGGAGGATGAATTAGCTTGGGGCTATGGGAACCTTGGTGTATATACAGTGAAGGACGGATACGAAAAGATCCTCCTAGAGCCTCCCCCACATTCATTTCCGGTTTAGGATTCAAGAAATATTTGGCATTCCAAGGGCTGGCCGAAAGTAAATTTCTTTGCCTGGCAGTTTATGCACAATGGAATTCTCACTTTTGACAATCTCATAAGTAGAGGAATCATCGGTCCATCTCAGTGTGTATTATGCCACAAGAACAAGGAAACAACTAATCACCTGATGTTTGAGTGCCCTTTCACGCATTAGATTTGGAAGCGTTGGTTCTCTCACTATAAACTCCAGGCTAATGGTGATCTGAATCAAACTAATATTTGGGAAATATGGAAGAGGGTTAGATTTAAATCTAAAGCTCTTTGAATTGGTTGGGAGCTTGGCTTACTTTTCATCTGGTGGCAAGTGTGGTTGGAGAGAAATGCTCATATTTTTAGAGAAACTTTCTCCTTGCTAGATGGAGTTTGGCAGGTCATCTGGAGCAAAGTCACAGAAACTGTTGCCATCTATGCTAAAGAGGAAAATCAGGTTGGTCCTGGGCCACTGGAAGAGGGAGTTGAAGAGCAAGAGAGACAGGACAGAGCTAGCTAGAAACCACCCCCGAAAGGTTGGATTAAAATCAATACTGATGGAGCTACAAAAGGCAATTCGGGTAGTGTCAGAATTGGTGTAGTTTGTTGGGATCATGCTGGTTCAGTGCTCTATTGGGAACTGCAAGGCTTCGGAAGAGCCACAAACAATGAAGCAAAAGCCATTGCTATCAAATATTCTTCCATTTGGGTAGTTAATCAGGGCCATAGGAGGATAATTCTTGAATATGATTCTCAAATTCTGGTTGGCGCTCTAGATTGTATGAGGAACTTTGCCTCGAAAGCATGGAGGTTGCGAATTCTGGTCTCTCAAATAAAGGAACTATGGAGGGAATTATATGATGTGATCCCCATTTATGTGAGTAGAGATTTAAATGAAGCGACCAATTTCCTTGCGAAGATGGGTGCTAAGAAAGAGGTAGGGGTGCAGCTGCACAGTGACATGCCTTTGGAGGATGAAGTGATTAGGCAGGGTCTTGAAATATCCTTGAGAAAATGAGCAAAGAAAATTCTAAGGGTGGTTTTTGTCATGATATCATGAACTATTGCGCCATCGCAGCCTTTGGAGGGAAGTTGTCATGATATCGTGACATGTTGTGTCGTCGCGGCCTTTGGAGGGAAGTTGTCATGATATCATGACATGTTGCGCTGTCACGGACTTTGGAGGGAAATTGTCACAACATTATGACATGTTGCATCATCGCGGCCTTTGGAGGGAAGTTGTCATGATATCGTGACATGTTGCACCATTGCGGACTTTGGAGGGAAGCTGTCGCGATATCGTGACATGTTGCACCGTTGCGGCCTTTGGAGGGAAGTTGTCACGATATTGTGACCTGTTGCGTCGTTACGGAATTTGGTTGGCAGCTATCATGATATTGCGACATGTTGCACCGTCTCAGATTTTGGAGGAAAGTTGTCACGATATCGCGATATGTTTTGCCATCGCAGCCATTGGAAGAAAGTTGTCGCGATATCGCGACATGTTGCGCCATCACGGCTACTGGAGGAAAGTTGTCATGATTTCATGACATGTTGCACCGTCACGGTTTCTAGAGGAAAGTTGTCACAATTTTGTGACATGTTGCGCTATCGCAGCCATGGGAGGAAAGTTGTCATGATATTGCAACGTGTTGCATCGTTGCGGCCAATGGAGGAAAGTTGTCGTGATTTTGTGACATTTTGCTCTGTCACGGTCGAGGAAGGATTATTGTCGTGATATCACGACATGTCGCAATATTGCGACATGTTGCTCTATCGTGGCCAAGGAAGGATAGTTTTCGTGATATCGCGACATGTCACGATATCACGACTTGTTGCCTCGTCATGGCCAAGGTTGGATAGCTGTCATGAAATCACGACATGTCACAATTTCATGACATGTCGCTCTGTTGCAGTCAAGGATGGTTAGTTGTCACGATATCGTGACTTGTCGCAATTTTGTGACTTGTTGACTTTTTGCGGTCAAAGATGGTTTGTGTCGCGTTTTCGTGCCTTGTAATATTGTGTTTTCTTTGTTCTTGATGGGAAGGGTCTTCTCCCTTATGTAACTAATCTTTGTTTTAATGAAATTTTTTTCAAATTTTTCAAAAAAAAACATAGCTAATCTCCCCACCACATACCTTGGGATAATTATGTTTCACAGAAGGGTCTCCTCGATAATGTGGTCCAATGTACTTGTACGCATTAACAAAAAGCTAGCTGGGTGGAATATCAGAATGCTCAGTCAGACTACTAAAGCCACTCTTGTAAAAGCCTATCTCCAAAGTATAGCGATTTATTTTCTGTCCATCTTCAAAAATCCAATTTCAATTTTCAACAAGATTGAAAAATTCCAATGCAAATTTCTATGGGCTAGAAATGAAAACCAGAACAGATTCATCCTTGTTGCTTTGGATAGAGTGTGTTCTAGGAAATACCATAGAGGCGACAACTTTAGAAGGATCTGTGAAATAAACTTTGCTTTGATAGCCAAGCAAGCTTAGAGAGTGGTAACCGACGAGAATTTGACCCGGATAAACATCTTTAAGGTAAAGTACCTTCACCACTTGCCCTTTTTGGGTGACCACCACTTCCCCTCTAGATCATGTTTTTGGAACTCCCTAGTCCAGACCAAGGACATTATTAAAAAAAGTCTTCGATGGCAACTAGGATCTAGAACAAGTATTAGCTTCTGGGAAGACCCCTAGCTTCAAGAGAAGTCCCTCATCAATGATCCAAATATATCTTCCCTCGAGCCTTTTACTGACGTTATTATTGGAGATAGAGTTACTGACTTTATCACCTAGGGATCTATCAGATGGTAGTGGAAGAGATTTTTCTTTCATAACTTGACTATCTAGTTTGCTGAGGGTGCTAGAAGCTTATAGAGCCTTCTCCATGTTTACGTCATCCCTAATACTCAGTCCCTTGATACCCCTATCTAGAATTTATCATAAGTCGAAACCTACTCTATAAAGTCTGCCTACTACAACCAAGAGCCTCCTACCACAAAATGAAAAATAGCAAAGAATGTATGGGGGAAAGCATCATTCCTAAAGTGGATTTCTTCTCATGGTTGGCCTCCCAAATTGACAATATCATGACAAGAGAGCTCCTTATCCCCAATTAGTGTGTGCTCTAAAATTCAAATTGGGAATCCACCACTCACATTTTCTTAAAATACCCTTTCTCCCTGGATGTTCTTAACTCGGTCTTCAAAACATTTAGTGTTTTTCAGTCCACCCGCCTACTATCCACCAAATTTTCCAACAGTGGCCTAGACCCTTTAAAAACCAACAACTTAGTTTCATGTTGCTCTCCTGTCTCGACCATTACTTATGATAAATATGGTTAGAACATAACTCAAGGATTTTCAAAGCTCATACCAATAATTCCCACAAGACCACTTTCAAAACTTATCCTTAGTGGTTGAAAACGTCTCTGTCGTCTCTTCCCCCGAAGCACCCCCCTAGCCTAGAGGTTACCCTCACAAAAAAATTCAATCTCACTAACATTTCTAATGCACCTATTTTTTTGTCAATAGGTCTACAATCAGGTGGATTCCTCGACCTCTCAAGTGGCTCAAAATGAACTTCAACGGGGCAAAATAAGGCAATCTAGGCATCGCTGGTGGGGAAGGCATCCTTAGAGAATGTCAAAGGAAAATTCTACTAGCCTTTGTAGAAAACTTGAGGACACAAACAAATAACATGGTCAAAGCCAAAGCTTATTCCAAAGCCTCCTTATTGACAACATGAGTATTGATCAGCTAATTATAGAAGGGGACTCACTCCACATTATCAATTGTCTCAGAGGAAAGTCTACTCCACCTTGGTCTTTGACAAATATTATTTAGGAATGTAGAGCTCTCATCACTAGATACATAGATATTGTTATTCAACACCAATACTGGGAGGGGAATAAAGCGGCAAATTGGCTAGCAAATAAGGGCTTTAGTGAAACTTCAATCCAGGTTTGGAGGAATTCCTTCCCCCATAATCTTAGAACTGACACCTCCAATCTTGATGTCTGTACACTATAATTACTCTATGGCAAACTCCAAGCTTTAGAATGTACCTTAGGATTGTCTTTCCAAGGTTGTGGGCCCCTCATCCAAGAACAACGCTTCTAATACAGTGGTTTCCATGACCATGTAACATGTCATATTTTACAAAATGTATTGTTTCCTGGATAGAATAAAGAAGATGACTCATCCATCCATAGTCTGAGTTAGCAACACAAATACCCAAGGTCGGTCCTCAAAGCTAACCCCTCAGGTGCATAGGGGTGGTTACTAAAGAATGGGTTCTGCCAATTGGTGGCACTATCCTATTCTTGAAAATAAGGAAGATGATAATTCCATGGCAGAACTCAACATTTTGACTCAGTAGACCTACCTTTCCTTTCCCCATGATCACGAAACCCAAAATAAGACTAGAAAGCTTCGTCGTAGCATATCACCCATCCAGTATTTGGCCATTCATGCTTACATCCTTGATCGCCTCAACATAGGGTTTCTCAATCCGATGGAGAAAGTTGTCAACACCCAGGTAATCATCACCCTATGCACTCGTGCCATTTTTAAAATTAAGCACCCCAAAACCATTTCCTCGGATGATTTGGCACCATTTGCGGTGCTTCAACCTATCAACAATAGGTCTCATATGAATTGGCATCCATTTCCATCCATGTTTTGGATCCTTTCCAAGCATAGGTCTAGCCTCGTTGTTTCCCCTATAGACCACCCAATCAAGTACGGACACTCCTCTCTCTAGGTCACCACCAAACCCACTTTAATCCTTGACAAAGTCCATCCTAATTTCATCCAGAGAATGCATTGGAATCAAAAAATGTTTAAGCACCTATGTGATTTCTTAGAACCTTCTTTTAATTTCAATGGTGCCATTTCCCTCAGGTGCTTCAAAGTCCCTTTGCGTGAAGTTTTTTTCAGTGAGCCCTCCCCTGCCAGCAATTACCACCCTTTGTCTACAATGACCATCATTGAACCTGACACCCTAATCTTGAGGGCGATATCAAAATTATCCTCCGTACATGGCTTCCTTCCTTTCCTTAAGAAATTTAGGGGGTATGACGATGTTATCACCAAATATTTTCCAATACCTAGGTTAATGGCCAAGTCTTGGTCAGAGACATGAAGTTCATCGTCTTTGCCGATCTCTTAGCAGAGATAATTGAGCTTCCCAATGAGGGTTTCAAGCTCCACAGAGATAATCACACCATTAAATATGAATTGAAACACTTTGCAGATAGGGGGAAGAAATTAGCAAGAGACGACAAAGGCATCATCTACAAGAAGTTACCAGAACCTTGGCACAGGGCTTTGATTCTAGTGATGTAATACATCACGATTGATAAGGTGGATGTACCGTTGAAAAGCTTCCATCTTGCTTTCCTCAACATTCTAAGAGATGTTAAAGAGGTTAACATCCTTGAATATCTATGTCACTCTATGGAGGTTTCCATCGAGAAATATCAAAAAATGGAGGCTTCTCACATCAAGCACCAAGGGCTGTTCTTGGTCATCTATGACCACATGCTGTATAAAATCGCTACTAAGATGGATTCAAACACGACTATGTGCATTGAGGAGTACCAATATGTGGTTGACGTTGTGATGAATAGTCGTAGCCCCTGCAATCATAGAAGCACGTGTAATGTTATTAGAAAAACAAAAAGCCTTGACCATCTCACCATTGAAAGCACTATCCCTGAGCTGGATCAATCCCTCATGAATGCGAAAGTGATGACCACTTCCAGATGTGATCCCTCAAATATTCTCACTGAAATGTTGGAGAACATCTTCCAAACTAAGACAAAGGCCTTAACCGACCTTGAACATGCTATTTGAGTCTCTAAGGCCATTACAACTAGTACATCTGAGACATTTTAGGTCATCCTCCCCATTGAGAAGGATAGCGTTAATGGTCTTACTCTGGATTAAGTCGAGTGGTCCTTTCTATAAGTCTTTTCGATCCGTTTGGTTTCGGATGGGCTCTTTTCCGTAGTCTCTTTTTTTTCAGGTTGCTTGTTTGCCCCTTCTCCTTTTGTTCGGCTGTAATTTTGGTGTTTTCGTTTAGCTCTTGTGGCTTTGTTGGCTTCGTGGGTGCTTAAATATATTTTTTCTCTGATTTAGTTTCTCAATTCGTTGTTGTACAAGATTCAGAGACCTTTTCAAAACCCTTTCTACCAATCAAAAAATATAGCTAAAATTTATGAAAAGGAAACTAAGACATGTTCACCACGACTATAGAGGCTCCATGGTTGTGAACCAATGTCTTAAAAGAAAGATACATTTCCTACTCGAAAAATAATATTATAGACCGGCCTCCTGTTCACGTCATAGAGTCGAACGTTATCCAAATAACATATACAAAAGCCAATTCAAACCTTCCGCAACCACGGCCTCCTCAGCTCATCAAGGCTGTGATTTGAGACATAGAATAGACTGAATGATAATTTGATTGCACCAAGCACATGCAGAAAGGAAAGAAGTCTTGGTTATCACTCAACAAATCAGAGAGGACAGGCTGGCAAATTTCTGAAAGTTCACGTACAAATAATTTTTAAATAGGAAAAGAATTTAGAATAAAATGAATTAAGCCCAGTCGAAGAAATATACAGCAATTGAGACCCATGATTTATGCCTCTGGCATGTGCGGGGACCTTGCCTTCTTTGGATAATTAAAGAGATAACGAGAACTGGCAAATTTCTTAAAGTTCACGTACAGATAATTTTTAAATAATAACAGAATTTAGAATAAAATGAATTAAGCCCAGTCAAAGAAATATACTGCAATCAAGCCTTTGAGACCCATGATTTATGCCTCTGCCATGTGCGGGGTCCTTGCCTTCTTTCAATAATTAAAGAGATAACGAGAATAATATAACACAGTAAACAGTGTTGCTAGATGAACAGTACACAACTGAGCTTTGTTTTTTCATGCCTGATGTCATTTCTATATTATATTGTGGAGTTGTTCAAGCTGACGGTATCCTTTATACGTCGTGTGCAAGCGAGCTGTTTGACAAGCGATAGCACGTTGGCTAGATTAGGTGAAAACAGGATGAAAGCTACTCTGTAAAAAAGTATTAGTGTAACTGAATCATTCCAACTGCCCATTTCCAATCCCGATGACAGATAAAATTGCAAACTAGGGTGGCATATTCTTGTTCTAAATAAAATTATCTTGTCTTGTTCTAATTATTTATACGCAATTCTTTTATACGTTCTGAAAGGATTTCCTGCTCTTTCAGATCTGGTTGGCAGCATCCCTGCTGGCTTACTTTGCTTTTGCCTTGCTTTCCTTCAGCTAAGGTCCCCGTATTGCTTGCGCTAGGCCCCATTAAGTTCTAGAGACTCAGAGAGTACCCACACTCCTATAAATGAAGGGATCCAACAAATAGAATTTAGCCCATCCTACTACTTCACATCCTAGTCTGCTCTGAGAACCATAGCATGGAGACGGAGGATTTTTCTAGTCGTTCTTGCTGTTTCTATTTTCCTTTTTAGTTCTTGTGAAGGACAAGGGCTGAAGCTGGGCTTCTATAGCACAAGCTGTCCCCTAGCTGAAAGCATAATACTAAGTGTTGTGAAAAAGCATATTCCACTGGCTCCATCCCTGGCCGCGCCGCTGCTCAGAATGCATTTCCATGACTGCTTTGTTCGGGTCGGTATATGACAATTCCCCACTTTCAGTTTAGTGCATTGCATTTGTACAACAATCTGTCAATGTTCGTTTAATCCTTTTCTTCTTACCTTTAATGAGCATCTTGACACTGTTTTTGATACGTGAACAGGGATGTGATGCCTCCGTCCTTTTGAACACCACCGGAAATGCCACTGCGGAAAAAGATTCAGCTCCAAATCTAACCCTAAGGGGATTTGGTTTCATAGATTTGGTGAAGGCTGCAGTTGAGAAGCAATGCCCCCATGTGGTGTCCTGCGCAGACATTCTGGCTTTGGTGGCACGAGATGCTGTTTCGGTTGCGGTGAGCAAACGAATCCTCGCTGCCACAAATTTTAGCTTCACTAGAAATTAATTTTTTGTTTGACATAATTCCACATATGGTCCCACGTCCGCCCGCCTCATATCTTGCTTTTTCTCACATTAAAAATCTTCCACTTTTTCTTTCTACTAATTTTATTGTCATAATACACAAGTATGGAGGGCCATTCTGGAACGTTCCTACTGGACGTAGAGATGGCCTCGTATCGAACGCTTCCGAAGCCCTAGCAAACATTCCTGCTCCAACTTTTAACTTTACTCAGCTAAATGCTTCCTTTACCAGCAAAGGCCTCGACATCAAAGACCTCGTTGTTTTATCAGGTAATAACATGAACATTAGCACTAGATTACCCTAAATGGTAATTTGATGAATATATTGGTGTAGTAACGTCTTTTCATTTATGCAGGTGGACATACGATCGGCATTGCTCACTGCAGTTCGTTCAAAAGAGGCTTTACAACTTCACGGGGAAAGGAAATTCAGATGTGGATCCTACCATGGACTCAGAATACGTGGCCAACCTCAAGAAATTCAAGTGCAAGACCTCCACAGACAATAACACCATTGTGGAAATGGACCCTGGCAGCTTTCGCACATTCGATACGAGTTACTACACCCTGGTGAAGAAGCGCAGGGGGCTTTTTCAGTCCGATTCTGCACTTCTTAACGATACCACCTCGAAAGCCTACATCGACCAAGAGCTTTCGAGTCAGTTTTTCAGCGATTTCGCGAAATCGATGGAGAAGATGGGAAAGATCGGGGTGCTGACAGGAAATGCAGGAGAAATTCGTAAGCGATGCGCTTTCATCAACTAAACAAAAGAAGTGTCCTTGTAATAACGCGATTTTTTCATTGGGGTTGAGTGAGCACCAATTCCTATGGTGGAATGCATATGAAATCTAGAATGTTGTACACTAAGTCAATAATACAGTAGATCCCCAGGGCTGATAGATCCATGTTGTTCCTGGGGAAGAGGGAAAATAATCATCATCGTTGGAGAAATAAACATCACACCCCTCTATGTTTCGAGATCGGCTTTTTCTTTAAATTGTCTGGATATTGAGTGGAGTGGGTTGAAATTAATTGGGGGATTTTAAAATTTTAAATACAAGTTTAATCTTTGAATTGGATAGAAAATAAGATTATACATCGTGTATAATTAAATAATTATAAATTAATATAATTATATATTAATAAATTATATCCAGGTGTTGTAGGTGAGTTGGAGAGGAGAGGAAAATCTTCCAAGAGGTCCTAGATTCAAATCTCCACTTTACCAAAGAGCTTAATTGGGTATCTAAAATCCAATTGATAATGTTGGTGCGAACAGGGTCGGGTGCGACTCCCGAGTGACTTTGACGGTGTTCTCAGACCAAGGCGGCCCTGCAAGGGGTTTTTTTTGCTTAAAATAAAATAAAATAAAATATATATTAATAAATTATATATTAATAATTTTATAGGAGAGTTGGTTACAACACTTTTTTTTAAGTAATTGACATTTAAATTATAGGGGTTGCTCGGGTCAAACCTATTCCACCTATTATTGTTGACCTCGTGGATTCGCACCTTCGTCTTCTATAGCCGAGAGGATTCAGATCAAGATTCAAACCAAAGAGCCTGCTTTCACCATATGCTCACTTAGAAGATTCAAATCAGACTATTACCTTTACAAATAAACTCTGTAAAATTTGTAAAATTTGATTGTGTTCTTGATAAATGCATGACCAAACAAACACTTACCCATCTTTAATAAAACAAACACTTACCAAATCTCTCCAACCAAATATCAAAACGTGGCATATTATTTTGAATGTAACTTGTGATATCCAACATGTATTAATGATCAGTATTATATTATTATTTGTATCATCGGATGTGGGAGCTATTTAACGGTAATATTTTTTAAAGAGAATAGCAGGTGAGTAATAGTACGACATTTATCACTCCCTTTTAAATATTTACTTCTGCAACCTTGACTAGGCGCTAACTAACACTAAGGTCCTTCTAATTGGCCTAGCGAAATGAAATATATCTACTTCGGTTCGATGCGTTGCTTGTAGATGAATACGTTTCTTAAATTATAAAGTGAGAGTCTCAATCATTGAAATTTCAACGTTTTGTTTAATCTTATTGCCATTTTCGTAGGCATTAACCATCAGTGTCCTGGAATGTGTTGTTATCTGGTAAGTATGCCGTCACATAGATCATCGTCACCGTTGATCGACTTGGACCTCAACAGGTGATTTAGGCCATGCATGGCTATCGTTTATGACTAGCATGAGTAAAAGTCCTTCCGTTACTCATTATATATTTTATGGCTTTGAATAAGTAAAAGTCCTTTCCTTATTTTATCTATTTTTATTTTATATAGATTTAAGCATAAATTAAGCTTTTAAAAAATTTTAGTGTTGAAAAAATTTTAGTGGTATGTTTTCAAATTTTCATCTATAAGTGTTAAGTTCAAATTTTGGTATTAGAGGATTAAAGCCTCTTTCAAAAGCAGAAGTTTTATCTAGAATTTTTGTGTCCCACCAAGATATGGTAATGATATATTTTTAGGTTTTAACTTAGAAAACCCAAGCTTAAACCCTGATATGAATACCCTTTCAAAAACCCATACTTTATTTTCGAATTTTCACCCCAAAAGATAGTATAAGTATAGAGTCCCTCTCAAAATAAATTCATGCTTCACCTTAGAATTTTTACTCGAGCACGAACCACCCAAATACTTATCAACAAATCTACAATTAAAATTCCGTTAACTTTATCTTTATCCAAAAAAATAAGATCTATAAAAACTTCTTTAAAAAAAAAAATGCATATTCTATTGTTGTGTTGTTTGTTAACTGGGGCAACACGTTCATATCATCGACGTTGATTCATAGTTAAGTTCATGTTATCGAGGTTGATTCATAGTTAGTAGTGTTTGTGTTTAGATACGTGTATTTTTCTTTTAATAATAAGTTATTGTTGATTTCAATTGACAATAACATTGATATTTCAATTAAATTAATACCTTTTCAAAATATTTTTTTAAATTAATACTAAAAAAAATATTGATATTTTACTAAGTTTTATCCTCTTATAAATATGGTAGGGGTATTGGGTAGGACAATAAAAGGTTATATTGGATTATGGTTTTTGCTCTCTTTTTTCATTCAATTGTCATATTTCTACCATGTCATCTTTCTACAATTTTTCTTGGTTGTTTTTATTTATTAACTTTATCAAAATATTGAAATAAGGATAGAGTCATGGTTAAGAGATGTGTTGACACATATTTTTTAAAACATAGATACTAAAATTAATGGTGCCAATTCTTTTACCTTAAGTGGAGATTGTGGATATTAGTTAAATTTTAATATTTTTGATATACTATCATGATTCTAGTGTGTTTTTATAACCATGATTAAGACAATGTGTTATTTGGACTTACGGTTGTAATTTAAGGCTCTAAAAATGTTGTAGTTTAATTATTGATATCAAAAGGGAAAGTTGTCATTTTTCTCTACTACATATACCTATTTCATCTTTTCATTTTCTCATCAGATATTTATAAAATATTTTACTATAATTTATAAGCTTTTTCTAGCATTACTTTCATCTTTTTACCTCTATTGATATTACAACATGTGGCCTTCTTTCTCACTCTCTCTTGATCTTGTAGGTGTAATTAAAGCCATAGACTATTGATTCATTAGCTTTTAAGGAGGAGGACAAGACACTCTACTATGATTTATAGCTAAACATCAAAACCTATCATGCAAAGACTAGTTTTTAAACAAACATCTAATCAAAGAGGAAATAACAGGGTAAATCAATTTTATCAACTACCATAGGAAGAAGGAGAAATGATGGGACAGAGAAGAAAATAGAAATGAAGACAAATTATATTGAATGTTTTGGATTGGTAGAAGCATACATTGTAATGTCTTGTATGTACGTTTGCAAGTTCATCATAAAGGAGAAAAAGGTTACAATTTGGAATACAAGAAATAGAGAGGTGGATGTTGAGTACTGGTCCATGAAGATAAAGAGCTATAAAAAATAACCTTACCACCCTAAGAGTGATCATAATGAAAGTTGGAGTCATCTCAACAAAGAAAGAAACTACCCCACTATGAGGAAGCTGACTGAAGATGTCATCAACTAAATATGGGGTTACCTTGTATTTAACTTCTAGTTCAAAGGAAATCCATCAATATATAAAGTTATCACTATATATATTTGTCATATTATCTTCCTTGACATGACTAACACAATAAGTGTTAGCTTACTATTTTTTATATTTTTATCATGGATGATCTTTGACTTGTTATCTCAAGATCACCATCATAAGGAATGAATGTCAAGTTTATAGATTGTCCTCATAGATAATTGTCATGTTGCTATTTCAATATTATTATCACAGGGATTGAATGTATAAGATGTTGTAGATTGATATAAAATTATTCTCATGCTACTCATGAATGCCAGCTTCATAGGAAAACTTCACTTATAACTATATATTTTTAATATTAGAGTAGGTTGTGATATGTACTAGAGGAAGATGACATAATATTGAAGAGGAAGACTATGGGGACCTTGATCAATATATAACTAAAATGCTAAGAGGAATTATCAATCGACTTGATAAAATCGAAATTGCTCAAAGGAGGTGCATTCAAGTAGAAGATATGAGTGATAGTTAAGAAGAAGAAACTAGTTAATAAGAAGCTCATGATGAAGAACAAGAGGAAGGACTAGATGAATGATTAATTTAGGTAATTTCTAATATGGGTAGGAAGCCAAATATAGAAACCCCAACAAATAATGGAAATTTAAAACCTGAGGAACTTGTAGATTAGATTATATAAATAGAGAAATATTTTGATTTTTAAACAATAGAAGACCTTGAGACGGTAAAATTTTCTTATACAAAACTAAATAGGTATGCATCCTTGTGGTGGGATCATGTCCAAATCAGAAAGTAAAACAAAAGGAAAGGAAAACATTAAGATGTGGTATAAAATGGTTACCAAATTGAAGTCCAAATCAAATTATCAATTGGGTCTTTGTAAGTGATTGTAAAATTAAAGACAAAATAAAATGAGTGTAAAATATTATACCAACAAGTTTTACAGGTTCACCATTCAAGTCGGACATGTATAAGACGACAAAGAAAATGTTTCAAAGTATATCAATGGACCACAATTTTCCATACAATATGAATTTAGTATGATCAAAATAAGAATGGTAGAAGAAGACTACTAGTATACCTAGAAAAGTTATTGTGATGGCAATAAAATTCTCAAAGAGAAAAAGAAAGGTTCTCTTGAGGATAAGGATAAAACAATAGTGGTAGAGATTAGTACCATAGTGGAAGAGGACAAAAAAGGTAAGAGGGATAAGTTAGTATTTCTTATAATAATAGGGAATCTAGAGATTTACCAAGAGGACATGGAAGTTATGGTAGAGGAAGGGATAAATAATTCCTTAAAAAAATTTATAGATGTTGAGAACTTAGTCATTGAGCATATGAATACCCTGAAGTACAAAAAACTAGCAGATATGGAAAGGAAGCATGTAACAATGTTATATAAGTAGAGAAAGAAAGTGTACCCTCATTGAAACAAATGGAGGAATAAAATAAGTATAATTTGTTATGATGAAAATAATATTGTTGAAATGGGCAAAGGAGGTGCATGAACCTAAATAATTGAGGATTTTGTTCATGAAGATTTAAAAATTAGGTCGTAAGTGTTGCAAGTTGAATGTGGATAGTGGAAGCACTAATAATTTAGTGTCAATAGATATAGTAGAAAAAAATTGGTTTGAAGAATATTTAATACCCAAATTTGTATAAGATATCATGGTTACAAAAGGAAAATAAAATTTTGGTGAACGAACAATGTATGGTTACTTCCAATTTTGTTTGTATAGAGATGAGACCCTACATAATGTTATGCCTTTGGATGTTTTGCATGTCTTATTGGTAATACCATAGCAGTTTGATAGAAAGGTAGTGCACGATGGTATGGTGAACACCTACACTATTGAAAAACATGGCAAAAATTATACATTAAATCCATTGAAGAAAAAATAAAAATAGGTGTATAGCAATTATAAAGTTTAATTGATCTCTAGAAAATAATTCTTTAAGGATATGAATAATGGAGGAGCATGTTTGAATTTCATTACTAAACCCACAAAATATGGGACAATGAATAATATGGATTTCATTATACCTAAAGTGAAGGATTTGTTGGAAGAATATGTTGATATACTTTTTGAAGAGTTACCAAATAGGTTACCACCTATGATAAGCATTAGTTAATAGATGAACTTCATACCCATATCAAGTTTTCCAAACAAGAAAGGCTATATGATGACACCTATGGAGGATGAAGAGATGAAGATACAAGTCCAAGAGCTATTGGACAAGGGGTTAATTAATGAGAGTTTAAGATATTATCTAGTACTAGATTGTTCTAGCTCCTATGTAATGAGTAGAGACATATATGCATGGACTCTTGAGCAATAAATAAGATCACAACAAAGTAAAAAATTTCATTACCATATATGGATGACTTGATGTATTATTTGAGTGGATCAAAGTACTTTAATAATATTGATTTGAAGAATAGTTATCATCAAATTCAAACCAGAAAAGGAGAGGAGTAGAAGACTATGTTTAATACCAAAAAGGATTTGTAGTTGTCGTTTGGATTGACAAACACACCTAGTATTTTCATGAGATTGATGAATGATGTTTTGAAGACTTATCTTGGTAACTTTGTGGTAGTTTATATGGATGAAAATTTTATATTTAGTAATATGAAGGAAGAAAACCTCATGCATCTGAGGTTATGTTTGTAAAAGATAAAGGAGAAGAAATTGTTGATTAATTTGAAGAAATGTAATTCTATGAAGAAGGAACTGGTATTAGTATACACAATTTTATTTATATCCAAGGATGTTTTATAGACGTATACACCAAATGTGGAAGTGATTATGGAGTGGCCATCACTAAGGAATATGTATGAAGCCAAAAAATTTCATGGATTGATAATTTTTTACAAAAATTTCATCAAAATGTTTAGTGCTTCAATCATTGAAATGATGAAAGGAGGTAGACATGAGTTCAAACTGGTGAGTGCAACAGATAGTAGATTTAAAATATTGAAATGGAAATTGATGGAGCAATCAATTTTGACACTACTAGATTTTAACAAGGTCTTCCAAGTGGATTGTGATACTAGTGAAACTACCATTGAAGTAGTTTTGAGTCAATAAGGTAGATCCATTAGTTTTTTAGTGAGAATATAAATGCAATAAAGAACTATTTGATTTATGATCAATAAAAGCACTAAATACATGGATAAATCATCTATTACTAAATGTAATTTTTGTTGTTTGCAAATCACCAAGATTTATAGTTCATTAATAGCCAAGACAAATTAAACCAAAAGTACATGAAATGGGTGGAGTATCTTCAAAGTTACTCATTTTTTTTGAAGCATAGAAATGGAATTTCAAATAGGGTAGTTTATGCTTTGATTAGACAAAACTTGTTGATGAATGCAAAGAACGTTGAAGTGGTAGGTTTTGATGCTATGAAAAAACTTTATGTTGGTGATATAAATTTCGAGGAATCCTAGGCAGCTTGCAATGACCCTACTATAGGAGAAAAAATACTATAGTTGGATTATTTTATCATGAAGAATTATTATTCAAGGGATCATCACAAAGGTCTTGAGAATCCATATCAACATAGAAATAAACTAACACACTATGAGGAATCCAAATAAAGATATCATTGAGTAAATGTTTTGTTACCTCATATTTAATATCTAGTGTAAATTGAATCTACCAATATTGAAAGGCACAACCATAGATGATTACCATCCTATAGTCCTTGAGATGACTGACATAGAAAATTTCATCTTACCATTTTGTAGATTACTGTCATAGATGATCATTGAATTGCCTTCTCAAGATTACCATCACAAGGAATGAATGTTGAAGTTCACATATTGTTGTTATAGATGATTTTCATCTTGCCATATCAAGATTATTGTCATGGGAAGTGAAATTAGAATATATTATCAACTAGTAGAAAGTAATATCATACTAATCATGAAGACCACCTTGATAGCAATACTTCATCTGTATTTACATTAGTTTCCAAGGTATCTTATATCCTCTACATGTAATTCATGTGTGAACTCTCCTTTATTACGTTGGTGATAGTATTGGCAAGATAGAATAGGAGCGAATGTTTATTAAACTTAATGTTGGATGTTTTGGTTCATGATGATCTATGTGTCAAGTAATTTTATTCTACTATATTAGGATTTTTCTTAGATATTAATTTGTGTGGATGTTCTGAATATAGTATGATCTTAAATTATTTCCTTTAATTTTTATTTAGATCATGATAGTTTTAGATTTGATTGCATAGTTACTACTTTCCATATTCATTTAAGCATTTTAGTATATCTTGTGTTAATTCATGTATATGTATGAGTTATCCTTTTTTCCTATAAATATTTTGGTGAACCTTATGTGAAATCTAACTTCTAAGATTTTTTTTATTTCCTATTTTATAGCCAATAGGGTTTAGTAAGTTTGATGCCATAGGTTTTATGTCGATGGTTATTATTGTCTAAAATTTGGATAATACAATGTAGCTTTTATCTTTCTCTTAGGGCTGCCTTGAAAATCTAAATATTTCTTGTTGTGAGGGTTTTTTATGATTTGCTTTATTAGGGATAAAACCCTCAGAAAACCTCTAGTTTTATGTAAGTATTTTTTCTACTTACTCTTATTTTCCCTCCCACTTCTTCCCATATATTTAGAATGATTACTTGGTTTAAAAATATGTGACTTTAAAAAGTCCTAAAATTATAAGAGGATCTCACTCAATCCATTTCTTAAATTATATTTTCCATCATTTAGGAGTTAATCATGACCATAAACACAAAATTATAGAGTATATGGATAGATATTCTAACTTTTGAAAAACACCTCCAATATAGAATTTGATGAACCTTATAGGTCTATCATAGGGGTTTAAATAACTTTGATAATGTCTATGTTTTCTAGTGACGATGAACGATGGACAAAAGTAACATTTCCACTTAATGTGGTTATCACGAAAAACTATTTTTGAACATGAAAATGTAGAATGCACCTCCATGAAGTCCCATACCCATTTTGATTGTCATGGAAAGAAACTAGTTGTATATATGATGAACCTTAGTGAATATTTACCATATCCACTAGAGAGTTATAGGCATGATATTGAAAAGTATATGGAGATATCTAGGAATGAAAAATAAAATAAATGTTGGATATGATGTTAAAAAAAACCTACAACACAAGTTTTTATCCCTCCTTTAATATTTAACCCTAATGCTCCTTTTCCCCTACCACCCCTAGCTAACCCTCAAATGGTTTTACCTGTATCAATTGATTCTACCTTGAGAAATTACTAGAGCCAATCTATAGCCCCTAATGTGCAATCTATAGAATTTGTTGGGCATGTTTCTAAATTTTTTCTATGATGGGGTAAATATAGACTAAAAATCCATTGATAAATTCACTCCTTATTATAGGGATTGACTACACAATTAAAAACTTTGTTAAAATTAATGACTAGGATATTGGTAGAAATGTTCTCGATTAGCTTACATATTTACCTAAATATTCTATTCATTCCTCAGACACTTCTTCAAAAATAATTGAATAAATAATTTGATGATGGCACAACTATGATTAAAATAATGGATATTATTATAAATGTTAAATAAAACCTTAAAAAAATTGTTGATTTTCACAAGAGGTGCAAAAAAGTATAATTTCACCTTAATATGAACTTAATTAAAAAGGAAATAGCAATAATGATTGTAAATAATCATAGAGCATATTTTTAGGCTAATATCCAAGAACACAATCCTTTTTAGGTTATACAATTTGTTAAAATCCTTGAAGCCTAAAAACCCTAACAATAATGCTATAGGGAATGGGATATGTATTTTATTTATCCAAGATACCTCTAATGAATTACATATAGCTAAAGCTCCTAGGCATATGCTAATTGAATTTTGGGGTGGTCCAAGACTAAAGAATATGATACCTTAATGGAGCCATGAAGATATTCTCAAAATATATCTTTGACCTAGTCTTAAAAAATTCTATTTTAATGATAATTTTGAAGCATATGCATGTCATGATTCTAACAAAATTTATTTTTAGTATGGAACTACTGATCCCTTAATTCTACTTGCATGAAATTGCATAGATTCTACCTCAATAAAACTTTTGGTGTTAGTATTAAAATTGATCAAGTCGACAATGATAGGATTAATTTGTTTAATAAAAAGAAGTGGAGTCTCCATGAAAAGCATAATCACCATAATAATTAGAGGTTAGGTATCTATAATACTTTATTTTCAAACAATTAACAAAAACATCCTTACCAATAAGAGGGATTGAATCGATATCAAGGTCAAGGATTTAATCAAAGTGGCCATCAAAATTATAAAAATCATGGATACAATTCTAATAAATAAAACTAAAGAGGGTACAAAAAATCAAAATTATAATGGTACCTATCCCTAAAACCAAAATATTGAACCAGTACTTCTCAAAATACCTATCAACTCAACCAAGTATTTTCCCAAACAAGTCCAAATTGATAATAAGTATGTAGTCAACCAAATTTAGATCACTATATCAATACATTAAAAGCACAAAGAGAAACTATTACATCCTTAGAGGAATAAATTGCTTTCATTATTAGAAGTTCACCTAAATACAAAAAGAGGAAAGCCTCCAACGATGAAAAAAATTTAGAAGGATATGGGATAAGAACCTATCTAGGCAATGGTTAATCTAGTCATATTTGATAAAATTTTAGTCCCTCCTTTGGTTATCTAGGAACCTATTAGAAATACAAAAATGTCAAAATGCATAGAAAATATTCCTAAGGAGGCCTTCACCAATCTTGTAGAACTTTTCGCTTTTAAAAGTGTTGAAATATGATGATGTCACTTAAAGTGGGGATTTGGGAACTCATGATAGAAAAACATTATGATCTCACCTAGCCCAATGAATTGTTGCTTAAAAAAATTATGAAAAAAAATAAAGCATGGAATACAATTGAATGGTTATTTGCAATACCTTCCATGGTACCATTATTGGAATTGCTTAGGATATCTCCCTATCAAGGGAAACACTTAAGAGACTTATTATATGAAATACATATGCTTCGACAAAGGGTTTCCAACATCTTATCCGCCATTCCAACATCTTATGAAATATAATATATTCAATCCCATAGAGAAAATATTTAAATTCCCTTTGAAAAACAATATTTTTATTGATTATTTAACAAGGCATCATGATCCACCATTGATAACAAGAAATATTTATAATGATATAATAGTTTGTATGACTTTGATTAATGAAGGGAATGATACATATGTTGTATTAATGTATTTATAGATAAACTAAATATATTTAAAGAAAATTTCCTTTTTGCTAGAAGCCATTGCTATGATTATAATTTTAATCCACAAGATCCTATGGATTGTACTTGGTTGCTCATTTAATCTAGGTCTAAAGAAGTTAGAGTGAAGTTTATGGTACTTGAATTTTATTGGACATTTTGAGTCCCTAAGCTAAAAGTTGTCATTGATGTCAAAAGTACCTATGTAAGTAAGTACTATGATTTTTCCCCACAAAGAGCTTCATGAGAAGCCAAGGTTTTGATCAAAGGTTCTAGAAGGGATGCATGTCATTTGGTTCCAAAAGGAGCTTCAAGGGAAGCTTAGCAAAATGTTTTTATGAAAACCAAGGAAGGCAAGGAAAGGTTTTATTTAAAACCAATGGATGGCAGATTTGAAATGGGTTTTTCTTAAAACCCAAGTTGGCTTTTCGTTTCATCGAAAAATGTGCCTTGGTGATGGAGAAATTTAATTTTAAAAGTTTAGTTTAAATTTTAATTTATTTAAAAAGGTTTTTCCCTCATTTCTTATTGGCACTGTTGACGTCATGAGGGCAATGTTAAAACGGTCGATGTATCCATATTGAAGGATGTATTATATAAATAATCTAAAGGTTTTACATTTAATATACCTAAGGAGTGTCACATGATTTTTGAAAACCCCAAATTAGTTTTGCATCCGAATATTGCACAACAAATTTAGTGGAGTGTGACATGGGCAGTCATGTTGTGGATGGTCAAAGTTTTTGATGCCATGTGAGGAAAGCGCATGTGGCTTAAAGAAGAGAGTGCCCAAGGTACTCACATGGGTAGTGTTAGTTCACGCGGCTAGTTACCGCTTGGAAGCATGGTGGGTAGAGGTTAGAAACGCTAAGGCCCTTCAAGGGCTCCTTTGAGGTATGCACTCCGACTCCAATATTTGTGCGGGTAAATATTTTAATTAAAATATTTTTTTGCTAAGGTTTGATTATGATTTTTGTGGTAGATATAAGGTTGAGCAAGCTTTAATATTTTAATAAGGTTTGATATTTGATTAATGTGAGATATTTCCTAAGAAAGCTTTGTGATTATTTTTGAGTGCAAAAGTGTTGAAAGGAAGGATACAAAATATTTGATTTACTTTATGGTATAAGTGGTTTTTGGAGTGACAAGGTTATGCAATGTTTTGTTTTATTTTATTTTATGGTACAAGTGGTTTTAGGAGTGATAAGGAAGTTGTGCATTAATTCTTAAGAAGGTTTTCTAATTAAAAGTCTTGGTGAATATAATTGTAAAGTGGAGTAATGTTGATTATTTTGTGATATTCTAACCCTTGTGAAGATTGGAAAAAGAATATTGTGATTGTGGTAGATTTCCAAAGAGGCTTCTTCATCTTCATAAAAGGTATGGGCGCATTCTCCTATTGATTGATTATGGTGGTTTGTTTCTGAAAATATATTTGGAGTGAAAAGGATTGATTGTGGTTTCCTTTTCGAAAGTAATTGGTTTAATGCTTCAAGGTTTTCTGGATTGAGAGTTGTGATTAAACCTTGTTTTATAAGAATTTTTTTGGAGCCCATTGGTTGTGCAAAGAACTTGAACGTGAGTTAGAAGATAACATGAGTATAATTGTTATGTAAGATTTGTTGTTGATAATTGTTGGAAACAATTTGAGTTGATTGAATCATGCATGGACTAGGATTTGTAAGAAATGGTTATTCATTGAGGTTCTTGGTTGAGTTGAGTTGATTGAGCCTAGTCAAGTGGATACATGTGGTTGTTCAAGTTCCATAAAACAAACTATTCTATATTTTTATTTGATTTGAGATTTATATTTGAGAATATAACATATATAGTCTCTAACAATTCTCTTTATGCTTCTATGAGATTAATTTGAGTTGAGATTAGGATTTGAGTATAGAACATATTGATTCTCTAACAATTATCTTTATGATTCTATGAGATTGAGTTGAAATATTAATTTATCATTAAGTATAGAACATATTGAGTATCTAAAAATTATCTCTATGATTCTATGAGATTGGAAAAGTTCTATGTGAGCTTATTAAGCATATTTGAGACAAGTATTTGAGAAGGCTTGTGGACTGATTTTGAGTAAGATTTTGTGGAAACTTGCTATGCAGATTTGAGCAAGTCCTAGAGAGGACTTATTGAGAAGATTTGAGCAAGTCCTAGAGATGACTTGTTGAGCAAATTTGGAAAAGTTATGTGTGAACTTGTTGAGCATATTTGGAAAAATTTTCTGTGGACATGTTGAGCAGATTTGAGCAGGTTCTGTGTGGACCTATTGAGAATATTTGGACAAGTTCTGAGTGAGCTTGTTGAGCAAATTTGAGAAGGTTATAAGTGAACCTATTGAGACAAATATTTTGAGGTGACAAAGTATAGAGGATAGAGTCTCAGTGGATAGATATCTAGTAGCTAGGATAATTGAAGATAGATCTGAGTGAGGAGTCTTCAAGTGGAGAGAGATCCACCTATCAGTGCAGCAGAGAGACAAAGTCTTCTAGAAGATCACTAGCCAAAGCATAAGGAGAAAGAGTTATCCTATGGAAGAGATCCATGAACTTGATATTAGGGGATCAACATCTCCTTTGGACATAGGTCCATAAATATTGTAATTGGGAAGGATTTCCAAAGAGATTGATTGAGAAAATTTTAGTAAAATATTTTCTTCGTGGAGTAGCCCACATTGGATGAACCACGTAAATTGTGGTGTATCTATTGTGTATGGTATTTTATACATTATTTTGATTACTACTATGAATACTGCTATATATACACTGCATAATATTGAATTGAAAGAAAATGTAAAAAAGGGTCTTATATTGGTCACCCCCCTCTCAGTATAAGTTTGTGTTCTTCAATTGGTATTAGAGCAAGTTTCTTCAGAAGAGTTTGATAGCTTGAAGGAAAAGCATTGTAAGAACACAATGGATAAAAAGGATCAAAGAGACGAACCCTTCAATAATGCAGTACCAATATTTTATGGAAGTGACTTCTTATATTGGTGTATGCTGATGAGATTTTACTTGATGGCACTTGGCAATGAAATTTGGTATGCAATGGAACTTGGATATGATTCAACAGCTAATCCTCCTACGGATAAGGAAGTTAAGCTTCTAATGCATGCAAATTTTAAATCTATGAATGCAATTATAAAAATGCTACATAGATCATAATCTATGAAGGTTATGGAATGTAAAACAACAAAAGAAATGTGGGAACTTCTATATTAAATATATGAATGAGATAAAGGAGTCATAATGGCTAAGATCAAAAATATCAAAGGATAATTTGAGAACCTAAGAATGAGGGATGATGAAAATATTCATGAATATCTCAACAAGGTTGATGAACTATATATGAGATGAAAGGCCTTGGAATGAAGGTTGATGAATCTTATGCTTATGATAAGATCTTCAGGACTCTTCCAAAAAGGTATAGTGAAAATATTTCTACTATAGAAACATCAATTGCTAGTGATTATTTAACAAGGAATTATTTTCTTGGCATGATTACTATTTTTGAAATAAGAACAAGAGATCCTATTATTTTGAAAGAAGTTGCTTTCAAAGTAGACAAAAATAAAAAGGGAAAGAAGATAGAATCAAGCAGTGATTCATCCAGTTATGAAGAAGGAAATTATGGTAGAAGAGATGGAGGTTACAAAAGACCCATAGATCTATGATCTATCAAATGTTTCAATTGTGAATGGTATGGACACTATGCAATAGAATGCAAAGAGCCAAAGAACAACAATGATGAAGAAAAATAGTATCACAAATACAGGGAATCATAAAGATAGGTACCCAAAGAAAAGAAAATACGGACAAAGCAGACAAGGAAATAAGTTCTTCTAGAGACAAAAGAGAAGCTACTATGCAAAAAATGCAATTAAGTACTCAAATGACAGTGATTCTAGCTTTTCAGACAATGATAGAGAGGAAGTCCTATTTATGGTTAAAGAGAAAGATCTAGTTAAGAAAATGACTCCAATTATTCTCAAGTGTTTTAGATGTGGTAAATTTGGACATCTTGAAGATGATTGCACTAGGGATGATTATAGTTTCAGTGATTATGATTTTGAAGATGCACTTAAAAGACCAGATGAGAATCTTCTAATAGCTTTGGAAGATAAAGAAAGTGATCCTATAGAAGACAAGTCAAAAGGAAGTAATAATAAGGACACAAGAAAACAAATAGAATATTATTTAGTATATAATGGTTATTATCTCAAGGGAGAACTTATATATGCCCTTGACACAATAAATAAGGTTAGAAAGCAACACTCCAAGCTTGAAAGTTAGTTTTAAGAATGTGATGTTATTGCTCATAGAGGATTTAGAGAAATCAAATGTTAAGGTAAGCAAGTTCAAGGATAAGTTAGAAGAAAATATTTTGGAATGTGATAAGTTAGTACAATAAGTGGCTACTCTAAAAGAAGACTTAAAGGACTCCAATATCATGATGAGGAGTTTCACAAATAGCTCTAAGAACTTGGATAAGTTTATCTATGGACAACAACAAACAAAACATGAAACCAATGAGGTTAAGACAAGGAGGCTTCAATGGAATATGTTTTTCATGTCATAGGTTTGGACACATGGCTTCACAATGCAGGACTCATGAAATATAGGTATATGGAAAAGAACAACTTTTCCAAGGTTATTTCTACTCATGTAATGAGTTTGGTCACAAGGCAATGAATTGCAGGATTAATGACATAAGAGGATATGGATTCATTATGATAAATCCTAAGACAATTGCACATCCAAGGAATAATAAAATTAAGTGTTATAAGTGCAATAATGATGATCACATAGGAAGATAGTGTAGAGAAAATATTCCAGAAACATGCATGAATAGGAACACGAACATGAACATGAAAATGAACATGAACATGAACAGAAATAGGAATATGAACAAAAACAAGAATATGAATAGGAATAGATAATCAAAAAATAATAGATACTCAGAAAAGAATAATAACAAGAACAAGGATGAGAACCAGAATAGGAACATGGATGAGAAAAGGAACATGAATAGGAACATAAGTGACGACAGGAACAAGGATGATAACTTGGAAAGAAATAGTGAGAGGATTTAGAAAACCCATAAAATAAGAGAGAAAGATAAAATCATAGATCTATGCTTTCGGGGAGTAGAAATACTCCCACCCCAAAATTAACCACCTCATGTGGATGTGGGGGAGGGGCTAAGCTAAGAGGCTCATTCTTAGCCCCAAGCCCCAAAGGTGACCCTTTGCCATTGATGTCAAAATGGGAGAGATTTGTGTATTGGGGAGAGATTTGATATGAGGATATATTTGAGAGAGCATTGAGCTAGGGGGAGCAAAGTCCCAAGGGGAGTAAAAAATGAGGTCAGGTTTCAATAAAATGAATATGGGTTGCCATCAATGACAAATGGGGATATTTTTGGACATTTTGAGTCCCTATGTTAAAATTTGTCATTGATGTCAAAAGGACCTATGTAAATAAGCACTATGATTTGCTCCACAAAGAGCTTCATGAGAAGCCAAGGTTTTGATAAAAGGTTCTAGAAGGGATGCATGGCATTTATTTCCAAAAGGAACTTCAAGGGAATCTTAGCAAAAAGTTTTTATGAAAACCAAGGAAGGCAAGGAAAGGTTTTATTTAAAACCAATAGATGGCAGATTTGAAATGGATTTTTCTTAAAACCCAAGTTGGCTTTTCGTTTCATCGAAAAATATGCCCCAGTGATGGAGAAATGTAATTTTAAAAGTTTAGTTTAAATTTTAATTTATTTAAAATTAAAAATTAAATAAAAGGTTTTTCCCTCCTTTCTTATTGGCACCGTCGATGTCATGAGGGCAATGTCAAAAGGGTCGACGTATTCACATTGAAGGATGGCTTATATAAATAATCCAAAGGTTTTTCATTTAATATACGTAAGGAGTGCCGCATGATTTTTGAAAACCCAAAAGTAGTTCTACATCCAAATATTGCGCAGGGAATTTCATGGAGTGTGACATCAGTATTCAAGTCATGGATGGTCAAAGTTTTGGTGCCTTGTGAGAAAAGTGCATGTGGCTTAAGGAAGAGAGTTCCCAAGGCACTCACATGGGAAATGTTAGCTCACACATCTTAGCTGCTACTTGGCAACACAGTGGGTAGAAGTTCAAAATGCCAAGGCCCTTCGAGGGCTCCTTTGAGGTATGCACTCCGACTTTGATATTTTTGGGGTAAATATTTTAATTAAAATATTTTCTTGCTAAGATTTGATTATGATTTGTGTGGGAGATATAATTTTGAGAAAGCTTTAATATTTTAATAAGGTTTGATATTTTATTAATGTGAGATATTGCCTAAGAAAGCTTTGTGATTATTTTTTAGTGCAAAAGTGTTGAAAGGAAGGATATAAAATATTTTATTTATTTTATGGTATAAGTGGTTTTTGGAGTGACAAGGTTATACAATGTTTTGATTTATTTTATTTTATGGTACAAGTGGTTTTAGGAGTGATAAGGAAGTTGTGCGTTAATTCTTAAAAAGGTTTTCTAATTAAAAGCCTTGGTGAATATAATTGTGAATTGGAGTAATGTTGATTATTTTGTGATCTTCTAACCCTTGTGAAGATTGGCAAAATAATATTGTGATTGTGGTAGATTTCCAAAGAGGTTTCTTCATATTCATAAAAGGTATGGGCACATTCTTCTATTGATTTATTATGGTGGTTGATTTCTAAAAATATATTTGGAGTGAAAAGGATTGATTGTGGTTTCCTTTTCGAAAGTGATTGGTTTAATGCTTCAAGATTTTTTGGATTGAGAGTTGTGATTAAACCTTGTTTTATAAGCATTGTTGTTGTATCCCAATGGTTGTGCAAAGAACTTGAACTTGAGTTAGAAGAGAACATGAGTATCATTGTTATGTGAGATTTGTTTTTGAGCATTGTTGAAAATATTATTTGTTAAATTTATGTAGATCATATTTTATTTGTAAGTCTTTAATTTCCCCACATGCTTTGGCAGTTTTATTCATGAAGTATTTTGGTTTTAATTTTAAATTTTTTTTACATCAAGATTTTAAATTTTGTTGACATCAAGGTGTCAAAATTTCATACATAGAACATTGATTTAAATTGATTTTTTAAATATTTGCATGTCAATCATATTATTTCAGATTAAATGTTTCATAAAATTTAATTTTCAATGGTTTTTCTAAGGTGTAAGATATTAAAATCAATTTTAGGGTTCTTTAAATTTCATCATATTTCCCTAAATTTATTTCAAATTTGAAATCACCATAACTTTTGATAGAAAAACCTGTTTAAAGAGATTCAAAGTCTTGTGGAAATATCTCGAGCTCATATTTATAGTTGTACTAGATTTGTAAAATTTTAGACATGATTGTTTTCCAAAAATAGTAATTTCTTACTGGCCAACAAATTTTAAAATATAATATATCTTGATATGTAGAATTTTTTTGATATATTTCAATGGTTTTGAATACCCATTTCACTATTTTAGAGGTATGGAAAGTTTCATGAAATTATGAGCATTTTCTATTTTTACCTAATTTTATCATCATGAAATTTAAATAACAAGATCCCGCAAGATCACTCTAAACCGCATAAATACTCGAATTCATTGTCATTTGGTCAAGGAAGACATGAATCCAAAGTTTAACTATGGTCATGAGCAAATTGTCTAAAACCCTAAAATTATTCAATACCATGAATTTCCATGAATTTGTGGATAATTTGATCAATTTTGGCCAGGTCTTATTTTATCACACGGCTACGAGGTTTTCCTTGTAAGGGGCATGGTAAAGAGAAAAGGAAAGAACTTGATCAAAAACCATGATCAATATCGATTTCATTCAAATTTAAAGTTTCTCTATAATCTTTTGATTTCACCAATGTTTGTAATGTATTTATTAATTGTAAGAAGGGATGAAGAAATTTTTTCAAAAATATGCTTCAAGTCTCATGGCTGCAAGGTAAAATTTTAATATTTTAGATCAAAGGGATGTCTTTTATTTTCCATGGCCATGGATTTCTCACCACCCATCCTTAAAGCAATTGAAATATTTCACTTACTCGTGACCATGCTAATAAAATCATTTGAGGAAAGAAGGCCTACAACCCTAGAGCACCTAAAACCATGAAAATGCTCCAATTTACAATGAATTTTATCAAGTTTGACCAAATACAACTTTGGAGTGCATTAACAAGATTTTATTTACAATCAACACAACCAATAAAAAATGAAGAAGCTTATGGACGCGATGTCTGATCAAAGGCATAAATTTCCAGGAATTCATGGCTATTTTGATCAACTTGGGCCATCTTTGATTATGGAGTGTGAAAGCACGAGATTTCGGGCGAAGGAAACACTACTTGCGATGCATTCAAAATCAAATACGCTTAAGTCCTAGAAATGTAAATTGCATGAAATGAAAGAGACGCATTAAAACGAGATACAAGCAAATGGAGAAAACATAGCCCTTTCATTAAACTTTCTTGATCTCTGTTACAAATACGCCTCCTCCCTTTTCAGGGGCTAGGAGCGTTAAAAGAATTTGACTACAATCGAGACTTAAGGTTCCTCTTCCCGCGTGCCCACACTTGAAATGGACGGGCCAAGATGATGCCGTCGCTGATGTCGATGAGTCCTTGACCTCTGCTGCTCCTCCTGCGAACAAAGAAACAACGAAGATGTCAGTAGCACCTGCTGCAAATGAAAAGTGTTTGTTCTCTAAAATCGCCAAAAGATGCATGTAAACATTTGTCTGAAACAGTGGGTAAAGTAAGTCCAAATGGCCTGAAAACTTGACAGAAGACAGAAAATATTACCAGGAGGCCACTGCCACTGAGACAGTCGGCCAATCTGCCTTAAACTGGAATTCGTCCCTGGGCAGGACGAATTCTGACTGCAATTCGTCCCTGGGTGGGACGAATTCTTCTGTGTTGAAAGAGCCGACCTGCTGCTGCTCCAATGTCGAATCCCGGGACCTGCAAAATGCCTGCAAACAAGGGGGTTATGTAATTGGGGCCATTTTGGGACGACCCAGATGGTCGGATTCTCCCAATTTGGCCTCTATCCTCGGGAATTAGATATCGCCACCTGCAAGTTAGTGAAACAACAAAGCGACACAAAGCATGATAAAATTTGATCAGAATATTATGAAATTGAAGCTATGAATTCACCAAATAGAATGACATGAAATGCAACCTGAAACCATAATCTAGAATGCTTTTGAAACAAAAACTTGGAAAGTGCGGGGGTGCCCCAAGTGGGCCTCCCACCGTTGGCACTTGATTTCGGAGCCAATCCACTAGGGATGGGTCCAAAACCTCTTAGGATAGAGGGGTCGGCAAATTGGTTGATTCAGGTGTCCATATGTTGGATTTGGGTCAGATTCAAGCTTCCAAAAGCCACCCAACAACCTCCCTTGCAAAAGAGATTGGTGGATGTGAGAAGGTGAATCAAAGGGGATGCAAGTGGGTGTTCAACTCGGTAGCACTTCGTTGCTTGAAATCTCCTTCAACCTATCCATTTTGGGTGAGAAAAGTCCCACCTTTTATAGACCCATGGGGTCTCTTTTGAGAGGGAAGCACAAATGCCATGTGTTGGTCATAGGTGCCATGTGGCAGTCATGTCTTCCCATGAGGGAGGGGAGTCCTCCATTGACTTGGGCTTTCATAACTTCCCTTGTGACAGTCCTCTAACGACCTATCTGTCCACCCACACACGCGTGCGAGGCAGGAGTCATCAACTGACTGTCCTGGGCTGCCACTTGGCACCATTCTTCTTTTTGCCCGTTAAACTCGGAATTCGTCCCTAGGTGAGACGAATTCAGAATTCGTCCCTGGGTGAGACGAATTCCAGTTAGTATTCGTCCCTGGGTGAGACGAATAGTGAGCAAAGTGTCTAAATGTGCCAAATTGCTTCCTGACCTTACAAAATTGCTATGAAAGTGGTTAAGACCACTGTTTGACCTCTGAGGGCTGCCCTGGGGGCTGTGTTTGTCAACGCGATCAGTGTTTGCAGTCACATAATCGGATTGGTGCTGTTTTGGTGTCTACAGATGCCCCTTTTTGGGATGCGCTGTGCATAGCGTAGCACCGAGCAAAAATAGATAACCAAAGCACTAATGATTAGGGTTTCTTGGTAACCTAACCAACTTTTGATGCCCCAAGCATGGAAAGGGCATGCATTCTTGAATCCTTGCTTCTGACGAGCTAAGGAGTTTGATTTCAAGTGTTAACCTATTTTGGTGAGGTGTGACTTGAGCTTGGACATTGATCAGTCATGATTAGGCAAAGGGCGCAACCTTTTATCCTCGGGGGAACCTTGTGTTCATGATTCACGGAATGCCAAGTGTTTGATTGATTTGATTGTTGCTTGTTTACCGCCCCAAGCGGGAGCGTGATTGTCTTTGTCAATGATTCTTTGAATGCATGTCGTTTTCCTTAATTGGGTGTGTGATTGTTGATTGGTGACTAAGTGTGACTACCCCCTCAAGCGACGAATCGATGAGGGAATGACCTTCATGAGAAAAGCGACGAGTCGCTTGACCCAAGATGACTTGTGCAAGGGTGCCTTTAGATGGTTTATCGTTAAGCATGTGCAATTTTTCCAACATCTGGACCTATTTTTGGTGGGTGTTAACCCTTTTTGTGATGCCATAATGGGGTGAAATCGTCGAGAACCCATCTTCCCGTGGAGCGGTCCGGCTATGATAGCCTTCTTGGGGAGGTAGGAAATTGACTATTTGAACTTCGACATCTATTTTCTATGCCAAGAGGTTAAGTGCGAGAGCACTTTTGTCCAGCAATGCTTATTGCTTTGTTTTTATGTTTCATTTTTTGTTGTTTTTGTAGTGTTTTTGTGACACTATTTTGGGATGAAATTATCGGAAATCCGTCTTCCGTGGAGCGGTCCGGCTATGGTAGCCTTCTTAGGGAGTAGGATAGTGATAATTTGTGACTCCAGTGTCTATTTTGTATGCCCTGGATGTCAGGTGCAGCAGCACTCTTATCGGGCAAATTTATTGTCTGTTTTTAGTGCATTTTTGATCATTTTTTGATGTTTTTGAAGTGCTGGTTTGAATTCGTCCCTGGGTGGGACGAATTCCATCTGTAGAATTCGTCCCTGGGTGGGACGAGCGCTAACCTGAGCGCTCGTCCCAGTCAAGGATGAATTCCAGCTCAAAAGGCCTATTTAAGGGCCAAAACTTGCATTTGGGCTCATTTGTGTCATTTTTTTCTTGCGATTTTGGGGCTCTGGGAGGAGGAGGTAATTCTGCGAAGCGAAGCGCTGCTGGAATTCTCTCTGCCATCATGAGTGCACAAACTGGTTCGAGCGGCGGAGCCGAAGCGAAACCTGTAAGTATCTTCTAGAGCTTATTTTTGTTTAAATTTGCACTTGTTTTATTTAATTGTTTTTGTGATGATGTTTTCAAAATGTGTTTTAAAACTTAAACCCTGAAACCGGATTTAAGCCAACTTAGACTTATTGTGCAATTAAACGTAGTTAAACCTAGGCACAAAATTTTTCTTACGACTAAACCCTAGGTTAACGGAACGTAAACCCTAAGACGTATATATGTTTTTGTGTTTTTGAATTTCTTTTTGTTCTGTTTTTGAATTAATCAGTTAAGATTAGAAATCTTGGAACTGAAGGTTTGTTTTTGTTTTGTTTATTTGATTTTTTTTGCTTTTGTTATTGTTGTACAGTTCTTTTCCATGATTTTTAATAATTTTTTTTTTGTTGAATTGTTTTCTTTTGCAGGTTAGGAGCCGGTACCGTGTACCTACCGCCTTTACTGAGGCGCGGGGTGCACTGACTGATGGTGATTGGGAATGGCTTGATGCCCTTGGGCTCAAGTAGGTGTCTCGACTGGAACCTGTGGTCCCGGATCAGGCCTATCTGATGGCCTTGATTAAACTTTGGGATCCGCGGACCAACACGTTCCATCTTTCGACAGGGGAGATGACTGTAACTTTGGAGGATGTCTATCGGTTGCTTCGGATTTCGATAGACGGTCTGCCTATTAGGACATCGCCGCGTGATTAGCGGACTACTGTACTTACTAGATGCTTTGGGCATGGGGAGTGGTTGGGTGTAACGAACCCAGTGGAGACGGCTGAGGTTGACTGCCAGGCTGGCGGGATTTTGGTTGGTTGGTGGCAGGAGAGGGGGGTGTTAGGAGTGAGGCACGCATTCTTGATGGGCCTTATTTCTAACATGCTTCTCCCCGATTCGTCGGGGCGAGGTTCCCGTGGAACCTCGCTGGATTTGGTATGGCGATTGGTAGAGTGCCCGATAGAGGCACCACCGATTTTGAGATGGGGACAAACATTGTTGGCACAGACTCTACGGGGAGCTGTATGTGGTTCGCTGTCAGCAGCGAAAGGGGGTCAGCTGCAGCTATCTGCTGCAGTGTTGGGGTTGGCAGCACATAGCAATAGAGAGGCCGACCGGGTTACCGTGGATGACTCGGGCGGCGATGGATGACGAGGAGATAGGCTATGCAGTTTTGTGGCGGCGGTCTGCGGAGCAGGGGCAGAGTCGGCGATGGGCAGGTGCTGTAGAGCACTATACCGATGCCTTTTCTCGGCTCACTCCAGGGGAGGTGTTTTGGCGCCCTTATCGGGACTGGTCCGGCTGGCGGAGGCCGGAGAGTGGCTCCGTCGGGTACGCGAGGAGCGGTGGTTGACTGGGAGGCACGGGACGGAGCATGAGTTCTTTTCATACGACCGGGTTACACGACAGTTTGGGTTGCGCCAGGGGTTGCCTGGTGAGCCCGTGGTCTATCGGCGATGGGGAGATGAGAGGGATTTAGATCCACCGGTCACCGCGCCATTGGGCGAGGAGTCAGATGCGGTTATTGACGTCCCGGACGTAGATGACGTCGGGACTACCACTGAGTATGACTCGTGGTGGGTACTACGGCGATGGAGAGGAGAGGGGCCACTGGGAGGTGCGGAGGCGGTAGTGGAGGTTGCTAAGGCAGTAGGGGATGATTGGGGAGGTCCGTTGGATGATGCAGACATTTTGGATGTGGGGGATGAGGATGTAGACTTGGGCACTCCGGATCAGCCGGACATGCAGGACGTGGAGGAGCGGTGGGTGCCAGAGCAGGCTGCTGTTCCAGAGGGTCCTGTTCGTCAGGCAGACACAGATGAGGTGGAGTCTGAGATACGCGCTGAAAATGCATGACTGATAGAGCTACTGCGGATATGGGATCTGGAGTTGGGGGATGCGAGGCGGGAGCTGGGGGACGCGCTGCGAGAGAGGGATCTCCTACGGGCTGAGCTGGCAGAGCGGTGTCATACTATCATCGACGAGAGGCAGAGTGGTGTCGGCACCGGATAGAGTTGGAGAGGGAGGTCATCCGCCTTGGTGGGCGACTTCCTGAGCCCTCGGTCAGTGGATCTTCACGTCGGACGAGGGATAGTGCGACTGAGCAGTCAACATCATCTCGTCGTCGATGATTAGATGAGGGAGGCGGTAGCAGGCATGATGCGGGGGCTGGCAGTAGCCGCCCTGTAGGGTCCCATAGGACCCACACCACGGGGGGTAGTTCCCGTCGCACCGATCCTACGTGATTATGGTGGTCGACGCTTTAGGTTGGGTTTTTGGATATGATTGCGGGGTCTGAGGACCAGTTTTGTAGCCTGCGGGCATTTTTTTTTTTTGACGATATATATATATATATACCGGTTTTATTGTGGTTTCTTACATGTGATGATTTGGTTTTTGTTATGCATGATGGCTAATGACTATGGATGTATGCATGTTTATTTATTTTGATGACTGCTTATGCTATGATGAATGCAAATGTTTTTTATTTCCTTTTGATATGCAAAGTGAAATTGATGAATGATATTTGTGGTGATTGGTTACGGCACCATAGGCTGTTTAAGACGCTCTTTATTTCATTTTTGGGCGATTGCTATGATTTATGGCTCTTGTATGTATACATGTGGTTTTCTCTTTTTGTATTTTTTGATGGTATTGTAAGGATGAAAATTAGCGCAGTTGGTTTATAAATGTAGCTAAGGTTTTCTGAGACTCAGACAGTTTTAACTCACTAGCCACGACTGTACTTTATCTTACAAGACTTTTAAACAAGGTATGAATCAGACCTATTTTTGACCAAGCTATTTCACATCCCTGTGTGTGCAAATGAGTTCATTATTGTGGTATTTATCAGGATACCGCCAGTGCCAGATGGGCTTTCAACCGAACCTGTACTGAGGATCACCTAATTAGCTCCACTAACTCCTTTGTTGTATTTAGTTAGATTAATCTACGGTGTTATCCAGGATGCCATAAGCTATCTCATCCACATGCAAACATTGATCTGTACGCAAATTAATGTGACAGATATATCGTCATGCGGGAGGATTACTGTCAGTTATCGATAGGCTATCAACCAAATCGGTACTGAAGCTTGCCTTATGACCTATAGAATGCTGAGAGTTCCAGGGATTCAAGTTCAACTCCCTTATTTTTTTCAATTATATTGGGATACTTGCTCGTTTGTAGTGATGAGATCACTGTTTATTTTGATTTGTTTTTCTTTTGAGCAAGGGATTGGGGATATGGAGTGATGAAAATCACTATTGCTTGTGCCTTTTGATGTGTGCACTGTATGATGTCAAATTTTGGATTTTTGACGTTTTGCAAATTTTTGATGTTTTGCAACTATTGAGAACTTTAGGGATTCTTAGGGAATTGGGTAGGGAGGATGCTTGTCCTTTTGCCAACTCTCAGCATTCTTGGGGTCATTCGCACAGGGGGATGAGCAAGATAACCGTTTCGCTTGTGGTGACCTAGATTACTATGCAGGTTTCATCTTTCTTTCACACAACTTAGGAATTGTTTTATGTGTCTTGATATGTGTTGGGATGTTACGTAACAAGGTTTATTTCAAGTATGACTCTACCTTCGTAAAATCTGTCTGACTTGATACATTACATGGCTAAAGAGCAAAATGATGACTGAATCACGAAAACTCTTGATACATTAACAGACCACTGACTCTAGTGTGGTAAAAGCAATGCGTGGTGTTTTTGTTGTTTTTGTACAATGGAACAGTGTGGAATAAGACGGACTAGCAGAGCAATTACAGCCTATGGTGCCTTTGACCTGTTCGACCACAAATATGCAATGTATGGATGCAATGCTTAATGCAGCTACATATTTTTGTATTTTTGATGGATTGATTTTTGTGAATATGAATATGAGGTGCGAGAAGAGCTCTCGATTGATGAATTTGAGTATGCCTAGAAATGAGATGCAAATTTTTGTTGTTTTTGATTATTTTTTATTTTTGACCAAGTGATTGCGATAATCCTTGGAGATTTTTGGGTTTTGACCAAGTGATTGCGATAATCCTTGGAGCTTTTGGGTTGACCAAGTGATTGCGATAATCCTTGGAGCTTTTTGGGGTGACCAAGTGATTGCGATAATCCTTGGAGCTTTTGGAGTGACCAAGAGATTGCGATAATCCTTGGAGCTTTTTGGGTTGACCAAGTGATTGCGATAATCCTTGGAGCTTTTTGGGGTGACCAAGTGATTGCGATAATCCTTGGAGCTTTTTGGGTGACCAAGAGATTGCGATAATCCTTGGAGCTTTTTGGGTGACCAAGTGATTGCGATAATCCTTGGAGCTTTTTGGGTTGACCAAGTGATTGCGATAATCCTTGGAGCTTTTTGGGGTGACCAAGAGATTGCGATAATCCTTGGAGCTTTTGGAGTGACCAAGAGATTGCGATAATCCTTGGAGCTTTTTGGTTTGACCAAGTGATTGCGATAATCCTTGGAGCTTTTTGGGGTGACCAAGAGATTGCGATAATCCTTGGAGCTTTTGGAGTGACCAAGAGATTGCGATAATCCTTGGAGCTTTTTGGGTTTTGACCAAGTGATTGCGATAATCCTTGGAGCTTTTTGGGGTGACCAAGAGATTGCGATAATCCTTGGAGCTTTTGGAGTGACCAAGAGATTGCGATAATCCTTGGAGCTTTTGGGATGACCAAGTGATTGCGATAATCCTTGGAGCTTTTTGGGTTTTGACCAAGTGATTGCGATAATCCTTGGAGCTTTTTTGGGATGTGGCTCTCTTAGATATGAAATGGTCGTAAATGACTGATATTCAAGGGTTCTGTTTCCTTGATACCATCAAGAGAAGCTAGCCGGTACGTCCCGGGTCCTATTTTGCTATCAATGACATATGGACCTAACCAATTTGCCGTGAACTTGTCCCTTAGATGGGACGGCAAATTAGAGTTCTGTTGGTTTTCCTTCAAAACCAAATCACCAACCCGAAAGTCCCTTAGGTGAACTTTCATGTTGTAAGCTTTCTTAAGCCGCTCTTGATAGATACGTAAGTGCTCGAGAGCATTCACGCGTCGTTCGTCAAGCAACGTAAGTTGGTCTAACCGGGCCTGTCACGCAGTGTCATCATCGATGAACTCCTGCATTGATATGCGAAGGGAAGGAATTTCCAACTCGAGAGGCATTACCGCCTCCGAGCCATACACGAGCGAAAACGGAGTTGCCCCAGCTTGGCGTCCGAATGCTAGTGCGATAAGCCCAAAGGGCAAGTGGGATTTGTATGTGCCAATCCTTATGACTGTCTATTACTGTCTTTTTAAGGATGGCCACTAGTGTTTTGTTTGATGCCTCTGCTTGCCCGTTTGCTTGCGGATAATAGGGCGTTGAAAAGCTGTGCTGAATCTTGTACTTTGTGGTCAAAGCACGCACGTCTTTATTCTTGAATGATGGCCCATTATCCGATATTATTTTGGATGGAATACCAAAATGACATATGATGTTATGCAAGATGAACTCCACAATGCGGGGTCCTTTCGTTGAGGTTAACGGAATTGCTTCCACCCATTTAGTAAAATACTCTGTGGCCGTTATGATAAACGTGTGACGGCCTGACGATGCAGGGGAGATCTTTTCGATTAGATCGAAGCCCCACTGCAAAAATGGCCAAGCAGACTGGACTGTCTGTAGGGCCTGGGAAGGTACGTGCATCAAATTGGCATGATGTTGACATTTCACGCACTTCTTGACATATTCGCAACAATCTCGCTCTAAAGATGGCCAATAATAGCCCATGCAGAGAATGCGCTTTGCAATGGCCATACCACTAAAGTGGCCACCACATGTACCGTCGTGCGCTTGGGCGATCGCCCAAGTGGACTCTTGCTTGTCCAAGCAACGAAGAAGAATCCCGTCATAGCTGCGACGATACAAAATGTCTCCTATCAAGACATACTTAGCCGCTTTCTGCTTGAATGTTCGTTTTGCGGCGTGCGTCAATCCAAAGGGAAGATTACCTAACTTGAGGTAATCTCTGATGGGTAAATACCAGTCCTGTTGATCGAAAACCTCGACAGTATGAATAGCCAATCCCTTTTGAAGTTCTTCCCTAACAAATGCTGAATGGGATAAAACTTGTAAGAATAGCTTTGTGTTGCTATTAATGGGAGTGGGGGAAAACAAGGACCCCCAGTTGGCACATTTCAGATGGTCTCGGATTCGAAAGAACTTATCCGAGGATGGTTCGATATGGATCATGTGGATTCCTGGTGTCAAGTCTGAGCTTGCACGCTCCATCGCGGATTGCGATAAGGTTTTGACTTGAATGGTTGTCATGTCACCGGAAAGGTCTTGCGGGATTAATGACCCCAAGGAGGCCATTGTGTCCGCAAAATGATTCGATGATCGAGGGAGTGCCTCGATGTCGTACCATTCAAGTTTTGCCAGGAATTTGTCCACGAGGGCTTTATAGGCCTTCAGAATTGGGCATTTGCATTGGTATACCCCTTTGACTTGATTGACTATTAACAGCGAATCACCAAAGATGTTCAATCGTTTGATGTTCATGGCGATTGTTGTCTGAAGACCTAGGAGCAAGGCTTCATATTCTCGCATTATTGTTGGTGCACTTGGAAGTTTAATTTAAATGACAGGGGCATTGGAGCACCCTGCGGTGTGAAGAATACGATTCCCGCGCCACCACCTTGCTCACACTTAGAACCATCGAAGAATAGGGTTATGTCGGCTCGTGACTCGGGCTCATCAGAATCGGCGATTCCGAGACATGGAAGACCCCATCATCGGGTAGTTCTATGACCAGAGGCTGATCATCTTTGAGAGGAGCCTCCGCTAGTTGATCGGCTATGACTTGTCCTTTGATAGATTTTTGCCCAATGAACTCTATGTCAAATTCCGTCAACAACATGATCCATTTCGCCGTGCGACTACTATGATAAGTACGACTCATCATGTATCGCAATGGATTCTCCTTAGACACAACATACGTAGTGTTGCTCAGCATGTAGTGGCGTAGCTTCTTTGTAGCAAACACCACTGCCAAGCAGAGTTTCTCAACGTATGCATAGTTAAGTTCGTAACTGACCAGGGTGCGGCTAAGATAGTAAGTAGCCTGTTCTTTGTGAAGTTCATTCTTCTGGGCTAGCATGGCTCCCAGTGCCACCTCAGTAGCTGAGATGTATAAGTAGAACGACACTCCTGGTCTAGGTGGTGCCAATACTGGCGGCGAAGCCAAGTATTGTTTTATTTCGTCAAAGGCTGACTGGCACTCGTCATCCCAATGAAATGTGACCCCCTTGTGCAATAATTTGTTCATGGGTCGGCATTTGTCAGATAATTGCGCTATGAAGCGTTTAATCGACGCGACCTTTCCTTGCAGACTTCTGAGCTGCTTGATGGTAGTGGGGGGAGCCATTTCAAGGATTGCCTTGACTTTCTTTGGGTCCACTTCGATGCCTCATTTTGAGACTATAAAACCCAAGAGTTTTCCAGATGTGACGCCGAATACGCACTTCTTGGGATTCAGTCTGACCTTATGTTCTATGAGGCGATCGAGAATCTTGCTCAAGTCACCGAGATGATCTGAGCGCAAA
The DNA here is from genome assembly GCA_028583015.1 of Wollemia nobilis. Lineage (NCBI taxonomy): Eukaryota > Viridiplantae > Streptophyta > Pinopsida > Araucariales > Araucariaceae > Wollemia > Wollemia nobilis. The sequence continues at coordinate 466,774 of JAQPPZ010002432.1, forward strand.
AGAGACTTTGCTAACAAATCATCCATGTAATCTTCCAAAGTTTTGTGCATGTAGTCATGGAAGATGTACGTCATGGCACGTTGGTATGTAGCGCCAGCATTTTTAAGGCCAAAAGGCATGACCTTATAGCAAAATGTCCCCCAAGGCATTGTGAACGCCGTTTTAAGTTGATCCTCAGGATTGATACGAATTTGATTGTATCCTGAGAAGCCATCCATTAGGGAGAGCATTTCGTGACCTGCTGTAGCGTCTACCAACGCGTCGATGCTCGGCAAGGGGAAATCATCCTTAGGACTCGCTTTGTTTAGGTCTCAAAAATTGGTGCATATGCGAATCCTCCCGTCGGGCTTCTTGACGGGAACCATGTTGGACAGCCATGGCGGATAATCCACGCAGATGACAAACTGTGCATCCAACAGCTTTTGCAACTCGTCTTTGACCATCAAGGCCACTTTTGGGTGCATCTTTCGTAGTTTTTGCTTTACAGGCTTGATTGTCGGATCAAGCGTTAAATTGTGCATGACTAGCTGCGGGTCTAGTCCTGGCATATCCTTGTATGACCATGCAAAAACTTCCTTCTTCGCTTTGAGAAGGGCGATGTAATCGGCTTGCTCTTCGGGGGAAAGACTTACCCCCAGCTTGATAATCTGTGGACTCGTTGGGTCTAAGCCGATGTCTACGTCAGTCGTTTCCTCAACTGACATGTGGGATCCGTCCTCCAACTGATGTGGAGTTGGGATCAAATGGATATCATTAGCTGAGTTTAGATCTGCGTTTGGAACCTCGGGTCCCTCTTCAGCTTGAAAAATATCCTGAGTTGTCCTTGGGGTGGAATGAAGCATTTCACCGAAAGGCCAGTACTCTGATGGCGATAAAGGTGAATTGACGCGATCCCAGTCGATGGCATCTATGTCTAGGTGCAATGATTGTGATGGATCGGCCGGATTGCGGATGGGTGCGGTCAAATCAATGGAGATCATGTGGATGGAATGAGTTTGGTCTCCAGAACCGTGGGTGTGATAACTCGATTCTTTTAGATGTTCCCTATACTCTGGATCTGGCTCTACGGGAACGGGCACGAATGGATCTTCCCTAGGTGCGAATTCGTCCCTATTTGCGAAAAGGATGGCAGGGTCTTTTCTCGGCATTGATGTCATGATGGGATCTCGAGGTGGACGATGCTCATCTTGAATTTGGAGCCATGGATCCAATACTTGGTCCCACCTTGCAGGGTCTACCCACCATTCATGCCCTAGAAGTATGCCCATCTGTCCCATTAGATCTTCATGAGTTAAAGGGCGGTGATGCCGTCGCGCATGTCTGAGATAGTCCATCTCAGTCTCATCTTCTGAATCACTTTCGGAGACCCAAAAATGTTCATCCTCTTCAGCAACTGTTACTTGCGACGTTGAGTGCTCTCCTTGTTCCAGTAAGTTAATCTGGTCTCCTTGCGGTTGTTCCACTCTTGGTGGAGGGACCTGACTCTCTTGACACTGTATTGTTTCATCTGGAACCTCTAAGGGGAACAATTTCAGAAAGATGTCCGACAACCGTTGATGTTCTCTTTGAGGATTAATCTCTGAACTTTCGCCTCTCTCTAGCAAAGGAGAGGGATTACTGCTATTTCCAGGGGTGTTTGTTGACCATGGGAGGTAGTCTCCCAATGTGTATTCTGTATTTGGATTGGCATACGGATCTTGTGCCAATCCCCCCTTGTTGCCTATTTCTAGGCCTTGCATATTTTCAACCAAGATGTCTAAGGGCAGGGGGTGATTGAACCCTACTCCGACTTGTCATATGGCATCTGATATCTTGGTTGGCAAAGGACCCGCATCCCTTGCTCATATCTGCCTAGCCCGTATCCATGCCAATTGCATTGGCCGAGATATTTTAGGGCAAAATCTGGATTTGACAGATAGTTGATGTTTTCAACAAAAGGTTCTTCGTCTGCTTCCTTTTGTTGGCATGGTTCAAGACCATGATCAAGGCCCCCATACACGAAATTCATCTGGTTTGGAGGGTAGCCTAGAGGAACAACTGTCCCTATGGGAAGGCGAGGTCTTCCCATGTCTTGTACTGACTCCAATGCTGGCGTCGCTACAACATTTTGCACTAAATATTCCCCCAGGCCCGTACTGGCCATTTCAATAGTGATTGTCGATGATTGGGTGGGAGGAAACGGGAGTCCTTCCTGAGTCCATTCCATGTTCGGCATTTTAGGAGTCTCCACTTCCGTTGTGCGAGGTGTTTCTTCTGTTGATATCGTTGAAATTGTGGGCAACTTCTCTTCTAGAGGCTTTACCTCTTCCATGATCTTTTTCCCTTGTCCTTCTGTTTGGCCATGACAGGTGGCGTTGATGATGAAGGAGCAGATGATGAAGTTTCACCTGACTGGGATTTTGCCTTGTTGGTCACCAGTGGTGCTCGCGGTATCGAACCTTGTTTAGATGGATTTAACTGGAAATCCAAATGCGTTGAAGGGAGGGTCGATTGAGGTATAAATTGTACCGCATTGCAATACTTGAAGGGCTCTAAGTCCATTGGGACTACATGTATTTCTCCTTCATAAGCATACTTTAAGCACTGGTGGGCGATCGAAGGGACACACTTCATGTCCCTGATCCAAGGCCGCCCTAGCAGTATATTATAAGCCATCTCGCCTTCTAACACATGGCACAGTGTAGGTATTGATTTTTGTCCTACCTGGATAGGCAGAACAACTGTGTCGACTGTCGAGCATATTGCATCGTTGAAAGCTCGTAGTGTGTACGTGGAGGCTGTGATGTGAGAGGCTGGCAGCTTCAAATGTTTTAAGGCTGCAGTGGTAATGATGTTACTGGACGAGCCAGTATCTACCAACACTCTTTTGTACGGAATCCCGTTGACCCGTGCGATAACGTGCAGGGGTGGATCTGCCATGTCATTTGATATCATTTTTACTTCGTCTTCTCTGAATGTGATGACCGGCTCCGTACATTGTTTCACGTGTCCCACGAAGTTGTTGAAAGAATTTGCTTCATGAGGTTGTAATTCGATGGCTTTTAAAATGTCCATAAGAGCTTCCCTATGGGGTGCTGACTGTTGAATAAGCTCGTAAATGGACAGCCTAGCCGATGTGGTCCGCAAACTCTGCGTGAGTTTGGTTCGTATCGTGATTTCAGGTCTAGGCGGAGGCAACTGCGTTGGGCGTTGTTGAGGCTGCGATGTTGTCGGAACTTCCCTCGTAGCTACCTCGGGGGCAACTGCTGGGTACCTTCTGTTCCTTGTTACTATGCTAATCATTCCCACAAATCCCTGCATGGGAAGATTCTGTCGCACCTCATTAATCTGGAGTGGTTTTGTCTGTGCCTCGTGGGCAGGCAAAGGGTCCTTGAATACCCCCATTTGTTGGTTGTTTGGCGCTATGGGGTTGTCCACGGCCAATGTTCTATTGTCGATCAAATCTTGGATTAGTTCTTTGAACTTCCAACATCCATTTAAGTCGTGTCCTCTGCGCCTATGGAATCTACAATACAATTCCTCTCTGTATCCCCTAGGCTTAGGAGCGTTAGGGTCTATATTTTGAATTTTTGGCAGAGTGACTAAATTTGCCGCTGACAAGCGGTCAAATAGGGAGTCCCTGGACTCCGTGTAAGGGGTGAATTGTCGCCTAGGGCGACGCTGCTGATTCTGCTCCTGTCTTCTATTATCTCTTTCATAAGCAGGAGGCACTGCCTGGTAATTAGCCTTTTGGGGCTGCATTTCTTGCATAGGCGCGGGAACATTTATCGCAACTTGGTTGACTGCAGCGTGTTGTGATTGTGTTGTCCTAGTTTTAGTGGTTTTATTCCACTCTTTCTTTTTAGGCTTGGCGATTGCGCCTTCGCCTATCTTAATCTCTTCTATAACTTTGGCTTGCGCCAAAGCTTCTTCTAAGCTGTCGTATTGCCGCAGCAACAATAGACCAGAGATTGATTTTAAGCAACTTTTTGTGAACATCCGCGTGAGATCAGACATAGGGGGACGGTAGGGTAACTTAGAAAGCAAAGCTCTCCATCTATTCCCATATGCTGCCATTGTTTCTTCCTCAAATTTCTTGAGGCTCGCCAGATCACTCAGTGATGTCTTCTTCCTTGTGTTGAAGGCAAAGCATTCAAGAAACGCATCTACTAATTGATCTAAGTTGCTTATGTTGTGTTTAGGTAGTTGTGTGAACCAATCCGAGGCAGGGCCTACGAATGTGGTTATGAATGTTCTAAGCAACAATGCGTCATTATCTTGGATGCCGAAGCATTGGCTTAGAAATCTTGTAACGTGTTCTTGTGCGTCCTCTTCACCCTTAAAGGTTGCCAATTGAGGCAACTTGAAGTGCTCGGGGTAAAGAGGTGTAGGCACTGAGGGATGCACCGGATTACTGCGGAGTTGACGTAATGTGGGTTTTTGATGCCCAGCAGCTTTTGTCTCCACAGACTCCAAATGCTCTAATAGCGTTTGGTATGCATCGGAAGATTTTATCTCTTCCTCTCTTGTTCGCTCCTGTTGTAAGTTATGGTAAACTGGGGGCCTATGGAGGGGTGGCCGAATGACAATCCTCCTGCCTTGATGGGGAGTTTCAGCATATTCTATTTCTGGTTCGTACTCCTCATAAAGTTCTTGAGGAGTCTCTGGGTGAGACCTATGACCTTGATCGAGTCCTCGCTGAAGGTACCCATCATCGTTTCGGGGAGTGGCCTCCCTCTCGGGTCTATAAGGTCTCGGAGGCAAAGCTTGACGAGGTCGTGGAGACCTGTCCTGCACCAACGGATTATGCCTCTCGTATTGTTTGGTTCTTTGGATGCGAGGGGTTGGCTCCCTCTCAGGTAGTTCATAGCGTAACTCATCCGCTTCGCGTTGCATGCGCTCTCTATCCAAGCGGTGTCGATACTCTATCTCCTGATGACTTTGTTTAAGCCGCATGATTTGGGCTTGACGGGTGGCATGTTGGGCGACTATCGGGTCAATTTGGTCTACCCTATTTTTCTTAGGAGGTTCGAATGTCCCTCCTATGTGTTTGCCTCGGTTTTGATGATCTAAAATTTCAATGGGTCGCTTCCCTCTGTCGAGGTAGGCGGCCTGTACTCGAGGTTCTGGCCTCAAGGGGTGATCATGATGTCCAGCTGGTGCGAAAGCGCAAGGTTCCCACGTTGTATGTTGTTGTCCTTGAGGAATGCGATGATTTTCCTCGTGCTCCCTCTCATAGGTGTGAAGGGGGCGGGCGGAGTTAGCTCGCCCTGTGTAAGGAGCCCTACGCTCTGGATTTTGTCTCTCTGTTCTGATGGGAGGTAAGGAAGGGATACCATATCCATGTTGTCCCTCCAAATGGATAGTGTGCCTCTCTAGCGCTCCATCGCGCTGTGGCCACTCATGTCTAACCTCAGAAGGTGATTCTCTATTTACATCAAGGTCTACATGTAGGGCGTCTTCCCGAAAGGGGCTGCTTTGAATGGGCATACCCCATCGAGGATTCTGAATCGGATTCTTTTGTAGGCCAGACCGATAAGGCGGTATGACCAAATCCTCAAGACTGAAGCGAAGGCGACTTGTGCTTGCTTCTTGTGTACCTTTCGGAGCTTCTGCCCTTGATTGGGCTTGGCTACGGGTGTACACCATTGCGGTGCTTCTCTACTATCTAAACAGATTTTTATCTCGTTTATGATGATTTTTCTTTTTGTCTACACTAAGCAGAATTAAACACACGCATACACAAACCGTGATTATCTCTTTTAAGGATTATTGGTGTGCCCTAGACTGGTTTAGTGCATTTTGATGTTTTGTTTTGTTTTTGAATGTTTTTGAAGAACGTTTAAATGCATAATGACGGCTCATATAACTCCCAAAATGGTCGCCCCTTCAATATACCAACCAGGCCGATATACCAACCTCTCTATATACCCGCCCTTACGAGAGGGAGACTATAGGTACGTGAGAGCAGAAGGTACATGGTACGTAGGTGGTACGGAAGGGGGATTGTCCTGTTAATGGCACCTACCATAGAAGACTTATCCTCGTGCGCATGGGAATCACCCCAGCGACACTCGGTCAGCTTTCGTCAGGATTTACGCCTAACAACAATTGACAATCGGGAAATGGATGCAAAGCTAAGCCAAGGTGGTGATGAACCCACCGTTGGTCTTGCTCAAGGGCTGGGGTCTTACGACCAGCTCCTTGGTTTAAAATTATTGCGTGAAGTGTGTGGGATTCATTTTATTTAACGAAAATGAAACAAGCATAAATGACTTTCCCTATGCAATGCGAGATAAAATGAAAACAGTTAAAGAAACAGAAACAAAAACAGAAAATTTAACAGAGATTATGAAAATCCCTACCTCTTCTCTGCCTGGACCGGTTGCTTCTGAATTTCTGCTCTGAAAAGTTGTAGACAGAAATTCGTCCCTCGGTGAGACGAATTGCAGAACAGAATTCGTCCCTCCCAGAGACGAATTTGAATTCGTCTCAGGGTCAGACGAATTTCAGTAAAGCAATCGCCACAGTCAAGGACGAATAACAGTCAAAAACCAAAAAGGTACCTGTCAAACACAAAACACAAAAATTTAATCAGTTTTTGTGATTTTAAAAACCAGGGAACAGTGTCCCACCGTGATCGCCACTGAAAGCACGAGATTTCGGGCGAAGGAAACACTACTTGCGATGCATTCAAAATCAAATACGCTTAAGTCCTAGAAATGTAAATTGCATGAAATGAAAGAGACGCATTAAAACGAGATACAAGCAAATGGAGAAAACACAGCCCTTTCATTAAACTTTCTTGATCTCTGTTACAAATACGCCTCCTCCCTTTTCAGGGGCTAGGAGCGTTAAAAGAATTTGACTACAATCGAGACTTAAGGTTCCTCTTCCCGCGTGCCCACACTTGAAATGGACGGGCCAAGATGATGCCGCCGTTGATGTCGATGAGTCCTTGACCTCTGCTGCTCCTCCTACGAACAAAGAAACAACGAAGATGTCAGTAGCACCTGCTGCAAATGAAAAGTGTTTGTTCTCTAAAATCGCCAAAAGATGCATGTAAACATTTGTCTGAAACAGTGGGTAAAGTAAGTCCAAATGGCCTGAAAACTTGACAGAAGACAGAAAATATTACCAGGAGGCCACTGCCACTGAGACAGTCGGCCAATCTACCTTAAACTGGAATTCGTCCCTGGGCAGGACGAATTCTGACTGCAATTCGTCCCTGGGTGGGACGAATTCTTCTGTGTTGAAAAAGCCGACCTGCTGCTGCTCCAATGTCGAATCCTGGGACCTACAAAATGCCTGCAAATAGGGGGTTATGTAATTGGGGCCATTTTGGGATGACCCAGATGGTCGGATTCTCCCAATTTGGCCTCTATCCTCGGGAATTAGATATCGCCACCTGCAAGTTAGTGAAACAACAAAGCGACACAAAGCATGATAAAATTTGATCAGAATATTATGAAATTGAAGCTATGAATTCACCAAATAGAATGACATGAAATGCAACCTGAAACCATAATCTAGAATGCTTTTGAAACAAAAACTTGGAAAGTGCGGGGGTGCCCCAAGTGGGCCTCCCACCGTTGGCACTCGATTTCGGAGCCAATCCACTAGGGATGGGTCCAAAACCTCTTAGGATAGAGGGGTCGGCAAATTGGTTGATTCAGGTGTCCATATGTTGGATTTGGGTCAGATTCAAGCTTCCAAAAGCCACCCAACAACCTCCCTTGCAAAAGATATTGGTGGATGTGAGAAGGTGAATCAAAGGGGATGCAAGTGGGTGTTCAACTCGGTAGCACTTCGTTGCTTGAAATCTCCTTCAACCTGTCTATTTTGGGTGAGAAAAGTCCCACCTTTTATAGACCCATGGGGTCTCTTTTGAGAGGGAAGCACAAATGCCATGTGTTGGTCATAGGTGCCATGTGGCAGTCATGTCTTCCCATGAGGGAGGGGAGTCCTCCATTGACTTGGGCTTTCATAACTGCCCTTGTGACAGTCCTCTAACGGCCTATCTGTCCACCCACACACGCGTGCGAGGCAGGAGTCATCAACTGACTGTCCTGGGCTGCCACTTGGCACCATTCTTCTTTTTGCCCGTTAAACTCAGAATTCGTCCCTACCAGAGACGAATTCAGAATTCGTCCCTGGGTGAGACGAATTCCAGTTAGTATTCGTCCCTGGGTGAGACGAATAGTGAGCAAAGTGTCTAAATGTGCCAAATTGCTTCCTGACCTTACAAAATTGCTATGAAAGTGGTTAAGACCACTGTTTGACCTCTGAGGGCTGCCCTGGGGGCTGTGTTTGTCAACGCGATCAGTGTTTGCAGTCACATAATCGGATTGGTGTTGTTTTGGTGTCTACAGATGCCCCTTTTTGGGATGCGCTATGCATAGCGTAGCACCGAGCAAAAATAGATAACCAAAGCACTAATGATTAGGGTTTCTTGGTAACCTAACCAACTTTTGATGCCCCAAGCATGGAAATGGCTGTGTTTGTCAACGTGATCAGTGTTTGCAGTCACATAATCGGATTGGTGTTGTTTTGGTGTCTACAGAGTGTGGCCACTATATTTTCTTTGTATGCAATACAACTACAATAAAAAAATATGGGTAATTAGGATTGAATATTGAATATAATATTTTATCTAAAATTAAAAGCACAAATCTTAGAGATATTTTAAAAAATAATAAAAAATTAATAGAATTTAATTAAAGTTTGAAATTAAGAAAAATAAAAAGTTTCAAACCTTAGTAAAATTAAAAATTAATTCATATTAATTATAATATTAATTGTTCTAACCTTTGCCTTTTTAAAATTTTTGTAGAAAATTTGCTGGTGGTCACACTAAATATGATGGATGTAATGGTAGACATGGAACTTCAATGTGAGCTGGGCAAGTACAACCATGCAGGATGGAAGATAGAAAAAATTAATGATCAACCCAAATTTGTAGTGATGAAGAGTTAATGAGGTATACCACTTCCAAAAATTTTAGTATGGTGTAAATTAGAATTTAATGAAGTGTGCTCATGACTCACCATAGGTGAAGATTTTATGTGGCATGGAAAAAGTTGTACACACTAGATGGAAGCAGTTACAACTAGATGGAATGTAAAAATATCTGCACGTAGTCACCATTTGATAGAGATAAGATCAGATTGTATATTCACAATTTATGTTGAGATACTTGGGAAGATATTTAGGAATAGTTGGGATTGAATGGAACTCTATTAAAATATGCCTTTAATTGCATAGAGGCTCGATAGTGGGATTTTTATATATGTATTTAAGTATTGGGAGGGAGATATTTTTAAAAAATATGAGGGTATATCTTGAATCTATATATACTTCCATTGAATGTAAAATCAAGATGTAAAAACTTAGAAATAAAGACATAATTTTCAGCATTTTTTTTTTAATGCTTTATTCTATACCTAAGGCTGGTGTGTGATCATCTTCCAAAAAAACATGGCTAGGAGCCTAATATTTTCTAGGTTATGATAAGTGCACCATATTATGTTCTCATCTCACTTAGAATTAATTTAATCTAATCATAGATTTGTGATTACTAAAATTATGTTAGGCTATTGAGCTCCGTTCTATTTACTATGTGCTTAAGGAAATTTAAGATATAAGGTTTAGGTCTTTGTTTTATTTACTTTGTTCTTACTATGTGATTTTGACTATTGGTGATAAAAATCAATTGATGTTTACTTCCCTTTTGTTTGCAATTTTCTTTTTGTACCATGTTGTTTCCATCCTATGCTCAATGTGGAAGGTGATCTTAGTAATTTGGGCACCTTTCTCATTTAATTTATCTTGTTATGAAGTTGAGCAGTTTAATTAATTTTAATAGTTATAATTTACAATTAGATTAGATATCCTCTCTTTTTTGCTCTACCCTACTCTCTATTGTTTTTTTACTTCAAAAAAAAAAATTAACTTCTAAAAAAAAAAAAAAAATTAATTCCTATTTAAATTTTACTTATGTTTTCTATTTACTCTTCACAAGGTGTGCACAAAATCTGACCCAACATCAAATATAGCACTGAAAGGAGGGTATGGACATTTATTAGATGTTTATCATGGTGTGTTTAATTAAATTGAAAATCATAACATATTTTATCTTTGGTGGCCTATGCAATTTTATCCTTAATTGGTGGTTTCTTGCCTTCCTTGTTAGTTTTTAAATCCTATTTAATTGAGTATACCTAAATAGTAAAAATATAATCAATGTAAGCTGACCACCTAAAATTCTAACTTTATGGTTGCAATCCATATTTAAACAGGTGATTTATAAAGTTGGATTATACCTTTAGAATAACTAGGTCCCACCCAACAGCTACAAAGTTCCTCATTTTTGAATTAGAAACCCCTAGGAGAAATAATCTTAGGAGGGCCAAATATTTGTTTGACATAATTTAATCATCGCTAGTGTTTCCCCATATTATAACTGAAAATCCTATCATTAATCCAGTAGTCATGGCCAATTGGTTAGCTTCTACTACCTTAAATATCCCTAGTTTAGCCTATGATTTACCCAAGAATCCTAAGAAATATATTCTCACCTACAAGAATGACGGGATAAGGATATCATAAGAATATTTGATAGCCTTTAAAAATACTTTGAAATTATTAAATGAGCAACATGAATATGTGGCCTATAGTTGTTTCCTTTCACTCTTTAGGAGGGAGTATGCAATTGGTTTTTGAATCTAAAAAATAAGTCAGTCACTTCCTAGGATGATCTATAGAAAGTTTTTGTATCCCAATTCGATCAAGTAATCGATCCTAATGCATTATATAAACAATTATCCAATATTAAGAGAGGGTTCGTTTAAACCATTAGATATTTCAATATGATATTTCAAAATGCTTATGGTAGAATGATTGGTCATTACATACCAAGTGTAAATCTAGCCTTTGAAATCTACAAAAATGCCTTAGATCTAGTGACCTCTATTTTTCTTAGGAGATATACTAATGACACGGCCTTTATAGGACCTTAACCTTTAAACTATCCTATGATACCACATATTACACAAAATGCACCTATTTTGAATCTCATTCCACATCAGATGTTAATTCCAATCTGTCAAGCTCTACCTAAAGAACCTCCATTATCCTTGATACACATTGAGTATGTACAAACTACAGAGGAAAAAAATGATAAAAATAGGGTTAAAGAAGTTTCAAGGATGGCCCAAAAACTAGAAAATGACTTTCTATGTTTTAAGAGACAAGTCTCTAAGGGAGAAAATTCAAACAAGTTTCCTTACCAACAAAACAAATTCTTTAGGTCTCTATATGAAGCTAATAAGTATCATAACAAAGATAAGTGACCTAAATTAAATATTTTTGACTTTGCTTTACCCAATGGAGTAGGATTTAAAAAATATCTCAACATAGGAAATTAGATTATCTAGAGTTTTGAAATACTTTTGAAGCTTTATCTAGTGAATTGAGTTTTCCTGAGAATCAAATAAAAATTGATGTTTTTGGTTCATCCAAACATAGTGCTGCTATGCTTTTGGATTCATTAACCTTCTTAGATGAGTCATAAAATTTTATGAAAATGCCTATGGAGGAAGTGCAAGATTTTCAATAGCTTAGAAAAGATAATAACAATATTAGGAACATAAATCTAGATCTTAACACTACATCTACACCTCCCAATAACTCTTATAGTATTCCTCCTAATACTTCCCCAAATAATAATCCTCCTCCACCCAAAGAGGGAAATTTAAAAACATATGATGTATTGCTGCTCTAGTCAACAAAGGATATAATTTAGTGGAGGATATGAAGAAAATTATAGCTAAAATTACCCTCCAGGAGATTTTTTAGATTATTGAACAAAGGGATAACTTTATTAAGACTTACTCTCAACCCTTTGTCAAACCTCCAAAAAAGGAAAAAAAATAGAAAATGCAAATATAGTCATATATAAAGAAAATACTGAAGTACCTCTTTTTTTGTTGATAGTTCACATATTTGAAAAAAATCTACATAATTATCTAGTAGATTTTGGTGCTTCAACTAATGTTATGCCTCTAGCTATTTACCAATAATTAGGTTTGACACTAGTAAAATTTGATAGAAGAGTCATTCAACTAGATAAAATGAGGTCAAGGTGATACGTGAACTTCAAGATATACATATTTAGATAGAATCAAAACCTAGAGTACAACATGGGATTTAAATTCAAGTGGTAGATATTCCTATAGGATATGAAATGCTTTGAGTAGAGACTGGTCAAAATATTTGAAAGAATATGTGGTGTCAAATTTTTTGCATATGTGGTTGCCTTGGAAGGGTGTAGCCAACCAGCTTCGAATATATATATAACCTAGATATAAACACATGATCATTGACTACAATGTAGAAAATGAAGTTAAGTTCATTAAAATAGATATCAATGTTTATAATTTGACAACTACAAAAAATTTGAAATTAATTAAAACTCTAACCAATCATAGCAATTATGTTTGGATATTACACATCGATGAGGCTATGTCTAAACAAGGTTTAGGTACAAGAGAAAATTTTAAAAATATCGCTAGTACAACGAGAAGTAAGACTAAAAATTTGAATGTAGAGACTGAAGAGGGTCCCAAGTACATTCAATTAGTTAAAACCTATGATCCATAAATAAAACTTGATCTCACTCGATGTTACATAGCTCTAAATATGTGATGGCATAGTCTTATAAGAATTTGAAAATTTTTAATCCAAAGGTATTTACACATAGTAAACCCTTCATACAAAAACAAAGCCAAGTTAATGCATTGATTCTAAAGGAAATAGAAAAATTGTATGCACTTTGGGTTGATATAATAAGACACAAGCAAGCTCTAAAAACTTTTCCATTTTCTTTATTGTATGGAACTAAACCAGTAGTTCCAATTTCAATTATGATGCATACCTACCAATTTGTTTTAGATTATTTTAATGATAATGTAGATGTAGGGGCCTACATATTGGACTTGATTAATTTACAAGATAAATGGTTTTAGGTCTTGGAGCATTTCAGATGATATCAAGAGATAGTCAAGCGTTGGTTCAATAAGAGAGCAAAAATGAAGGCCTTTAGACTTGCAAACCTGGTGCTTCAATGGGATAAAGCCCACAAAAAGAAATGTAAACATACCAAGTTACAACCTTTGTGAATATGACCATGCCAGATATAAAAAAAAAATTGGGCAATAATGCATTTCATCTATAGGACCTGAAAGGTAAAATTTTTAAACTTACCTAGCAATGGTCAACATTTGAAACAATATTTCTTCGTTATTCCATTTACTACATTGTTTGAGTAATCATAGAGTCCTTTCTACATATGTATATATTAGGATAAAAATATAATGAATTAGTGCATGTTTAGTTTGTTTTATTAACATTAAATTTGTTATAATAAGTGAATATTCTCTTAAGTTCCACTAGGATACACACTTGAGTTTCCACTCCTCCATGTGTCAGGAGAACTCTCAGTGGTGTCTTCATCAGGTCTGATGAGTTGTTGTAATCCAACGGCTCTCAATGATCAACTTTGCTATTTATACAAAGTTGATCCTTGAAATAAATCAATCAGTTCCACTCTTCTCTTCATCTTTTGTGTAATGCTTTGCATATCTATTATTGTGAAATTCTAACATGGTACCAGAGCAGGATAGATTTTTCTAGCATTCTCTCTTGGAGGTTCTAGGAGCTGGTTCTTTTATCTTTTTGTTGGTCTTTTTTTTTATAGGCCTTCATAAGATTATATATAGTTTTTTTCAGCTATATTTTTTTTCAAAATTATATGTATGTGGGATTTTTCTGATATTATTTACCTCCTTCTCATTTAAATAAGGGAAGACTCTTTGTCTTCTGAGTAATTTTTTCAGATATATTGCTCTTTCTCTTTTCATAGATCTGTTCTAAAATACATAAGATATAATTCCTTTTCTATGTCTTTTTTAGAAATTCTATGATACTCATACATTAATTTTCCATTGTTTACCTTAGCAAAAGAACTTATTTTTCACATATATCATGATATACAGGTTAACTCCTTTTCAAGTTTTTTTGCAGGCAATATTCAGCCTCTTCTTTGGCTGTCTAAGAGTGTTCTCAGAGAAGGCACCTTCTTTCGTTACCTCGGCACCCAAATTTGGGTGCCATAAGGCAGCACGTGGCGCCTCTCGCCACTCTCTCTTTTGGTGGAGTCCCTCTTCGAACGTTGGGGCTAATAAATTTTTTGTCTCCCTTCATCCGATTACGTTTTCTTTTGGTGCCCACCTCTCTTCTGCCAAACTCTCTTTTGGTGGTCTCCCTCTTCGAACGTTGGAGCTAACAATTTTTTTGTCTCCCTTCATCCGATTTCTTTCAGTTGCCTTTATTTCTTTAAATAAGGACTATTTAGAATATTTTGATTATATTTTGGTGCCCCTATTTTGAATCAGATTTTATCGGAGTCGAAATCCTTAAATGATGCCAAGCATATCTAATCCATTTGGCATTCGGAAAATGGCTATAGTTGGGTCCCTTTAAAATATCATCCGATCAAGCTTGTTTCTCATCGCTTCTTCCTTTCGAATGTTACAGTGGTTTCCTCAGGCAATATTTTTTTCAAATAGCATTGTTCTCTATCCTCTCCATTTTTTATACAGGTTTTTTGAAAGACACTTGCTTTGTCATAGGCTCCCATTAAAAGGTGAACGAGGCATCTTCAAAGGACTTCGCAACCCTTTATTCTGGGCTCTCTAACCTTATTTTGTAGGGAAATTGATTGAGGGGCATGATTCATCTTCAAAGAGCACATACCGATTCTAATAAAAATTTTTACAGGCACCTTAGGCTCCAAATTTTTCATAGAGATTATTTTCTTAAAATAACTAACATTTTTTGTAGGCTTCTCCGACTCTCCAGCTTAAGTCTTCTGAGTAAACTTAGGTTATTTCCTTTTATAAATTTCTTTTGGTTCCTTTAATTTGTCTACGCAGATTGCATACTCCAAATCATAAAAGGAAGAAGACTTGGACACTCGTCATCTTAAAAGCCTCATTTTTACTTCGATGAAGACATCAATAGAGCACCGCATCTTCGAGGAGGAGGATATTTTTTAATTTTGGTTGTAGGCTTCACCTTTACTCTGAAGCAACCATCTCAATAGTCTCCACCCTCTACTATGAAATCATTGTTTCATCAGGCATCTTCATATTTCAGAATGCCCTCTCTCTCAGGGACGTAACAACTTTATAATTTTTTATATCCATAAAAATCTTGTTGTATTAGTTTTTTCGATCCTCCCATTTCGAAGGTCATTTGTTTTGCCTCCTTTTCACAAAGCCTTATTTTACAAGGCTCTCATCGAATAGTGAGTCAATATTGTAACCTTTTAATAAAAAAATTTATTTGGGGGGGTTAGTGCATTTATTTGCACATTTTGTGTTCCTTAAGGGGGGTTGCATCATTTTTTGTCTATCTTCCTCTATAGTTCTTTCTATCACTTTTTTAAGAAGCTTTTCTAGGTGTTATTGTTGAAATATTAGTAACTATATTTCATATGGAATACACTCTCTAATTGCAAAAACTTAAAACTCCTTTTATGTTTATTTTTTAAATATTAAATTTAAAGGAGAGCTATATAAACTATAAGTGTTATAGTTGAAATTTTAAATTTCAAAGAAGATTCCATATTATTTGCTTCTTCAAATTCATATTTGTTAATTTTATTCTTAAATATTAACAAATATATATTTTTTAAAATTGTGTTTTTTGTTCTTAATATTTAATAAATATTAAAGAAGCAAAAACCTTTAAATAAAAAATATAATAATAAGTTTTTTCCTCAAAATATATTTGCCTACGTTCCATGTATCATTACCACTAAAAACTTATAGTTTCCCTCACGTAAGGGCAGGTTTTTAGAGGCAATTGGTATAAAGGCCTGGCATATATTTTTCAATCAACCAATTTTTATATTCGATATCTCTCTCACTTATAGTTTCCCTCTAGTAAGGGCAAGTATTGAGAATATCCAAATTAAAAATCTGGTTGATATCCTTGCATTTCAAGCCTACAACCCTTGAAATTCTTCTCTATACTTACAATTTCCCTCAAGTAAGGGTGGGTATTGAGAGGAACTAAGAGGATTTGGCATCTCATAAGCAAACAATATTCAAACCTCAAATACTTATAGTTTCCCTCTTGTTAGGGTGGGTATCTTGAGTTTTATATATTGAACAACTTCATTTTTCTCCCTAAAATCAATTCATTAATCCTAAAATTGAAGTTCTAAGGGGGATATATTGGTTAAAACTTCAAATTTTCTCTTGTGTTAAAATGATGAATTCAATTGAACCTCTCACCCCTCATAAATTTCACACTTGGAAACCTAAAATTTTAAATCTTATCTCTCAAAAAGGTCTTACTCATTTACTAGAAGAAAAGCAACTAGAGTTTGAGAAAGAATATGAAATTTTTGTTCATAAAGGAAAGATGCACGAAACAATGGGTATTATTAGCTCTAATGTTCATGAAAGTTTGTGGTTTCACATTACATATTGTAAAAATCCTCATGAAAGTTGGGAGAAACTAAAAACCTTGTTTGGGAAAGTAGATCAGATGAGATCAATGCAACTAGAAGCAGAACTAACATCTTTATCTCCTGAAGATTTTAGTAGTATTGTTGACTTCCTTACTAAGTTCAAAGAAGTCCTCACTCAATACAAAGGCAGTGGGAAGACTAATACTGAAGAAGAATGCATTTATCTAATCCTTTCTAAGCTAAATGGTGTTTTTCAATTTTTTTCTACCACCTTTATATCTACCAAATATGCTCTTCATGCAACCTTTAAAATTCCTTCTTTAGAAGATTTTTGTGATAGATTAACTAGGGAAGAAACAAAACTTGCTAGATATGAAATCTCTTCTTCTTCCTCTTCCTCTAAAGCCTTAGTAGCCTCCACATCTTCTAAAGAAAAATTCAAAAAGAAGGAAAAGACCCCCATAACCTGTACTCACTACAAAAAGAATGGTCACTCTGCAAACAAATGTTGGAAAATATTATAGCAACTAGAGGCAGCTATAAAGGATCAAAATATAGAAAATAAAAAGCAAATAGGAAAATCCCTTAATGTTCAAGGAAAAACCTCCAATTCTTCCTCTAATTTTTGGGTCCTAGATTCTGGAGCTACTCATCACATGACTGCTTCAGATAAGTCTTTTTCTTCTATCTCCTCTAGCTCTACTTGTAGCATAGAAGTGGGTGACTCTTCCTTTATCCCTATCAAAGGAAAAGGGGACATAACCATTGATGGTGGCTCTATAAATAATGTTCTCTATGTTCCAAACATTGCCACAAATCTCCTTTTCGTCTATCAAATTTGTACTTCTGGAAAGGGGAAAATTGTTCTCTTCTCTCCAACAGGAGTTGAGATAAGAGACTTTCAAGATCCCCATTCTCTTATAGCCAAAGGAAATATTGATCATAACTCTCATCTATTTCACTTCAAAGGTTTCCAAAATCTAGAAGGAGCCTCCTATTTTGTGGCTCATGGAGATCTTGAAAGCCAAATTTGGCATGAAAGGTTTGGTCATCTTAGTTACAACTACCTAAAGGATTTGAGCACCCATGATATGGTAACAGGTTTACCCCAAGTCTCTTCTAGTGATGGAGTTTTTCCTGGATGTGCTCTTGGAAAGCAACATCAAGATCCTTTCCACCCAAGTAGTTCTCTAAAAGCCTCATCCCCTCTAGATTTAATCCATAGTGACTTAATGACCTTTCCAGAACCTTCTTTCAAAGGAGCAAAGTATGCTCTAACCTTTATTGATGATTTTTCTAGAAGATCCTGGGTCTACTTCTTGAAATATAAAAGTGATGTTCTATCCCACTTTAAATTTTTTAAAGCCTTAGTTGAAAATCAGGCATCTTGCAAAATCAAGAAGATTCACACAGATAATGGGGGGAATACTGTAGTAATGAGTTCTCCATGTTTCTTTCAAGTCATGGTATCATTCATCAACATTTTGTCTCCCATAATCCTCAACAAAATGGTATTGCAGAAAGGAAAAATTGGACATTAAAAGAAATGGCAAATTGTATGCTCCATTCAAGAGATCTTCCAAAAGTTTTTTGGGTAGAAGCTATTAACTGTGCCAATTATATTCAAAATCGCACACCTCATAAAGCTCTTGACCATTTAACTCCTGAAGAAGCATGGTCTGGCTCAAAACCAGATGTTTCCTACTTCAATATTTTTGGGTGTACTGCTTGGGCTCACATCCCAAAGAAGAAAAGGAAGGCTCTTGATAAGAAAAGCAAAAAGCTCATCTTTATCGGTTATTGTGAAGAATTGAAAGCTTACAGGCTTCTTGATACCTCAACTCATGAGGTCTTCTTTCATAGGAATGTCCAATTTGATGAAACATTCCCTCAAAAATATCCTCAAACACCCTCTTCCTCCATTGAGCCTTCTCCTATAGTAGAACCTCAATATTATGAAGAGCCAACTCTTGAAGTTAACTTGGTCATTGATAATCAAGATGAGGAACCTGTAACTCCAACTCAATGTCTTTCAACTCCTTCCACTCCTTCCTCTATGCCAAAATGGGCCCGCACCATTGTTAAAGAAGCTACTCCTTACATCCAAAATCTTCCTTCAACAAGATCATCCAACCCCATAGGCATTGGTCTTGTATGTCAGTCTATTTCCTCTGATCCTCAATCCTTCAAAGAAGCCTCAGGTATTAAAGAATGGGATGATGCCATGGAAAATGAATTTTCTTCCTTAATCAAAAACAAAACTTGGGATTTAGTTCCCTTGCCTAAAGGAAGGAAATTAGTTCATTGTAAATGGATCTTCAAAACAAAATATGGGCCTAATGGAGAAATAGATAAACACAAAGCTCATCTAGTAGCCAAAGGTTTTTCTCAAATTGAAGGCATTGATTATGCAGAAACCTTTGCTCCAGTTGCTAAGATGGATTCTGTTAGATTGGTTCTTGCTCTGGTTGCTTCCCATAAGTGGCATGTCTATCAAATGGATGTAAAAAGTGCTTTCTTACATGGATATTTAAAAGAAGAAATATTCATGGAACAACCTACTGGTTTCAATCAAGACTCCTCTCTTGTTTGTAGGCTTAAAAAGTCTCTCTATGGCCTCAAACAAGCCCCTAGAGCTTGGTATGAAAATATGGACTCCTTCCTTCTTTCAACAGGTTTTTCTCATTGTGAGTATGATAACACAATTTACATTTGGAGAAATGAAGGCAATATCACCATTCTTGTTCTATATGTTGATGATCTTCTTCTAACTGGTAGTAACTTGACTCACATACAGACTATAAAAGACTCCCTCTCTAAAAATATTGAAATGGCTGATCTAGGTAAAGCTCATTACTTCCTTGGGATCCAAATAAGTCAAACAGATGCAGGTATTTCTTTGTGTCAACAAAAGTACACTCTAGATCTTCTTCAAAGATTCAAAATGATAGATTGTAAACCTTCTCCTACCCCCTTTCAATCTGGAATTAATCTTAGTACTTCTTGCTCATCCCCTCTATGTGATGCAACTCTATACCATCAACTTGTAGGGAGTCTGCTATACCTTACTCATACTCACCCAGATATCTCATATGTTGTTGGCCTCATATCCAGATTCTCTCATCAACCTCACTTCAGTCATTGGCAAGCAGCAAAAATAATCCTCCATTACTTGTAGGGCACTACACACTTTGGGCTCTTCTACAAGGAAAAATCCATGGATATCATTGGCTACATAGATTCATATTGGGCAGGTTCAGTAGAAGAAATATGTTCAACCTTAGGCTATGTCTTTTGCCTTGGTTCTTCACCAATAGCCTGGTTATGCAAGAAACAACAAGCAGTAGCCTTATCTTCTACAGAGGCAGAATATAGGGCAACAATTTTGGCTAGTCAGGAAGCTCTTTGGCTTCATCAAATTCTGAGAGAATTTGGTTTCACCCATGAAAAGCCTATTACTCTTTGGTGTGACAATCAGAGCACAATTCATATTGCATGTAATCCAGTTGAGCATCAATGCACCAAGCACATTGAAATACACATGCACTTCATAAGGTAGCATATTTAGAGTGGGGACATATACTTGGAATATATTCCAACTGAGAAACAAATTGCATATATCTTCACCAAGTCATTTCCTTCTCCACGTTACCTTCAGTTGCGAGATAAGCTTGGAGTTATACAACTACATTGATTGGTTTTATGAGGACAATCTTCGCCATACGAAGACAAGCCTCTCTTCTTCTAATAGTTGGTTTTTCCCCACAAGGGTTTTTTCACCAACTATATATTGTAAATGAGTACCTAATCAGGCCAAGTTGTCAGGAATCATATTTTTTTTTGTAAAAGAGGACAATATTTGCCATATGAAGACAAGCCTCTATTCTTTTCATAGTTGGTTTTTCCCCACAAGAGTTTTTTCACCTACAAATTATTGTATTAAGAGGACAATCTTTGCCATATGGAGACAAGCCTCGTACTTCCTTTTGATTAATGGTTTTTCCTATTGGGTTTTACCATATCTTCAAAATAATTCATTGTATATTAGTACCCCATCAGGCCTTGTCGTCGAGACTCATTTGTATGATCTCCCCTAGTATCACTTAAGGGGGGTGTTAGAATAAGTGAATATTCTCTTAAGTTCCACTAGGATACACACTTGAGTTTCCACTCCTCCATGTGTCAGGAGAACTCTCAGTGGTGTCTTCATCAGGTCTGATGAGTTGTTGTAATCCAACGACTCTCAATGATCAACTTTGCTATTTATACAAAGTTGATCCTTGAAATAAATCAATCAGTTCCACTCTTCTCTTCATCTTTTGTGTAATGCTTTGCATATCTATTATTGTGAAATTCTAACAAAATTTGCTAATCAATTTTACAAATCAAAACAAGATTATTTTGATAAAATATCTTCTAAGTAAGGAGTTAGTGGTGATGCTTGTTATTTAGAATGATAGTAGATAGATAGTTAAATTTTGTATCTTACCTATCATAACTATTTTAATTATAAAATGAACTATTATGTTGTTAACCTAAAGAACATCCAAAGAATCCAAAAAATTTTAATCATAAGAAGAAAACTCCTATTTACAAAAATCATTTTAATTACTTTAAATAAGCTTACTTTAAAGAGGCTATTGACGCCAAGCTAAAATGATTTGTTGTTGTTTGGTTAATAAAATATTAGGGCAAATGCAACTTGCAAATTTCGAACCTTCACTAAGACTGCTTTCCGACTATCTATCCGTTCCTAAAAATAAAAAAAGAGTTCCATAATAAAAAGAGATAGCTGGGATTTATGAAAAGGAAGCTAGGGACATGTTCACCACGGGCTATAAAAGCTCTATGGCTATGAACCAAGGTCTTTAAAAAAAATTACATTTCCTACTCGAAAAATAATATTATAGACCGGCCTTCTGTTCACGTCACAAAATTGAACGCTCAGAGAAGCTTTTGGTATGGGTGATGTAACCCGAATTCAATTTTTAACAGATGTATATAAAAAATATTACTCAATTAAAAAACATATACAAAAGCCAATTCAAACATTCCACAACCAGGGCCTCCTCTGCTCATCAAGGCTATGCTTTGAGACATGGAATAGACTGAATGATAATTTTATTGCACCCACCACATGCAGAAAGGAAAGTCGTCTTCGTTATCACGCCACAAACTAGAGAGGCTAGGCCCCATTAATTTCTGAAAGTTCACGTACAAATAATTTTTAAATATGAAAAGAATTTAGAATAAAATGAATGAAGCCCAGTCAAAGAAATATACAGCAATCAAGCCTTTGAGACCCATAATTTATGCCTCTGGCTAGTGCGGGGACCTTGCCTTCATGGGAAAATTAAAGAGATAACGAGAACTGGCAAATTTCTTAAAGTTCCCGTACAAATAATTTTTAAATAACAAAAGAATTTAGAATAAAATGAATTATGCCCAGTCAAAGAAATATACTGCAATCAAGCCTTTGAGACCCATGATTTATGTCTCTGGCATGTGCGGGGTCCTTGCCTTCTTTGGATACTTAAAGAGATAACGAGAATAATATAACACAGTAAAAAGTGTTGCTAGATGAACAGTACACAATTGAGCTTTGTTTTTTCCTGCGTGATGTCATTTCTATATTATATTGTGAAGTTGTTGAAGCTGATGGTATCCTTCATACGTCGTGTGCAAGCAAGCTGTTTGACAAGCGACAACATGTTGGCTAGATTAGGTGAAAACAGGATGAAAGGTACTCTGTAAAAAAGTATTAATGTAAGTGAATCATTCCAACTGCCCATTTCCAATCCCGATGACGGATAAAATTGCAAACTAGGGTTGCATATTCTCGTTCGAAATAAAATTATCTTGTCTTGTTCTAATTATTTATACGCAATTCTTTTACACGTTCTGAAAGGATTTCCTGCTCTTTCAGATCTGGTTGGCAGCATCCCTGCTGGCTTACTTTGCTTTTGCCTTGCTTTCCTTCAGCTGTCTCCGTATTGCTTGGGCTAGGCCCCATTAAGTTCTAGAGACGCAGAGAGTACCCACACTCCTATAAATGAAGGGATCCAATAATTAGAATTTAGCCCATCCTACTACTTCTCATCCTAGTCTGCTCTGCGAACCATAGCATGGAGACAGGAAGGATTTTCCTAGTCGTTCTTTCTGTTTCTATTTTCCTTTTAAGTTCATGTGAAGGACAAGGGCTCAAGCTGGGCTTCTATAGCACAAGCTGTCCCCAAGCTGAAACCATAATACTAACTGTTGTGAAAAAGCATATTCCACTGGCTTCTCAGAATGCATTTCCATGACTGCTTTGTTCGGGTCGGTATATGACAATTCACCACTCTCAGTTTAGTGCATTGCATTTCTACAACAATCTGTCAGTGTTCCTTTAATCCTTTTCTTCTTACCTTTAATGAGCATATTGACACTGTTTTTGATACGTGAACAGGGATGTGATGGCTCCGTCCTTTTGAACACCACCACCGCAAATGCCACTGCGGAAAAAGATTCAGCTCCAAATCTAACTTGGTGGCACGAGATGCTGTTTCGGTTGCGGTGAGCAAACGAATCTTCTCTGACACAAATTTTAGCTTCACTAAAATTGTCCACAAGTAGCACATCAATTTCTTGTTGACATAATTCAACATATGGTCCCTCTTTCCCCCGACAACCCCTCCCTTTTTAACAATCTCACCATAAATAACGTAAGAGAACTTTTACTTTTAAACTTCGTATCTTGCTGAGATCTACTTTTTCTTTCTCCTAATTTTATTGTCACAATAAACAGTATGGAGGGCCATTCTGGAACGTTCCTACTGGACGTAGAGATGGCCTCGTATCGAATGCCTCCGAAGCCCTAGCAAACATTCCTGCTCCAACTTTTAACTTCTCTCAGCTCAATTCTTCCTTTGCCAAGAAGGGCCTCGACATCAAGGACCTCGTTGTTTTATCAGGTAATAACAACATTAGCACTATATTACCCTAGATGGTAATGTGATAAATATATTGGTATAGTAACTTCTTTTCATTTATGCACGTGGACATACGGTCGGCATTGCTCACTGCAGTTCGTTCAATAAGAGGCTTTACAACTTCACGGGGAAAGGAGATTCAGACGTGGATCCTACGATGGACTCAGAATACGTGGCCAACCTCAAGAAATTCAAGTGCAAGACCCCCACAGACAATAACACCATTGCGAAAATGGACCGTGGCAGCTTTCGCACGTTCGATACGAGTTACCAGTCGGATGCTGTGCTTCTTAACGATACTACATCCAAAGCATACATCGATCAAGAACTTTCGGGTCAGTTTTTCATCTATTTTGCGGAATCGATGGTGAAGATGGGAAAGATCGGGGTGCTGACAGGAAATGCAGGAGAAATTCGTAAGCGATGCGCTTTCATCAACTAAACAAAAGAAGTGTCCTTGTAATAACGCGATTTTTTCATTGGGGTTGAGTGAGCACCAATTCCTATGGTGGAATGCATATGAAATCTAGAATGTTGTACACTAAGTCAACAATACAGTAATCCCCAGGGCTGATAGATCCATGTTGTTCCTGGGGAAGAGGGAAAATAATGATCATCGTTGGAGAAATAAACATCACACCCCTCTATGTTTCGAGATCGGCTTTTTCTTTAAATTGTCTGGATATTGAGTGAAGTGGGTTGAAATTAATTGGGAGATTTTAAAATTTTAAATACAAGATTAATATAGAAAGTAAGATTATACATCATATATAATTAAATAATTTAATAGGAGATAATTTGATAGCAAAGTTGGTTACAATCACATTTTTTTATAGATATTGTTAAGGGTTCAAAATAGAGGGACCACTCCCAATAAATCTATTCCACCTTGTTATTGTTGACAGGACATGGATTCGCACCTTCATGGTCTAATGGTCTAACGCGCACATAGAGGATTCAGATCAGTGTTCAAACCATAGGGGCTGCTCCCACCAAACCTATTCCACTTCGTTATTGTTGACCACGTGTGAATTCACACTTTCATTGTGTGATGCCCACTCAGAGGGCTACTCCCACCAAACCTATTCCACCTTGTTATTATTGACTTGGCATGGATTCACACCTTTATGGTCTAACGCACACCTAGAGGATTCAGATCAATGTTCAAACCATAGGGTTTGTTCCCACAAAACCTATTCCACCTCGTTATTGTTGATTGCGTGTGGATTCGAGGATTCACACCTTCATCGTGTGATACCCACTGAGAGGATTCAGATCAGACTACTACCTTTACAAACAATCTGCCCCTTAAAATTTGAACTTGGTTGTCTTCTTGGTAAATATCTGGCTAACAAACACTTACCCATATTTAGTAAGACAAACACTTACTAATATACTTGAGAATAAATTTATTAATTACGGAAGAAAATATGTTTACTTCTGTGTGTGGCCAAAATAGAAAACGAAATATCAAAACGTAACATAGTTTCGCTATGGCATTTTATTTCGAATGTAACTTGTGATATCCAACATGCATTAATGATCAGTATTATATTATTATTTGTATCATCAGATGTGGGGTCTATTTAACGGTAATATTTTTTAAAGACAATAGCAGGTGAGTAGCAGTTCGACATTCATGACTCCCTTTTAAATATTTACTTCTCGAACCTTGACTAGGCGCTAACACTAAGGTCCTTCTAATTGACCTAGCAAAATGAAATATATCTACTTTGGTTCGATGCGTTGCTTGTAGACGAATACGTTTCTTAAATTAAAAAGTAACCGTCTCAATCATTGAAATTTCATCGTTTTTGTTTAATCTTATTGTCATTTTCGTAGGAATGCGCATTAACCATCAGTGTCCTGGAATGTTTCCTTATCTGGTACGTATGTCATCAGATAGATCATCGTCACCGTGTTGTATTAGTGAAGACCACTCACATAGAGTGGATGCAAAGGTGAAAACAATGTATGTATTCTCTGTAGAATACTATATTTTTACGGTTGTTAAATTCATATTTTTAATATTTTATTTATGTTTTTATATAGCTCTTTACTGGATTTTTACACACATTTTATATTCGGGTTTACACTTTGAGCTCTATACCACAGCCTACTTCATGGTTCTTTTTTACATTCTAATACAATGAATAATTTTTTATATAAATATTCTATGTCATTACAAATCAATCTAATAAACAACAAACATTACAGTCAAGTCACAAACCTAACAATTTAATAACTCAAACCACATTTGAAACAATCTTCAACAAACTCAAAAAATAGCTTAAAATAAAAAATTGGTGGAAAATAAAAATGTGGCTGTGTTTCGGTTGACATAGATGAAACGCGACTGCGTTTAGGGCAAACACCTTGAGGCTAAACATTGTTTTTGTAGTCCAGTTTCCAACATTCTCCCCTTGATGCTGAAAGGACTTAGTTTTTGAGTTCGGAAGTATCACAAACTGGTCAACTGATCTTCTTTGATGTTTCTTCCAGTCTTGTAATAGAAAATTCAAGAACACATAAATATTTTGGCACCCACCACACTTTTGTTCCTCATGCACGCTCTTAACCAAGTTTGCTTTCACTAGAAAAATAAAATTGGGTGCCTTTTGATGACCAACTCCCCCTTCACTAATTTTTTTTCTCTATTGGCATATTAACAATACCAAAAGTATTAGTTCTCAACAACCAATCAAGCACATGATAGTCATTTACATTACAAAATATTACTCTAAAATAACTGGTCCACACTCTTCTTGGGGAGTATTTAATGAGATTAATATTTTCACACATTTATGATTATACAATACAACTATCTTAGCAATCTCTACACACATTATTACATAGAACATAGTCATGAAATGACTAATCATAAATACAACTAGTGAATAAACCTCCTCACACAAATCATCACTCTTCACTATTGTTGTACATTCCTCCTTCCAAGGAATTTTGAACACATCACAAAAATAAAATAAGTGAAATAAGTGACCCAAGTGGCCCAACATTGTCTTCTCCACAAGAAGTGCTCCCTTCATTGTTATCTTCATAATACAATATTTAAATCTGGATTTTTTTCAAATAATGTTTTGATAAGACATTTTTCATTCTTCTCACACATAACAAAAATATTAAAACTATTCACAAAATATCTACTCATCAAATCATTAGTAAATAAATTAAATAACAAAAAATCATCACCTCCAATGTGGGTAGATTCCCATATGCCTTCCTTTATTTATTTTGTGCTCCCCATGAAGTCATACTGCTGAATATTTGTTGTTGATTTTGAAACAACCATTGACTCTTCAACAAGAGTTATCCTCCTTGATATTTCTTCACACAATGTTGCCTCTACAAGATAACCCATATTTTTCTTTATTATTACTCATAATGAGTAATCTCCATACTTCTTCCCGATTATCTGTACAAGATAATTTTTAGTTTTCATCATTGATGTTTCTATTGTCATTACAACATGAAAATCATCAATCTCTTTTTCTGTTTTATTTTCTATCTTCTTTCCTATTTGATTTGGGAGATAGTATTTTTCACCCAAAATATTTTTCACTCTTGATGAATGATCCTCAAACATGAATTTGATAGCTTTCTCCTCATATTCATTCACAATTTTATTGGGATCAACATACCATACTATTTTATATATTGCCTTCTCAACAAAACAAGCACCATTCACTCTAGATGAGTGAGTTTCCAAATATGATTTTTTACTATACCCATCTACTCCATGTAAATGGTCTTTAAGCAAGCAACACTTCAATGTGAGTGTTTCTTCTTCATCTTCATTTAAATTTGCTTTTTCAAAAAAGCAATCATCCATCCCTACTGAATGATCTTCAACATATGCAAGCCAACATTCTTCCATGAAAAATGTTGCTCCATCATTTACAATTTTTGGGTTTGTTTTTGTAAAACAAACATCATCATGCTCTTTGTCTTCAACATTCTCCTCCATGAGAATAGTTTCCTCTTCAACAAATTTTTGATTTGATGCCTCCTCCATGAGACATGTTCCAACAACAAAATTTGGAGATTGTATCTCCTCTTTAACAATTGTCCCCTCAAAGAGATATTCTTCACATTCTGCATCAATAAATTCAGGTACAATGTGTATGCTTTCTAAACAAGACACATTTACAATTTATTCTTTCTCTTTAACAGAAATAAATTCATAAACATGACTCTCTTCAATGAGATTTTCACAATGCCCATCACAAGGCTCCTCCAAGTACATATCTTCCCCAAAAAATCTTGTAATATTTTCCATGTACTTACAGTTGTCATACAACTTGCAATGAGTGGAAAAGTGTTATCCTTCATACTTTTTCTGATTTTAAGGAGAACTAAACAATTTTTATGTTACTCCTCCTTCTTTCTATTTTCTTCCCCTTCAAGGCTATTCTATTTAGTTGGTTCCTCATATCCATCAATGATGTTGTTCCAAAGTCCTTTGGCTATCAAGAATATCCTCATTTTTACATTCCAAAAAATATAATCCGATGGAGCTTGCAATTCATAGTTGTTGTTGTTGGCCATCATACCAAGATAACAAGCAATCACCTTTGCAGATATTTGATAAATCTCTACAACAGACTCTTGAATATGTCTTTGATTACACCAAGCTCTAATACCACAATGATAAATGCTCATTGATTTTCTTAATCTATTCAATCCCCATTACACCAAAGTACACAGTGGAATTTACCCAGGATATTCACAATGCATTACACATTGAATCAACTAAAGTATTAACAATGAATCCTAACTAATAATGAAACCAAACTAATGCTCAACACAGTAACAATGTATTCTGATAGAATACTCTCACACCCACAAACGATTTATTCAATAAATGTATTACAACAAAACAATGTATGTATTCTCTGTAGAATACCATACTCTCACTATTGCTACATCCATACTCTCAATATTCTATCTATGCTCTCATAGAGCTCTCTAATGGAGTGCTACACACACTCTACATCCGGTTCACACTTTGAGCTCCATACTACAACCTACTTCATGCTTCTCTTCTACATTCCAATACAATGAATAATCTCTTATATAGATCTTCTATGTCACTACAAAATAATCTAGTAAACAACAAACATTATTCTTGTGATCAGCCACGAAGCTAACAACCTAACAACTCAAACCACATTTGAAACAATCTTCAACAAACTCCAAAAATAGCTCAAAATAGAAAATTGGCGGAAAACATAAATGCATTTGTGTTTTAGTTGACAGATGAAACACAACTACATTTAGGGCAAACACCTTAATGCTAAACATTATTTTTGTAGTCCAGTTTCCAACACACCATTTATCGACTTGGACCTCAATAGGGGATTTAGGCCATGCATGACTAACACTTTCTACACAAGTGATTTAGGCCATGCATAGCTAGCATTTTCTATATATTATATGTGATGTTGTTCCTATACAATCTATTTATTTTTAGTAACATATTCCTATATTGGAATTTTATTCCACTTTAATACCTCCTCTATTGACTAGCATGAGTAAAATTCCTTCCATTATTCATTATATATTTTATTGCCTAAGTAAAAATTATTTATTTATTTTATCTCAAGTCCTTTCCTTATTTTTATTTTACCCAGACTTAAATTTAAAATAAGCCCTTTAAAAATTCTAGTGTTGGAAGAATATTTTAGTGGCATGTTTTTTACTTTTCATCCATAAGTGCCAAGTACAAATCCTAGTATGATAGGACTAAATCCTCTTTCAAAAAATTATGTTTTATCTTAAATTTTTTGTCCCACGAGGATATGGTAATGGTATATCTTTGGGTTTTCACTTAGAAGACCCAAGTTTAAACCCTGATATGAGTATGGAGTCCCTTTAAAAAATCCATACTTTACCTTATAATTTTCACCCCAAAAAGAGTATGGAGTCCCTTTCAAAAACACATGCTTCACCTTAGAATTTTTAATCCAAAAATATAGGGCAGATGATGGACTGCCCAAATACTTACCAATAGATCTACAATTAAGGTCTATAAAATCTTTCTCTAAAAAATGATTATATATGACTAGGACAACATTCATATTATCGTCGTTTATTCATAGTTAGTGTTTGTGTTTCGATACATGTGTACTTTTATTTAAATATTAAGTTATTGTTGATTTCAATTGATAATAACATTAATATTTCACTTAGGGATGAAACACTAGTTTATAATGAATATACGTTTTTTTAATATATTATCTTTACCATTATATTTATAAAAGAGTATTGTCAGTTGAGTTGATTTTGTAGGTGGTAAAAAGTTTTATTTGTTTACAAATAAGATAGGGTGAACTAACTTTTTTAGTCATTGGGTAGGACAATAGCATGTTATATTGATTTATAGTTTTGAATCCATTTCTTTATCCCATTCTCACATTTTTACCACCTTTCTCTCTAATAAAAAGTTTTGTCCTCTTGTCCTATTACAAATATGATAGGGGTAAACAAAAAATTTTAGTTATTGGGTAGGACAATAAAAATTTATATTGGCTTATGTTTTTTACTCCCTTTATTTATTCAATTATCACCTTTTTGTCACCTTTATTGGTTTTTTTCATTTATTAACTTTACCAAAATCTTGAAATAAGGATAGAGTCATGATTAAGAGATGTGTTGACACATGTCCTTCAAAATAAATATACTAATGGTGCTAGTTATTTTACCTTAAGTGGATATTGTGGATGTTAGTTAAATTTTAATATTCTTGATATACTATCATGATTCTAGTGTGTTTTTATAGCCACGATTAAGACAATGTGTTATTTGGACTTACGGTTGCAATTTATGGCTCTAATAATGTTGTAGTTTAATGATTGATCTCAAAAGGGAAAGTTATCATTTTCCTCTGTTATAGATACCTATTTCATCTCTTCATTTTCTCACAAAACATTTATAAATTGTTCTCCTATAATTTATAATATTTTTCTAGCTTTGCATTCATATTTTGGGCTCTATTGCTATTACAACATGTGGCCTTCTTGAACACTCTCTCTTTGCTCCTGTAGGTGTAATTAAAGCCATAGAATATTGATTCATTGGCTTTGAAGGAGGAGTACAAGACACTCTAATAGGATTTATAGTTAAATATCAAAACCTATCACTCAAAGACTAGTTTTTTTATACAAACATCTAATCGAAGAGGAAATAACAGGATAAACCAATTTTATCAAACACCATAGGAGGAAGGAGAAATTATGGGACAGAGGAAAGAATAGAAATGAAGACAAATGGACCAAGGAAAAGGTTAGGTTTTTGCAGATAAGAATTGGAGGAGCCTAAGGATGAGAAAAATTGTCCCAAGCTCAAAGAAGGAAAGAAAAGAAGAATTTTTTTTTACTTTATTATCTTTGATAATATGTTTATGATTTTGTAAAGTGGAAAAATGGCATGCCTAGAAAGGTAAAATGAGATGTATCTATTGTTCTACTTGATTATAAACACTATGAAAGTGACACTTAAAACAAGCATAGAATTACACATATATAAAATAAATGGGTAGTTCTCCCTATATTGATATAAATGTCAAATAAATGGTTACAAAGTGTCCCCTTCAGGGCTCTCAATTGATACACTTAATATATAAATCAAACGATTAGTTCCTTGCAATAATCCAAGGCACACTTCCAATGTCTTCCTCACACTCACAATTGAGGTGAGTAGACTCCCGATACCACCGCAAGATGTTCTATCATTGTTCTAGCTTATTGGTCCTTCCTCATGCACTGTGATACCTAAGTCTACACACAAGAAACTGCAATTTATTAAAATCATGTGCAGATTAAGGTAAAATCATGAAGGTGCATGCATCAATAACATGAAAGAGGTTAGTAATGAAGATCATCACTTGGAATATTAGAGGACTCAAAGGGAGTCTTTCAAAACAAAATGAAATTAGAAGAATGATTCAGATAAATCATCCACATCTTTTTTTCCTTCAAGAAACAAAGATGTCAATGGAGGATATGGACTCAATTGCCAGTAAAATTTGGCCAGCTAGAAAAGTGGTTTCCCTTAGTTCCCAAGGGACTTCTGGTGGCATTTCTTGTCTTTGGGACCCAAAAGAGGTAGTTATTCACCATATGGTTGGCAGTTGGGGTTTTTTGGCTATAGCTATTCAAAGTAGACATTCCAACTAAATTATGCTCTGCATTACTATTTATGCTTCGAATTTTTTTTAGGAAAAAAGAAGACAGTGGAAGGATATTACTCATATTATCTCTCATTTTCCTGAAGCTTGGATCTTGATCGAAGGAGATTTCAATACCATCCTCTCTCTAGATGAGAAAAGGGGGGAAATAGAAATTTGGACAAAAGCACTGACCTCATGAGCAAATATATTGCAAACCTCCATCTTGTGGATATCCAACCAGATAATGGCCTTATGACTTGGTCAAACAGAAGGTAAGGCTTAGCTTTATAATGGAGAGATTGGATAGGTTTTTGCTCTCTAAAATTTCTTAATCCATGGTCACATTTCTAAAGTGAAGACTCTTAATAATGTTGGTTCGGATCATTGGCCAGTCATGGTGGAAATGTGGAAAACCAATGTGAGTTTCTCTCCTTTTCATTTTCAATTGATGTGGCTTAGAGACATTTCCTTCAGACCTCGTATGCAACAATGGTGGAAGGAAGGTAAACCTAGGCATGGGACTAAGATGTTCTATTTTTCCAAAAGACTCCAATACATTAAATCCAAAATCAAGACTTGGAACTGGAAAGAGTTTGGGGATGTTCATAAAAAAACATGAATTTATTGCTCATATTGAAAATTTGAATAAGAAAATCCGTTTAGATGGCCTCACAGAGAAGAGAAGTGCAGATGAAATTAAACTCACAACTCAGTTAGAGGAATGGGAAAAAAGAGAAGAAATCTTATGGAAGCAAAAATCTAGAATTCAATGGCTCAAAGAAGGAGATCGAAACACAAATTTCTTCCACAAATCTCTTCTAGATCGAAGATCTCACAACTTTATTTCTTCCTTAAAATTAGATTTTGGAGATGTTGTTTATACTTGGGATGGCATGAACTCTATTGTTGTTGATTACTTTTCCAATATTTTTGTTGCTACTCCTCTTGACTCAGCTTCACAACAAAATGTTCTTCAAGCAATCCCTTCTCTTATCACTTCGAGGAGAAATCTATTTTGACTTGCTCTTGTTACTATCAATGAGCTTCAACAAGTAGTTTTTAAAATGCAAAAAGGGAAAACCCCAGGTCCTGATGGTTTTCCCATTGAGTTCTACCAAGAGTTATGGGATATCCTTCATGTTGATTTATTAGAGGTGGTGGAAGAAGCCAGGAAAGCCAAAGAAATTTTGAAGGTTATCAATAAAACTTATATTACTCTTGTTCCAAAATCTCAAGAGGTTGATCATATCTCAGCTTTTAGACCTATTGCTTTATGTAATGTTCTTCTCAAAATCATTACTAAAATCATGGCAGAAAGGTTGAAGCCTCTTTTGCATAAGATTATTTCTCCAGATAAAGGGGGTTATGTGGAAGGACGTCAAATAGTATATGAGATAATTCTTGCTCAGGAAGCCATCCATTCCATGGATATGCAAAAATCTCCTTCCATGTTCATTCGGTTAGACTTATCCAAAGCTTATGATAGAGTGGATTGGCACTTCCTTATCAAAGTTTTGAGGCAATTTGGTTTCTCTAAGGATTGGATGGATTGGATTATGGGATGTATCTCTTTAGTTTCCTACTTAGTTCTTATCAATGGTAGGCCTTCTCAGTAATTCCCAGATTCTAGAGGTATTAGGCAAGGTGACCCACTATCCCCTTATTTATTCATCATTCTTGTTGAATGCTTGGGTAGGACTATAACCAAAAAGAGGGAAAACAAAACCCTTGAGGGAGTTACCATTGCTCATGGGGCTAGACCTATCTCTCATCTTCAATTTGTGGATGACTCTACTCTTTTAGGTAAAGCTACAGTTAAGGAAGCTTCTAATATTAAGCAAATCATTAGTTTTTTTTCTAAGTCTCTGGGCGAGTTGATCAATGAAGACAAATCTAAAGTTATTGTCTTTCACTGCTCTGCTAGACAGGAATCCATGGTCTTGGATAAATTAAGATATAAGAAGACCTCCCTTCCAATCACTTATTTAGGTATTCCTATAAATATTCAGAGGCAAAAAAAATAAATATTGGAATTGGTTGTTGGACAAAGTCAAGAAGAAAATTGGAAAGTGGACCAACAAGTGGCTTTCTTCTGGGGTAGAATCACCTTGGTAAAATCAGTCCTTCAAGCTATTCCTATTTATGTTTCTTCCATTTTGAATATCCCAAAGGTTATTCTTCGAGAATTGGATCAAATTAGTCATCGTTTCCTTTGGAGTGGTACTAAGGAGAAAAGAAAATGGGCCTTGGTGAAATGGGATACTTTATGTCTTCCTAAGAGTGAAGGAGGGTTAGGATTCCGGTATTCTATTAATAACAACAAAGATTTAGCTACTAAATTATATTGGAGGATGTTGCATAACCCCAATGCTCTTTGGGCCAATAATATTCATGCTAAATATGTTGAGAACAAAAGTCCTAAAGACCTTGTTCGCTATCAACTTCCTACCAAAGGTTCTCCCATTTTAGCAGTTCTTAAGACTGGTGAGGATTTGATAAAGAAAAAATTATTTTGGATCATTCATAATGGTCAACAGGTAAATTTTTGGATAGATTCTTGGGATGGTCACAAGCCTTTGATAACTCAATTTCTTGATTGGAGGCCTTGGATGGAGGAGCTTCACTGAGCTAATTGGATAAAGGTGGCTAATTATTGTCGGTACCATACTGGTAATTCAAAGGTTGGTAGATATTGGATCCCTATTGAGGACTAGCCTATTAAAATCCTAGAAAGGCAAAGACAATATATCCAAGGCATCCTTCATATGATATCCCTCTCTTGGTCCCATAAAAAATATTGTTTTGGATGGAACAACACTACTAAGGGTGAGTATTCAGTTGCTCAAGGTTATTTGACCTTATGCCATAATAATCCCAACCATTATTCTGACATATTTTCTCGATTGTGGGCTCAAAAGCTCTAGCCTAAGGTGAGGTTCTTTAATTGGATTTTATTGCATCGTAGGGTGCTTATTGGTGAGAAACTTATGAAGTGTGGTTTTCATGGCCCTTTTAGATGTGAAATGTGTAAATAGAATGTAGAAACTCTCACCCATATTTTTATTGAGTGTACTTTAGCCTCTGAGCTATGGAGGAGAATGACCACTTTACTTTACTTACAATGGTCTAATTTTTTTACTTTTGAACAGCTTTGGAGGGATTAGCCTAATCAAGAGGGTGTTGATCATTTTATTAGGCAATTAGTTTGGATGGGTTGTACCATTCTTCTTTGGAATATTTGGAATGAAAGGAACAACCAAATTTTTAATCAAGATATGAAGGATATTCACTATATTTGGCAAAATACCATAGCCAACTTAGTTGAATCAGTCCATCAACTCCTTAATCACCCCCAAAACTCCCACCAAAGATGGGATCAAGTGATGCAAAGATTGAATATTAAATATTCTAAGGTCAACCAACTTAAAGGGAATTTGAGTATTAGTAATATGGATAGGACAAGAAATTAGCAACCTCCTCCTAAGGATTTTTGAAAATTCAATATTGATGAAGCCTCTAGAGGGAACCCTGGAAAAGCTAGTGTGGGAGGAATTGGTAGACTTTTAGATGGCTCCCTAGTTTTTACTTTTACTGAGAATTTGGGTATTCTTTCCAATAACCTTGCTGAGGGATATGGTATCCTTAGAGGCCTTCAGGAGGCTACTAAGGTTGGATGGGAAAAGGTTTTAGTTGATTCTGACTCTCAACTTATGATTAATCTCTTGAATACTCCTAAGAATCATAAGGTGGATTGGAGAATAAAAATAATTATTGAGAAGATTCAATTAATCCAGATAGGACTTTTGAAAGTTGATTATAATCATGCAGTCAAAGATCAAAACAAGAGTGTTGATGCTTTAGCTAATTGGGCTTTGGATAAAGGTGATCTTACTTGTTATGGCCACCCTCCTAGATGGCGGGCTTCTCAAATTGGGGAAGCTCTTCCTTCTATCATTTCTTTGGATGGCTTAAGTTCTGAAGGTACCTAGTTTCTTCTTGGTTTTTTTTTTTTTTGCTTCTCTTTGGTTCATTCAGTTTTTTTTAGTTCCCTAGCTGATTATATTATTTATTTTGTTTCCTCTATTGATTCTTGCCTTAATAGTCTTCTAGTCTAGATAGGTCATTGTTATGTTCAATTTTTTTTTCTTTTTTCTTTTTTTTTTTTTTTTGTTTAGTTTTTTAAGGTGGGTGGTTTCTTTTCTTTTGTTTTGTTTTTGTGTTCTTTGTGTTGTTTTTTGTTGTTCTTATGTTTTTTTTGTTTTGTGTTTTTTTTTTTTATGTTTTTTGTTATTGTTCTTGTGTTTTTTTCGTTCTTGTTCTTGGGTTTCTCTTTGTTTGTGTTAATTCGTATTTTTATGTGTGAGTGTTTTCTATGTTTTTTGTTTTTGTTTCTTGTCTATTGTTGGTTGTTTTTTATTTTTATTTTTTAAAATTTTTAGGTTTTGGTTGTGTTTATTTTTCTTGTTTTTTTTTGGGTTGTCTTTGTAGTGTTTTGTTGTTTTTGTCTTGTTTGTGTTTTTCTATGCGGTTCGTGTTGTGGTTTATTTTATCTTATTGTACGTGTTTGGTTGTGCTTTTGTTTTTGACACACTCAAGGAGCATGTTTTTATTTTTTTATTTTTTTTTGTTGTTATTTACTTATTTAGTTCCTTTTTTTTAAATTGGTTTTGTGTGTTTGTTTTCTCCTTGAGTATGTCAAAGGTGGTAGGCCAGGTGCGAGTCCTAGGTATTTTTTGTGGAATGGATACCCCTGCCTCCTTGGGTCTTACCCAAAAGTGGCATCCCTTTTGGGGTATTTTCCACAAATAAAAAAAAACATGAAAGAGGAAAAGTACAATAGACTATTCAAAATTACTCTAGATGCTACCAAAAGTGAGATCTAGGCATATTATGTGCTATGTGACTGATCTAATAAAAAATAGTATGGAAATTGTGCCTAAATTTATGGTCATCCCACGGGGTGGTATTTAGACCTACAATACCCAAAAACATGATAACAAGAAGAAATACAACTCTAAATTGCACTAAATTTGAAAAAAGAGCATATAATGTGGTCTAGAAACTATCTATGCAAAAATGATAAAGAAATTGCACTCCAATTTGTGGTCATCATAGGGTGAGGTATTTAGGACTAAAAACCACAAAAATCATGATATCTAATTCAAAATAACTCCAATTTGAGCTAAATTTAAAGAACAAGCATATAATCTAACCTAGAATAGACCTATTCAAAAATAGTAATAAAATCATGTCCCAATTTATGTCTATCATAGGGTGTGATGTTTGGGACTATCACCATTTGGGGGCCACCTTGGGGTGGGATGACCACCATATATACTGATTTTCTACTACCAATAACTCTGGGAATTAGTCCAAAATACTCTCAAGGGTATTATCGATAAATTTAGGGATAGGACTCACTCAAATTGATAGTTCTTGTAAATAGAGTACACATTTTTTAGTCACTTGAAAGCCTCCTTCACTAGGTAGAGATCTCAAGGGAAAATACACAATAAGGTTGGGAGAAATCTTGACAAGACTCCATAGTGAAATATGCAAAGACTCCTCTCCGAATTGGGGTGTAATTGATCCAATTTATAGCCCAAGAGGACATATGGGCAAATGGGCATGTGAGACCATGTGATGCAAGTGTTGCCATTTGTCCCAAAGGTCACCATACATTGGAGGAGGAAGGAATATCTCTTTTTGGTCTCCAATATGCAATGTATCATGAGATTTACATGCACTCTCACTAGCATGCTTGAATAAGTGGATTAAATGGCAGTTTCAAGGTACCATTTGACCCAATATTAACTTTTTGAGGGTCAAATACCATGGCCATCCCACCCAGGGATGGTTGTTGATGGTCGTACCTGGGTGTGATGGCCATGGACTATGGTCATCCTAGGGTGGGATGACCATGCCTACATGGTATGAAACCTCCCCAAATTGGGGTAAAACCTCTAAAAAGTGGTTAGGACAACTATGTAACCTTTGAGGGTTGCCCAAGGGGGCTATATGGTATTAAATTAGACAATGCTTCGATCACTTAATAAAATTTAAGTGATTCAGAGATACTATTTTGGAGAGATATTTCGAACATGATTGGCCTAAGGTATTGCAAGATTTGCCTAGCAAAGGCATCCTAGTGGACTTATGGTATTATGTAGAGGTCTTTTAGGTGATACACACCTTGCTAATAACACTTATCTCTATTATCAGATTCATTAAGAGCTAGATTACCATGGAACCTATTGGAGTTAGTATTTTTATTGGTGGAGTGCACCATCCAAAGACTATTGGAGATGGCATGGGGTACTACCTTATTAGCATAGCTCTATGATGAGTTGTATGAGATCCATTATCATAGGTGTAAGGGGCTAGGTTGCAGCATTCTACTATAGGTATGGGTATGACAATGTATTATCCTAGATCGACCATAGGGGCTACTTTGGATGATGCAGGGACAACTCATGAACAAGGAGATAGAATATGGGATCCTATGGTAGCAAGATCAGGAGAGGGGTCAAAACCATGCTAAGGTAGATTCGGTTGAGCACTATACATATTTGTTTGCATGACTCAAGGTAAGTGTTATTATCTAGATACTATATAGAGACTATTCGGTATGGCACCAGGCTAAGATACAACTTCAACGCGTATGGCAATGGAGGTGGATATTTGGTCAGCATGGGATCAAGTAAGAGTACTTCCCCTATGCTCAGGTGCTATGGTATTTTAGTATGTTCCATGGGTTACCTAGTGAGCTATTTATCTATCAATATCGTGGTGATGAGAGGACATTGGCTTGGTCTATATTGGAGGCCATTAGGGAGGATGCAGATCATGTATAGGCTACCACTAAGCGGGATGATGTCGAGACCATAGTAGAGTATGATTACTAGTGGGTGATGCATAGGTGGTATAGGTATGGACCACTAGGGGGTGACATGGCTATAGGGAGAGAGGAGGCCCATGGGGAGGATCCAAATGAGGCTCCAACTAAGGAGGAACTAAGTTTGGTAGGGTGACATGATGAGGAGGCAAAATCAAGGGAGCAACATGTGCGTTGCTAGATAGAGGATGAGTGGATGGACCACATGGATATGAAGGGCTATGAGGGGACTATGATGAGGATGATTGGGAGGAGCAAGGATTGTAGGTAAAGTTGGTAGCATGAGATGCCACTATCATTGAGTTACATGGTGAGTAGATCATGGGGATACATGAGTGGAGGGAGTACACAAAAGAGAGGGTTCTCCTATAATCACAGGTACAAACTATATAGGTATAGATTGACAAAATTGAGACCAAGTTTGTAGAGTAGGTGATAGAGATAGCTAATCTTCAATTGTAGGTTAGAGCAAGGAGCTCAAGTTGAGGGTATCTAACAGTGGCAAGGTAGCTAAACTATAGTAGAAGGTGACACAACTCTATGATTTACTGGAGGAATTCCAAGCTTGTCATTGATATGAGCTAGCATACACCCAATATTTGGATTATGAGGTAGTCCATCTTAGGGGATGCTTTATAACTTGTCCTTATACTAATTGGTCACAGTAGAGCAGGAGGAATGGTACAGGAAAATCATCTACAAGGATGGGGACTCCCAGATCTACACAAAGGGAAAATAGGTTGGGTGTAGCGGATCTAGGATTTCTCAATGGATGATGTCTTATGGTGGGGTGAGAGTTATGGTGTCGGTCTAGTGTGACCATGGCCTTTAGGACTCTATGGATTGTTTTGGATTTTGGGGTGTCAATTTTGAGGACTCACTTTATTGTAGCCTACGGGTAATTTTTGGATGATGATGTATCTTTTTATTTCATACATATACATATATATCAGTTGTTATTATTATCATTATGTGTGACCTTATTGCTTTAATGGATGTATGTAATACTTATGTTTTCTTTATTAGTACTTTTATGGATGCATGTGGTGTAATGTGATATTTTTATGATATGGATATGTGTAGATGCATAATGATATGGATGATTTTTTGATCTTACATGATGAAATGTGGATACTAGTTGACACATTATGTTAGCACCATAGACTGTATAGAATTCATCAATTTATTTTGTGATGTGATGGATTTATAGAAATGTAAACTAACAAAATGTGATAGAATGGTGTTGCGGGCCAAACATAGGTAAATTTTACTCCTATTTTGTCACTACCTGATAATTTAAATTTTCAACCCAGGGAGCTTCATAAGCTTTAGAAGTGTCTTAGACAAGATCACTTACAATACCCACTTTGAGATGAGTCCGTCTAATTCTACTATGAGGGGGGTTTAAAGGATTGTCAATCATTCATCAACACCACAATAATTTATGTATGAATAATTAAATCCTAAGAATGTAAATATTCATATGTGCATTAAATCCTAAGAAAATAAACCTATGAAAGTAGGAAACTAATCTAGGAAAGCATAAATAAAAAAGGGAAGGAATACTAGCTTGGAATGGGCCCAGGCTCTAGCAGCTCCCTTCCAACTGAACATGCAATTAGGAACTTTTGAAATTTATTGTATTTGCAAAAGAATTATTACAATGCTTCTACCTCCTCAAAATGACAAATGTATTCTCAATATGGATTATGGATGATTATCAGAGAGGTCTGTGTGTGTTTATATAGCACACACATAGATATTCTATTACAAAGAACTTATAACAATAGTTTAGTCTAAACTAAACTGGGATAGTCTGGTAGACGTAATTGACATCTGCTAAAATAGGTATTATTCCTAACGGTAGCGTATTTGTTGATCGGTGC
The DNA here is from genome assembly GCA_028583015.1 of Wollemia nobilis. Lineage (NCBI taxonomy): Eukaryota > Viridiplantae > Streptophyta > Pinopsida > Araucariales > Araucariaceae > Wollemia > Wollemia nobilis. The sequence continues at coordinate 507,233 of JAQPPZ010002432.1, forward strand.
ATGCTTCACCTAGTGCAGGTAAGACATTCTCATCCATTGGGGCAACTTCCAGAATTCTATTTTGTGATGTGGAACTCAAACGACACCAGTCAACTCTACCCATGTCGCTTTACTTGGTCAACTAGCGAATAATGGAGGTGCCTTATATTATTAGGAAGGTGCCTTCCTCACATGCTTTTGACAGGTGCCTTCTATATGTGTAAGTCACATACTGATGTTCAGCGCCTTCTTCCTATGGAAGGCACCTACTGATGTGCACACCTTCTTTATACGAAAGGTGCTTTGCCTTGTATGGGGCGCCTTCCTTATGTAGAAGGTGCCTAAGTATATCCGGTGCCTTATTTATACAAGAGGTGCCTGCCTTCTGTTGGCATCATCCTTGAAGAGGAAGTCACCTACCTTATGTTGGTGCCTTCCTTGAAGAGGAAGGCACCTACTCACCATGTATTCATCCTAAAAGAAACAGAGTACCAGGTCCATGAAAGACCTCGACGGATCCAAATATATCAAAATCAACTACATTTCCACAAAAACACACTAAAACACACAAATTGTATAATGCACACAATTCTATTAAATAATTACATAATCATTCATAAAAATACACAGTTCCTATTATATTGTTGCATAATAATCGATGAAACCCATACAAAATATGAGCATTTTTTAGGCTCATCAAATGGTATGAAATGGAATGAATATTAATATGTTACAATATATCTTTGAGGTTTTCATGAGACTCAAACACTCTAGTCTACTGGTCAAAATTATATACTAACCATGCAAGGCTTTTTGACAAGGTAGGAATCTACTAGGATGACCAAGATACTGAATATCCTTGTGTGTGCCAGTGAGTTCATTGTTATGATACACATAAAGTTACCCTAGTGCCAAATAGGATAGATGTAGTCCATTTATACTAAATATCACCCTATGTGTATCATGATCCTATGTTTTGTATGTAGTTGGATTATACCACTAGGTAGTATAGGCTACAAAAATCTAGCTCATCTGCATGCAAATATTAGTTTTTACACACGCAATATGCCAATGTGAAATATATATCATCATGCATAAGGATACCACCATTTCTAGGTAGGCTTGATGCCACCTAACCTATAATGAGGATCACCTTATGGTTTGTCAAATGTTGAGAATTCCAGGGATTCAAGTTCATTACTCCCTTCTTTTATTTTATTTTATTTGGGATACTCGCTCATACTTAGTGATGAAAATCATTGTTTATTTTATATTTTACTTCCTTTGAGCAAGGGATTTGTTTAGTGAAAAGAATCACTATTGATTTTGCTTTTCATTTTTGCTTTTTGGAATTTTTCTTATTGATAGTGGTGAAAACCACTATTTATTTTGGGGAATTGGGTAGGGAGGAGCTTGTCCTTTTGTCAATTCTCAACATTTTCGAACAATTCGCACAGGGCGAAGAGCAAGATAACTTTTCACTTAAGGTAACCTAGACCACTTTATAGATTTCATCTTTCCTTGTGCAAAACTTGGATTTAATGTGAAAAATATGTTGGGACTTTGAAATATACAAGGTAAAATCAAAGCAAGAATCTACCTTCTAAAAATTAGGCTAGCTTTCTAAAAAATATAAAAAGTAAACTAGAGGCGATTCAGTGACCAAAAAACCTAATGGCACCTTCTAAAAAATTACTAGGTGAAGAGAAATAGACATAACTATGAAAGGTTGGAAATGTAGATGGAAATGATAAGTGTAATATGGAATGATGTGAATGATGAATTAGACATAATTGATTTCGAATGATGACTAATATACAATCTTGGTGCTAGACATGTATGAGCAACTCTAAAATGTAAGGTACAATTATTAGTATACCTAATGCAAGTGATAGTATAATGCAATAGTATGTAATGTGATGTGATGCAATGTTTTTGTATTTTTTATGTTTTTGATGATGTTTTTTGGATTTTGATAAATATATATGTATATAATTGTGACCAATTGACTTATGAGATGCCATTGGAGTATTTTAGGTAACGAAAGATTTTATGGATACCTTTGGGAATTTTTGGGTTGACCAAAGGGTTTGTAGACACCTTTGGAGTGTTTTGGGGTGACCAAGTTTGTAGATACCTTTGGAGTGTTTTAGGTTGACCAAAAGGTTCGTAGACATATTTGGAGTGTTTTGGGTTGACCAAAGGCTTCATATACATCTTTGGAAAATTTTGGATTGACCAAAGGGGTTGTAGGTGCCTTTGGAGTGTTTTGGATTTACAAAAGGGTTTGTAGACACCTTTGGAGCATTTTGGGTTTACCAAAGTGTTTGTAGACATATTTGGAGCATTTTAGGTTCACCAAAGAGTTTTTAGACACCTTTGGAACATTTTGGATTGACCAAAGGGTTCATAGACACCTTTAGAGTGTTTTGGTTTGACCAAAAGGTTCATAGACACCTTTAGAGAATTTTGGGTTGACCAAAGGGTTTGTAGACACTTTTGGAGTATTTTGGGTTGACCAAAGGGTTTTTAGGCACATTTGGAGCATTTTTTGTTGACCAAAGAGGTTGTAGGTGCCTTTGGAGCAGTTTAGATTGATCAAAGGGTTCATAGGCACCTTTTTACCATTTTAGGGGTGCATTTCTTTAAGCATGGAAAGGTCACAGATGAAGGATATTCAAGGTTTTAGGTTCCTCGATTCCTTAAAGGGAGGCTAGGTGGTAATTTTTGGGTACAATCTGACTAGTGATGATGAATAGACCTAACCATTTTGTTGTAAACTTATCCCACAGATGGGGTGGCAAGTTAGCATTTTGTTGGTTCTCTTTCAGAACAAGGTCACCAAATTAAAAGTCTCTAGGATGGAATTTCATATTATGGGCTCTATTAAGCCACTCTTGATAAACACGCATGTTCTCAAGGGTATTAACATGTCATTCATCAAGCAATGCTAGTTGATCTAGGTGAGCCTATCACGTAGTGTCATCATCAATGAACTCTTGCATGGATATGTGTAGTGATAATATTTCTAGATCTAGAAGTATGCCTGTCTTAGCACCATACACTAATGAAAATGGCGTTGCCCTAGTGGGCATCTAAATACTTGTGTGGTAGACCCATGGAGAAATGAGCAATTGCATGTGTCAATATTTGTGATTCTCTTTGATAGTTTTCTTTAGAATGGAAATCACTATTTTGTTTGATGCCTCAGCCTTCTCATTTTCTTGTGAATAATAGGGCATAGAAAATTTGTGTTGAATGTTATACTTTTCTATTAGAGTGTGTAAAAATTTATTTTTGAAAGGTGAGCCATTATTCGAAATGATCTTGGATGGAATACCAAAACGATAAATGATATTATGCAATATATACTCCAAAA